>WNGS01164858.1:27888609-27898781 GCA_020271785.1 Procambarus virginalis
CGAATGAAGACTATAAAGACTCACGAATACAGTGACGCCGTCAAATACCATCAACAGACTCCTCTCACCGCCAGCGAGCTTGACCAGGTCCAAGAACAACCACCTCGTAGCAGACGACGCCTCCGAAGACGGAACTCACGCACCGCCACCTACAGCTCCAAGGACAAGCCACCAGCAAACTGCCAAGACTGAGCCCCTCCTCCCTGCCCTCCTCGCGCCGCTAACGGCCAGCCATCAACTAAGTCCTCTGTACCTCCGCCTCACTGTTGACCCTTTGGGAAAGAAGACTACAGTGTCAAGATACAGTATCACGACGACTACCAGATCCACAGTGCAGAGGCCACTGATCTTTCTGTCCAACGACACCTTCACCATCCTGTTTCCAGTCATTTCAAGCTTACCCGAGTCTCTCTTCGGTCCCCAGCTTCGGTCTCCAGCTTGCCTATCCCTTCGGTCCTGATAACGCAAAAAAAAAACGGCGAAGCATGGGGGGGGGGAGGGAGGACCAAGGGGATGCGGACTAGGAGGGGGAGTCAAGAGGGGTGGAGGGAGAAGATGGATATATATATGAGCAGAGGATGGATAGAGGGATATTTGGATGGATGGATACATGCGGACAGATAGATATGGATAGATAGATAAGTAAATGGGTTGGATAAATAGGCAGATGGATGAATGTACAGATTGATCGATAGTTAGGTGATGGATAGATAGCTCGGTGGATAAGAGATCTGGATATATATGCATGGATAGAAAAATAGAAGGATATATGCATGGGTAGAAGGGTAGATAGCTTTGATAAATATATGGATAGACTGATGGATAGAAAAATGGATAATAGTTGGATATATTGATGGATAAAAGATGGATAGGTAGATGGACGGATAGATGGATGGATGGAAAGATGGAAGCTTGGAGACAAACAGACCCGGGCAACGCGGGTACCCCATGTATTAATATATGCTAAAACTGCATTGGTCCAGGAGAGATGTACAGGTGTCGTAAAGTGACACTTAAGGGCTTGATGAATACTGCCTCTCTGACACCTCTCTGACACGAAATGTTGTGATAACAGGTCTTGCTTCACCAGTGTTGTGATAACGGTCTTGCTCACCTGTGTTGTGATAACAGGTCTTGCTTCACCGGTGTTGAGATAACAGGTCTTGCTTCACCCGTGTTCCATCACACTGTTTTGCAGCCAATAGTTAGGTGGTGTAAGAGCCTAAGATAACGCCAGATTACGCCTCGCTGTAGTTACGTTGCAACTGTTCGATGTTTATAATTTTTCATTTCTTTTCTCATAAGTCTTTTTTTATATATTAATGGTTTAGTAAAAAAAAAGACAACTCAGTTTGTACATGTAGTAGAGCTTACACCCTGATTTAATTGTTCTTTGACGAGAAGACGGAGATGTGGGGAAACTCACTACCTACACCTGATGTGGGCGGGTACCTGATTTGTGGGCGGTTACCTGAGTGAGTTTGGGGCGGGTACCTGAGTGAGTGTGTGGGCGGGTACCTGAGCGTGAGTGTGTGGGGGAGTACCTGAGTGAGTGTGTGGGCGGGTACGCTGAGTTGATGGTGTGTGGGCGGGTACCTGAGTGCTGTGAGTCGTGGGCGGGTACCTGAGTGTGGGGGGCTGAGACCCTGTGGAAAACTTTAATTGTGGAACCTATTGTACCGCCCAAACTCCGAGCAAGTTTGGGCAGTATTTCTGTCTGAAATACTCAGCGGAGTGTGTCTGTGTCTGGGGAGTTCAGTGGTGCGAGTTCCATACTATTATATGGCCAATATGCTTCTCGTCTGTACGTCACATTATTGTGATCTCAGTGTGTATGTTTACGTGATACGGGGTCGAATCAACACTGGTGGAACGTGATTGAGAGGGAAACAAACGTGATGATGGGTTGTGTTATTCATCATCAGACCTATAATCGTCCTCTGCCGCAGATCGACGAATATCGGGGTCGATCATAGGCAAATCTGCGCTATGATCGACCCCAGAGACAAATTCACGAATTTTAATGTATTGTATGGGAAAAATGTCTCGATTTTATGTATAAGGAGAACTACTTAGGACTTGTACTGCGCTAAATTAAAAATTACTGTAAGTAAAATTAATACAAATGAAAGTCTTTAGCTAGAGTTGTAAATCCTAGCGCCTCTAGTCCTAATAACAATGAACTCTAGAGGGCAGGTGAGAGACTAAGGGTGAATGGAATGGTTAATTGGAGATCTACATCCACCTGAAGACATCATTCAAACACCGTCAGCTTCTATTTTTATACAGGGGATAAGTTTAAATAACTCAGTTTTATAACTGAACACGGGTTTTGTTTAATATCAATATACAGCAATCTAAACAATATACACAGTCCAGCCTTTCCCTATTATTAGTGTTACCACAGCCTATATATACCATTATATATAACCTGATATATATAATGAGCAATTATATATACAGATATATTCCAATTTACGTAAAAGGGCTCAGTCAGGCACTGAATGACTTTCAATGAGTGTCCTGATTCAAGAAAGGATTCAGTCACTGAAAGATTAATCAAAACTTACTGAATTTTGGGGCTTTGCCCCACAGTGTAACAATTAACAATTTATATAAACATGTTAAGGTTATGTTATAATGCATGCCAAATTGGCCAATCAACATACTACAAACAATACCCAATATTCATCCAAAAAGTGAGAACCGGTGCCTGTCTGTGTTGCCAGACTTTATGAGCTCTCATGTAGAGCTTAGGCACTTATTTTGATGCACAGCTTTGCTGGATGATTATGTCTTTAGTTTCGTTTGCAGTAGGATAAGATTAGATGTGGTAGAGGCAGTTTTTTGTTGTGAACCACTCTCTTCCCTCGTATTTATAAAAGTTTTTGGAATTTTTCCCCTATATATATATGTCCAGGTACTTCCCCAGTATTCAGAGAGTAATCACTGGTGATATAAGATTGCTTTGCATGGTGTAAATCCTATAACAAAGGTCTCTGACACCAACACGTGTTTCCACTGTTTATAAACAAACGTTCTCTCTGTGAAGAGTTGTGTTAGTTGACTCTTCAGAGGTTGCATGGCGTTTCACCTTTCTTTTAATTGGACGTCATTAAAAGAAAGGTGAAACGCCATGCAACCTCTGAAGAGTCAACTAGCACAACACTTGTACCCCCCTATTAAACAGTTTTACAGGAACTTCCTTTCGACGGCTCATAAAACGGAGGAAAGTGTCCTTAAAGATATTATTAATAGAAACGTTATCCCCACAGACACAAATCAGAAGATACAATTAACAATTTACTATAAAACAAGTAAACGGCCAACCTACTCATGAAGAACTCTCCAGACACCAAACAGAACGCCTTGAAAGAAACCAACGTCGTCTATGCCTTCACATGCCCACTTGGGAACTGTCAGCCCCAAAGATCTTAGTATATAGGCAAGGCAACAATGTCTCTTCCTAGGCGATTAACAATTCATAAACAACAGGGCAACATCAAGGAGCATATAAGCTCCTCACACAACCAGACCATTACCAGAAAAATCTTAATAAGCAACACAGAAATTATCGATAGATACAGCGACAGCAGGAGACTCGACATCGGCGAGGCCCTACAAATCAAAAAGTCAACACAAGCAATCAACAGCCAATTAACACATAATTACATTCTACCCACTTCAAGACTCGAACCAACACAGAAGCAAGAAAAGAAAATACGCAATAATTCGTGTTCTGACTATGTAAAATTATCTTTACCCAATGATTACCCATTGGTTTATGTTCTATCACCTCACCCAAAAACAAATGTAAGCATGAAACGGAGTACATAAAATTTGTCTTTGAAAATGTGAGAAGTTTCTTGCGAAACGCTTCTAGGCGTCAAACCTTAAATAAAAATGTGAAAATGAACTCTGCTCGACAAACAGCGCCCACTACGCTTGATTAATCTTTGAGTGAACCCTATTTAACCTTCTGATCCTTAGCTTCTTTTCTCCTTCATGTCTACCAATGTATACCCTTTATGTACACCGACCCCATTGTTCGATTCATTTGTATTCACCTGTTGTTGTTGTTGTTGTTAAAGATTCGCTACCAGGAACAAGAAGTTCCAAGTAGCACGGGCTATGGTGAGCCCGTAGTAGATGTTGTATGTGTGTATTCACCTGACCCGCTGTGTCTATATATTGGTATTAAAAAATTGTCTGTGTCTTTATATTGGTATAAAATATAATGTTCTGTACTGTAACATCACTTGAGAATGAACCATGAAGGTTCGAAACGTCGTGCGATTTTATAATAAGTGTAATACATTCTTCAGTTATTCAATTCTTGTTCTTCACCTTGAAAACGAACATGACATTTGGTGAACTCCTCTTCAGTTGAACCCTGATGCAAGAGCATTAGTAAGAGGGATAGAAGCTTTAAATCAGAAAATAGTTAATACGGAATATGCTGTCATATTCATGATATATATATATATATAATATATATATATATATATATATATATATATATATAGTATATGAATAATGAAAACTCACACCCCAGAAGTGACTCGAACCCATACTCCAGGAGCAACGCAACTGGTATGTACAAGACGCCTTAAACCACTTGACCATCACGACCGGACATAATGAGGTGATAGCCGAAGCTATATGAACCACCTCACCGCCAGCACTCGGATGGTTATCTTGGGCATAGCATTTTACCAAACCATCCCAAACCAAACCAATTTACGTTAATCTGAACCATATTGAGGGCTGAAGTACGCTTGCCGGCTGGACAGTAAGCTCTTGTGGGGGCCTCAATAACCCTCCAGCAAAGCTTGATGAACTTCAAGCTCAACACCAAACCAACACTAAACACCTGAGTTCCTATTCCTTAACAGCCTCACGCTTTGTTTAGAGCCCCGGGAGAGGAACTAATTGGATTAATTAACCTATTACATTATACCTGCTTTTGATATCACATAACCTTTTTTGCAGTTTAATGGTTTGTTAAAATATACTCTGGTTGAGGCTCCGAGTAAGCCCTAATAAGTTTAATACGTCCACAAAGCGTGTTTGATTTTCATTATGCGTTGACTCCGAGCGTTCTCGGAAATTCAAAGAGAAAATTACAAATAACTCGGATACAAGGACAATGAGTTTTACAATGTAAAGGGAATCTGATCAGTTGCAAGTTGACAGGGTAATTATTGGGATAAATAGCTTAGCTATTGCGACTATATACAGTACTTGTGAGGGATATGAAGGCAAGGAACTGGGATATCAAGACACAGGAGACTGTTACCCAGCCACCGTGACGATCAGGGATCGAACGCCGACCTGCCAGAAACGAGACTGTTAATGTAGTTCCGTAGAACTTGGGGAATGTTTTTCCAAGAAGGAGAGAAAGTGTTTTTTGCATCGAGTGCTTTCTTGCCGAACGCACTTGTGCCGTCGAGTGCCTGTAGTGCTGAGTCCTTTAGTGCCGAGTCTGAGTCCAGTACTTTAATTAGGACCGAGTCTGAGTCGAGTCCTTTAGGGACGAGTCGCTTTTATTAGAGTTCTTCAGGGTAGAATCTTCAAGTGATAAATTGTTTCCTGTCGAGTCATTTTGTGTCGACTTTTGTAATGGAGGGTCTAACTGTGGAGGGTCTGGCTGTGGAGGGTCTAACTGTGGAGGGCCTAGCTGTGGAGGGTCTAACTGTGGAGGGTCTAGCTGTCGAGGGTTTAACTGTGGAGGGTCTAGCTGTGGAGGGTCTAACTGTGGGAGGTCTAACTGTGGAGGGTTTAACTATGGAGGGTCTAACTATGGAGGGTTTAACTGTGGAGGGTTTAACTGTGGAGGGTCTAACTGTGGAGGGTCTAACTGGGGAGGGTCTAACTGGGGAGGGTCTAACTGTGGAGGGTCTAACTGTGGAGGGGTTAACTGTGGAGGTCTAACTGTGGAGGGTCTAACTGTGGAGGGTTTAACTGTGAAGGGTCTAACTGTGGAGGTCTAACTGTGGAGGGTTTAACTGTGGAGGGTTTAACTGTGGAGGGTCTAACTGTGGAGGTTCTAACTGTGGAGGGTCTAACTGTGGAGGGTCTAGCTGTCGAGGGTTTAACTGTGGAGGGTCTAGCTGTCGAGGGTTAACTGTGGAGGGTCTAGCTGTGGAGGGTCTAGCTGTGGAGGGTCTAGCTGTGGAGGGTCTGGCTGTGGAGGGTCTGGCTGTAGAGGGTCTAGCTGTGGAGGGTCTGGCTGTGGAGGGTCTGGCTGTGGAGGGTCTAACTGTGGAGGGTCTAGCTGTGGAGGGTCTAGCTGTGGAGGGTCTGGCTGTGGAGGGTCTAGCTGTGGAGGGTCTATCTGTGGAGGGTCTATCTGTGGAGGGTCTAGCAGTGGAGGGTCTAGCAGTGGAGGGTCTAACTGTAGAGGGTCTAGCTGTGGAGGGTCTAACTGTGGAGGGTCTAGTTGTGGAGGGTCTAGCTGTGGAGGGTCTAGCTGTGGAGGGTCTAACTGTGGAGGGTCTAGCTGTGGAGGGTCTGGCTGTGGAGGGTCTGGCTGTGGAGGGTCTCGCTGTGGAGGGTCTAGCAGTGGAGGGCCTAGCAGTGGAGGGCCTAGCAGTGAAGGGCCTAGCATGGAGGGCCTAGCAGTGAGGGCCTAGCAGTGAAGGGCCTAGCAGTGGAGGGCCTAGCAGTAGAGGGCCTAGCAGTAGAGGCCTAGCAGTGGAGGGCTAGCAGTGAAGGGTCTAGCAGTGAAGGGCCTAGCAGTGAAGGGTCTAGCGATGGAGGCCCTATCGGTCCTAATTCCATGGGAAAGAACTGAGGCGGTTTTCGTACTCAGATGGAGTAACAGAACAATATTAACAGTTAACAGTTTTCCCTTAACCTCTTTCAAAGAGGCTAGTTGTTTGAAGCTTATGTCTGCTTTATCAAAATCAGTTTGGAGATCAATCAACACCGCCTATGAGCTTGGTCTCATAGGTCTCATAAGCTCATGAGCTTGGTCTAATGAAATATTCAGCAAAGCCAGTTTGAGTGCTTTTTCGAGGACGGAAAACATATAGGATAGGAGCAAGGTAACTTGCTCTTATCCTCTATGTTTTATCTGACAAAACAAAATTATGAGTAAAAAAATCACACAAGTTACATTACATTTGTGTAAAACAGCTCGCAAGGAAGTTCCAACTAAAGTGGCAATAGTAAATAATAGTAAAAGTGTCGCTGGATCGAACACAGTTGACCCGCTTGATGGTTGTGTCAGGAAGCCGACCTGATATCAAGCTTAACGAGCCACTGGCCACTTTTGAACTTGATGCAGTTCTCGGGTCGATGTTTGCTCTAGATAGCACACAGTTATTGTGTACAAACAGAAGCCAACTGATGCAACTACTGTAAGAACAAGGCAACGGGTGAAGTTGGAGGAGAGATAACTGACGCACTACAGCCACCGGCGGGAGGAACTACCTCTCATTTGAAGTCATTCATCAGTAGAAAAAACATCAATCTCACTGTCGCCGACCTTGGCGTTTATTACAGAATTAACGCCACGAAAATGCCAGGACATGTTAAAATGTGTAGTGTTATTGCCCTTATGAGTTTAACGAGAAGCTGGACTGTACACTGTCATGGTATCATGAAACTCACTTGGTTTTCGACATAGACAACGAAGTCTCGCTCAGATCTTCCATGCGCGAGAAAAAACTGACAAAGCACAAGAGGTTCAGTACAAAATCACTGATACAACCACATTGAAAAGACTTCATTAAAGATACTGTAATCTCACTTTAAAACGAAAGATGACTTAACACGTTACCTAGTCGAGAATAAATTAGTTTTTCAATGTGGAGTGGCCTGGGTAGACTGTGTAAGGCAAGAAGTTGCATCTCATGCAACTGGCTGGATATCTGTGAACCGGTTGATGCTTTATTATAAACACACTGCATCCTCAGCGGGAGTCGAATATTGGACTCTTGGATTGCTAGGAAAATGCGACACTGCACTCCATTTCGGAGAATTTTTTTTTTAACATTTAACAAAGCTCTCATTTTATACTTCTGATCAGAATGGGATGGATTACTGTCTTTTCTCTAACAAAAAAAAGTCTTTTTTTTTCGTTTTACTGTCTTTTCTCTAACAAAAAAAAGTGACTGGTGGTATATCCTGACTTCGAAAATCCACATTTAAAAAAACTTCAAAGGTTTGAATCTAGGATTTCCAAGTTCAAAGGTTTGTACAAATGATTTCCAAGCTTTAATGGTTTGTACTGAGGCTTGACAAGCTTCATCGGTCTCTACGGACGAATGGCCAGCTTAAATGTTTGAACTGAGGTTACACAAGCGTTAAATTTTTGTAATGACGATTTGTAAGCTTTAAATGTTAGTTCTGAGGGTTGATAAGCCTGAATGTTTATAATGAGGGTTGGCAACCCTAAAAGGCTTGTACTGAAAGTTTAACAGCTACTATGGTTAGTTTTGAGGTTTGTACTGCAAGATACTAAGGTATACTAAACCTACATGCATGTAAGCTTAGTATACCTGTGTCATAAGTGCACTGTGTATATTCCTGAAGATGTCACGTTGGTGACGAAACGTCGAACAGTAAAATGGAAAGATTATGTGAGCTAGTGTTACTTTTTATTCCAGATCGTAGAATGTATTACCATAGAATGGAAAATATCCATAAGAAACTGAACAATAGTCAATTATGTTGTTGTGTTAATATATATATATATATATATATATATATATATATATAATATATATATATTATATATATATATATATATGTCCAACTTGCCCTAAACACGCAAGAGTAGTTATTCAACTATAGAACACTTTCCCACCAGGAGACCTCGAACCCTAGCCAGCACAGAAGCCTTCTATAGAACAGAAGTTCTATAGTTGAATAACTTAACTACTCTTGCGTGTTTAGCAAGTTGGGCATTGCATAGACACAGTGTCTTCCCATATTCAACAGGGACTTGATGAGAAAAAAACGTAAATTTGACCCCTCACTTGCCTCTTGGTGCTGGGTCTGAGCGTGGTGCAGTGGGTTAAGGCGTTACCTGTCATGCCGGTGGTTAGAAGGCTTCTGTGCTGGCTAGGGTTCGAGTCTCTTCTGGGGTGTGGAGTTTCTCATTAGTTACATATATATATATATATATATATATATATATATATATATATATATATATACTATATATATATTGGTAGCAGTCTTTCCTGTAGACATATATTATTAATATGACCGAGAAAGAAGATTAATAATTCTAACACGAATTTTCTCAATATTTCTTATATTCTTTTTCACTGTTGATGATAACTGAAAAACCAATTCTCCAAAGTTCATTTTTATTTCTAGTCTGACGCGACACTTGAGCGCGTTTCGTAAAACTTATTACATTTTCAAAGACTTTAGTTTACACACACACACAGACTATAACTGAAACTGAACAGCTTTGGCTCTTTTGTACCTGCATTTGGGTGAGGTGATGTAATACAATAGATTTTTGGATGAGGTGAAAACAACTTTCAACAAAACACAGAACACGAAACAATGTATATAAGCTAAAGGGAAGAATAGTCTGTTACCTGCACTGATTAGGTGTTTAGGTTCAGTTGCCGATTATTTGTATTTGTAGTACGATAACCGTCCTCGACTCAAGTCCATTACATTCAGCGGTCAGACCCCACAGACGCATTCATAAATTTAACATGCTGTTCATTCAAAACGGGAATTTTCTCAAGTATAAATTAATATTATAATATATTGGCTATTGTGTATATATAGGATAGGATAGGTTAGGTAGGTGTTTAGGTTCTGTTGGCGATTATTTGTATTTGTAGTCGTGGGTGAAGCATTTATAGCGTTGTGATTCGAACAAAATTCGTCAGTGAAGCACTTGTTCCGGATGTGTTCGAACGTCAGCAGTTGTGAGTCGTGTGTAAACCGCTTTTCATCCATAAACAGAGGGTTTGGCGGGTGCATGGAATCACTTTTGGATCTTTGTTTGGAGGACGGGCTGGGGATTACCAGCCCGTCCTCCAAACAAAGATCCAAAAGTGATTCCATGCACCCGCCAAACCCCTGTTGATGAATGAAAAGCGGTTTACACACGACTCACAACTGCTGAGCGTTCGAACAATCCGGAACAAGTGCTTCACTGACGAATTTTGTTCGAATCACAACGCTATAAATGC
>WNGS01164858.1:27927202-27943356 GCA_020271785.1 Procambarus virginalis
ATCAAGGCCTAGCCTTCAATGTATTTCGTGAATTGCCAAGTCCTCAAGATCTGGATCCAAGAAGGCCCAACAAAGTATCAAATGGCCCATATAAACCTTTAACCCCGACAGTGTCCTATGAGTGGTATGGGAGGAAGCAGTCTCACATCCAGGAGAGAGGAGAGAGAACAGATTCACTCACACACCTAAACACACAGACACACACCCAAATAAGTGGGACACCCACCCAATAAGACACACACCCATTTGTACTCACCAATTTGTGCCCGCAAGATCGAGCATTGACTCTTCGATCCCGCCTTTCTATCCAACTTGTTTTAAAATTATGAACAGAGTTTGCTTCCACAACCTGCTCCTTAAGTGCATTCCATTTTTCCACTACTCTCACGCTAAAAGGGAGAGTTTTCCACTACTCTCACGCTAAAAACTTCCGAACATCTGTGACTCATCTGAATTTTCTAGCTTCCACCCATGTCCCATCGTTCTGTTAGTATTCCGTGTGAACATTTCGTCTATTTCCACTCTGAGACAATCCCCCTGAGTATTTTATGTTCCTATCATATCTCCCCTTTCACTTATTTTTTCTAGTGTCGTAAGGTTTAGTTTCTTTAGGCGCTCTTCATACCCGATCCCTCGTAACTCTGGGACGAGCCTTGTCGCAAACTTCTGAAACCTTTTCCAGTTTCCTTATGTGCTTTTTCAGATGGGGACTCCATGATGATGCGTCATTCTCTAAGACGGGCCTCATGTAGGTAGTGTAAAGCGCCTCCTTACTTAGGTTTCTGAACGATGCTCTATCTTTTGCCAGTGTAGAGTACGCTGCTGTCGATTTCCTATTTATATGTGCCTCAGGAGACAGATTAGATGTTACGTCCACGCTCAGGTCTCTTTCTCGCGTCGTCACAGGTAGGCAGTTCTCCTTCCTTGTGTACTGTCCTTTGGTCTCCTGTCACCTAATCCCATTTCCATAACTTTACATTTCCTCGTGTTGAACTCCAGTAGCCATTTCTCTGATCATCTCTGCAACCTGTTTAAGTCCTCTTGGAGGATCCTATAATCCTCGTCTGTCACAACTCTTCTCGTTACTTTTGCATCATCTGCGAACATCGACATGTAGGATTCTTTTCCTGTAAACATGTCATTAACGTATATTAGAAATAGAACTGGTCCCAGCTCCGATCCTTGAGGTACTCAGGTACTCCATTCGTTACTGTTCGCTAGTCCGACTTCTCGCCTCTTACCGTTACTCTCTGGTTCCTTCCTGTTAGGCAGTTCCTTACCCATGCTAGGGCCTTTCCGCTTGCACCCCGCCTACCTTTCAAATTTGAATGAAACACACACACACACACACGCACACACACACACACACACACACACACACACACACACACACACACACACACACACACACCACACACACACATACGCACAATACAATTAGGTGAGTACACACACACACATACACACACATACACACACACACAATAGCGGCTGAGTGGACAGCACGCTGGATACGTAGTCCTGTGGTCAGGGGTTCCATTTCCGGCACCGGCAGAAACAGATGGGCAGAGTTTCTTTTACCTCGATGCTCCTGTTACCTAGCAATAAATAGGTACTTGGGAGTTAGCTGTTACACGCTGCTTCCTGTGTGTGTGTGTGTGTGTGTGTGTGTGTGTGTGTGTGTGTGTGTGTGTGTGTGTGTGTGTGTGTGTGTGTGTGTGTGTGGGAGGAAAAAAAGTTAGTTAATAGTTAGTAACAGTTGACTGGTTGACAGTTGAGAGACGGCCAAAAGAGCGGAGCTCAACCTCTGCAAGCACAACTAGGTGAATACAACTAGGTGAATACAAACAAAAAGGAGCCACAGAGGTACATCACCAAATGAGCCATTAGAAAAAACGTTTCCAGTGTCAGAGTAGTTAGTAAATGGAATGCACTAGGAAATGATGTGGTGGAGGCCGACTCCATACACAGTATCAAATGTAGATATGATAGAGCTCGAGAAGCTCAGAAATCTGTAAACCAGTAGATTGACTGTTGAGAGGCGGGACTATAGAGCCAAAGCTCAACTCCCGCAAGCCCAACTAGGTGAGTACACACATACACAGATCGTTGTGGCAGGTTAATTTTTTTCTGGAGTGGTCGCAGTAGCGCCGAACGACGAGAAGCTGGCGTTGGATTTGCCATCAGATTCTACCTGGCTCAAAAACTTGCCAAGCTCCACCGACCTTCGACCTAATATACTGGTCATGGTCATCTTTGACTCTGCAGGACGAACATCACTTAGACCATCGGCCAAACAATCAAATCACACTGGGGTATTCCGGGTCGATACTCTCAGTTCCCTCGTCTGGTCCTAGTTGGACAAGTTTGTGAAACAAAGCATCTAAAATACCCTCAAATTATTTGAAGGCGTGGGTGACGATTCTTAAAACAATCTAATCAGGTTTCAAGCATATTTTACAAAACACCCTCTCACCAAGTATCTCACAATCCCTATGGCATCTCTTGCAATAGGGAACTTTAATGCCATCGCTTTAGTGGTAAATAAAGTGTGTGAGATAGTCAGTGGCTCCGTAACCCAGTAGGGCAGAGACCTCCATCTCCCCCAGACGCAAGGCTCCTCCTCGAGTGAGACCTTGAATTGGTTATCTTGTTTCCGGGTCAATCGGTCCATCGTGCCTTGCATTACATTTGGGTCCTGCCAAGTGCTTAAGGCGCTGTATAAAGAGTGGCCCACAGAACACCTTGCCCAAGAAATTTCCCTTTGAAGAGTAGAAATTTCTGGTCAGTGATACTCCAGCTTCTTTTGCCAAGCCATTTATTGAGTATAAATTATAACCACGATTAAACGGTGTTCCATCGAGTCTCATGCCTAGTTTCTAGGACACGAGGCCAAGCAAAACTTCTCCATGGAAGCTGGCTGTGAGGCGATCTATAAATCCATGAGGACCGAAGAAAACGTCGGGGACAACCCCGTTCTCATCTCTCGGCAACGTATCATCGGGAAGGATGGCTGTTATAACACCTTTCTGTCCATTTAGGGTAGCAAACTTGTCCCCGACCTCCGGTTGTCGGATCTCCATTGTCTTAACTTCCACTATCCAAGTTCCGCTATCAGTAATATAAGTTCGATTTGTAAATACTTTTGCTGGCATTTTACCCACTGGAATTTTAACTATATCACTGCCACACTCAATTACAGTATCGCCATACGAAACCATGTCCCCAACCTTGGCCATTTTCATTTCGACTTGTATGTCTCTGTCGCTCCTAACCCGGTATGTGTGGATGTGGACGCTGGTGAACACTCCTCTCTCCACTGCTCCTCGGCTGAAGACGACGCCGTCCTCTTGGTTATACCCTTCAATGGGCATTACAGCAACGTTCACATTTTGTCCAGAGTACATTTTTTGGAACTCGGACATTTACTTCATAATTCCAGGCAAAACATAGGGAAATTCTGGTGTCTTAAGATAGAAACACTCGTTTTCACTGTGCAATATTTATGTCAATGTAGGATATCCCATGGCCTGTTTTTGCATTTTACATGAGTTAATGATTCTTATAGGTTCATTTAAATTGAAGAGCGGGAGAGAGGCTGCAGTTATCCCAAACTCGAAGAAATATTCCAACTTGGAGTAGTCATAGTGCAGATCAGTATCGGGAAGTTTGTTAACATATTCCGCTATGAATGCTTGACTGTTCTCGCCCGCGTCAAGATAATCTATTATGCTTCGCTTTCTTAAGTCATCAATGTTATATGTGTTGGCTCTCAACTCTTATTCATCAACATCGGTCACTTTAAGCTTTTTGTTTTCAACAACCAGCACCGGGCGCATTATCCTGCCCGAGTCGCAGTTGATGTGAAGGTCACGGCCTTTGATCCACAGACCAAAGTGAAGACACTTCTGTCTACGACGTGTGACCATCTCTTTCTTCAAATCCATGGTGGGTATATTCATGTTACCTATCCAGGCACCATCTATGAATATTTTGCCATGTCCATTACAATAGGGCAGCTCATTTTTGACAAACATATATACTTAAAGCTATTTTAAGATTTCTCTGACGCATTATGGGTCATCTCTGGGTGAAACTATAGCGCCAGTGGTCAGGTGTTGTGTGAGACCAACCCGGTCATTCTCCGGAGTCTCAAATGGGCATAAAAACCCTACGGAACTGAGGTGGTAGTCATGTGCCTCAACCCCGATCCCCAACAAGAGTTTGTCTTCTCCGTTAACTACCCGTAGTTGTGAGAGATACTACATGTAATTGACACGTTCCATAGCTTACGAGACTCCTTGCATTGCATTGATGTTTTCTCCCCAAGTACCTGTTTTTAGGGCCGATTCAATTGTTTTAAACAAACAATCATCGTAAAAATTTAACATACGGTGAAGATCAAGTTCCTCCTACTTTCTTTCGGCATCTTCGGTTAACTGTCTATGATATGCAAAGTCGTCCTCATCGGTAATTTTTAAATTTGGTAAGTGCCTTTTTATTATTTTCCTGAGTTTGGATGTATCCACCCGGGGAGGTCCCTTGATTAACTCTACGTCCCATTCCTCTCTCGCAGCACAGTAGTTCTTTTTAATATTTTTTTCAGCATTTTCGTAAACTGTGGACAAGGTTTATTGATAAAGGTGGGACATGAGAGGACCGGTAGTGAGGACGGTGCGGTGGCCCAGGTGACACAAGTCGTCGTAGGGACGCTTGCCTGCGCGGGCCAGTAACACCTGGTTCACCATTACGCACAGGTAAATGGCTTTTTGTCTCATTGACGTACTCACGTGAGGCAACAGCACCACTTCTAGTATGTCTATCACTCCCGACGTCTTCTTCCACCGGGTTTTGCCAAGATATTTTCGAATGTAAGCCTAGTTGGCTTTTACTGAGGCTTTGACCAAAGTTTTGTTCACGACTTTAACTGCCTCCTCTACATCCTCGCAGCCATCAAGCATCACCTTCCTTAGCCGAGTCATTTTCTTCTTCCACAATTTCTCGTTCTCATCGTCAACCGCATGTTGGTCGGGGGAAAGAACCTCGCAGCCTTCACCCATGGCCGCCAGCAGCTTGATTAAGGGCACGTGAAGGTACATTCCATACCCTGTACAAAGCTTAACCTCCAAACCATAAGATTTCGTTAAAAAAATTGTTAGTTAAAACCCGCATGCTCCTTCCGAGGTACTCAAAATGGTATTTTTGCAAGTAAACCTTTTTGCTTCTTGTCCTTCACACTGAATAACCATAGAACTGTTTTTCCTCACCACATTACGGTTGATGACAATTCTCTCTTGTCCACATATAAGGAAGTAGCCACCGTGTACTCCAGTATCCTCACCAACCCTAAGTAATGTTTAGTCGTCCATGGTAGCTGTTGGGCAATACATGGACCCTATCAACAATGGCAGCTGGCAGAAGTATATTGTCTTCTTAAATGATCGAGTTTCGTCAGTTTATGTGCCTTCGAAATCGTATTAAACATCAATATACAAAGCAATAGAGTAGGTCAAGCCCTGTGTCCTACATTCCCTTAGATTATATGGGATTTCTCCCGGTGTTACGTTACTCATGGTTAAGCGGTGGTTTCCAGACGGGTTCTGAAACTCAATTGTTTTAATGGTCTTCCCGGTGCAGACAACTTCTTTTAGAAATGTATTGTAGCTGTCAATCGCGATATACGTCTGACCCCGTTCCTTTAGGATCAAATTTGATATAATCTCAGAAACTTCCTGTAATGTCATTTTCTTGTCCTTCCTGTCGTCATCGTCTGAGAATGAGTGAGGATGACAATCTTCTGTTTTCATGTTCTTTGTCTTCTGTTGGGGACCGTCCTCAACCCAGACATACTCACGTTTTCTTTTTGTGTTCTTTTATTTTAATTCTGTTTTCTGCTTCTTGTGCCTATGTGCGTCTCGTCCAAGGGAAGGGGAGAGACGCCGCTTCTTATCTTTGTTCTGCTTTTAGTTTAATTTCATTTTCTCCTTTTCGTGGTGAGACTTATTTCTTTCAGGATGCGCTGGAGAGAGTTCTTGAGAGGACTCCTCTTCTGACTGTGGCAGAGGCTGCCGGTTATATTGATTGTGAAAACAGTTTTGCATTGTCGCAAAATCTTTTACTAAATCTATGAATTAATTAATCAGTAAATCAGAAGACTCAATGAATAAATATCAATAGTAGATAATACTGTAAGGTTAGATTCCTCTTTCAGAATCTAGAAGAGAATCTATCCTTAATATTTTCCTTCCCAAATAACTAGGATCAACGATAAAGGATCTCGATAAAGTGCAAATTATTTATTTGAATCTTTATAAATCTAACCCAATTGCCTGGACAGCCCGTCCTCATAAACAGTGGTCAGAAGTGCGGTAATCCAGCCGCTAAACCTTCCCCCCCCCGTTTATGAGTGAAAAAACACTTTACACACGACTCACAACTGATGCAGCCCGTCCTCCAAACAAAGTCTCAAAAGTGATTCCATGCACCCGCCAAACCCCCTGTTTATGAATGAAAAACGGTTTACACACGACTCACAACTGTGACGTTCGAACATATCCGGAACAAGTGCTTCACTGACGAATTTAGTTCGAACCACAACGCTGTAAATGCTTCACCCACGTACTACAAATACAAATAATCGCCAACAGAACCTAAACACGTAACCTAACTATGCCTATATATGCACAATTTTGCTAAAATCTTATAATATTAATTTGTTTGAGAAAATTCCTGTTTTGAATGAACAGCATGTAAAATTTATGAATGCGTCTATGGGGTCGAATGCATGATGGGTAGTGAAGGTGGTGAAGGGTAGTGATGGTGGTGAGGGTAGGGAAGGTGTGAAGGGTAGGGATGGTGTGAAGGGTAGGGAAGGTGGTGAAGGGTAGGGAAGGTGGTGAAGGGTAGGGAAGGTGGTGAAGGGTAGGGAAGGTGGTGAAGGGTAGGGANTGCGAATGAAACGTTGTGCGAAAATTTCAAAGCAATCAGTGAAGAACTTTCGGAGATTAGCGGTTATGCACAAACGAAATTTCCATTTTTATTTATATAGATTTATTATTTATTTATTTATATATACAATAGTTCTTACATTCCTGTAAAGCCAATAGCACCCATAGCGCGTTTCGGGCGTGCTTATTAGGCCCTTAATCCTAATTTCCCCCCGGAATACGACCCACTAAATCGTTCAACAACCAGGTAACCATTCACTGCTGGGTGAACAAAGGCTACAGTTAAGAATTGGCGGTAGTCATCCTCCCGGACAGGCAACCCGTCCTCGACTCAAGTCCATTACATTCAGCGGTCGACCCCAGAGCATTCATAAATTTTAACATACTGTTCATTCAAAACGGGAATTTTCTCAAGTAGAATAATATTATAAATATTGTCATAATTGTGTTATATAGCATAGGTTAGGTTAGGTCAGGTGTTTAGGTTCTGCTGGCGATTATTTGTATTTGTAGTACGTGGATGAAGCATATAATTATAGCGATGTGATTCGAACAAAATTCGTCAGTGAAGCACTTGTTCCGGATATGTTTCGAACGTCAGCAGTTGTGAGTCGTGTGTAAAGCTTTTCATTCATAAACAGGGGGTTTGGCGGGTGCATGAATCACTTTTGGATCTTTGTTTGGAGGACGGGCTGGGGACAGGATACGAACCCAGGCCAAAGAGCTTACGAAGCGCCGAACGAGTGTTTTACAACTACGCCACGGGGACTGCAATGATGCAGCCCGTCCTCCAAACAAAGATCCAAAAGTGATTCCATGCACCGCCAAACCCCCTGTTTATGAATGAAAAGCGGTTACACACGACTCACAACTGCTGACGTTCGAACATATCCGGAACAAGTGCTTCACTGACGAATTTTGTTCGAATCACATCGCTATAAATGCTTCATCCACGTATTACAAATACAATAATCGTCAACAGAACCTAAAACCTAACCTAACCTATCCTATGCCTATATATACACAATATGCTAATATATCATAATATAATTTATACTTGAGAAAATTCCCGTTTTGAATGAACAGCATGTTAAATTTATGAATGCGTCTGTGGGGTTGACCGCTGAATGTAATGGACTTGAGTCGAGAACGGGTTGAATGATGATGCGCAAACTTGCTTTTGGGAGTCATGGTTGGTTGTGCATGGTATGAGGAATATGTTGTATCGGTAACTTGCGTCAGGCAGCACGGTGGCGGGCAGCAAGCACAGGTACTCACAGCAGGAAAAGTTTGTTTTGAATTTTGTTTGCGATGAAATTAATTGATTAAAATGGTTACTATCGGTGTGTTATGACATGCTTGGACTCTATGTACTTAGCTGCCTGCCTATAGATAGTTTCTATATAACAAAATTATTGTCCTATGGAGTTGATTTAACTTTCAGATACGTATTTTTAAATAAATCTTAAATGTTTTGTGGATATTTATGCAATATATTATTATAAATATGCATTCTACTTGTTAATATCACCAATTAAATTTGCGATAACTTGAGCCAAGAAGTGCGACGACTGACTCACTGTGTACAGGAGGCTGATATGGCAGCAAACACTCTCCAGGCGACCATATATCTTGGATAAGTCGCTCCACCCCATTGTCGCTTGGACTTCATGTGGCGTCACCTGCCACATATGTATTTCTTATTTCATTATAAAATATATTATTTCAGAATAAAATTATGTTTGATCATGTTCTGCCTTCAGCACCAACATTATAGTGAGTAAATATACTATATTTCTTCATTATTTACGTAATGCAAGAAGGCTTTGGGTAGCTTTGGGTAATTCTACGAACCGGCCATAGCTTTGGTTTGATTTTGCACTTGTGGTGGTAGCACCACAACCCTGGCGCCGGGGTGTTCAAGAGGACCTCGCCAGGACCTCATCTCAAAGTCAACCACTCAACTATAGTTGACATTTCTTCGTTGTTTTCAACGGCTCCAGTTCCAGTTTATCTGTGGGTCCTTGCACCTTAAGTGTTCTCCAGTGTGCTCGTTGCTGCTCGATGTTGTTCAGCCGCGTTGTCGGTGGCATTTAGTTTAGTAAGTACTGTTCGTCTGTTCCTGTGACTTATTCCACATTTCATGTATTTTCGAAGGTTCGTCTTAACTTATGTTTAACTGGTACCCAGAACTTAAGTTTTGGGTACTTTAAATAAGTTTTAAGTTCAGTTTTTGGGTACTTTAAATACCCAAAACGAAAAAGCAAAGTTTTGGGTATTGACTGGTACCCAAAACATAAGTTTTGGGTACCAGTCTCTTCTAATAAGCTGTCCAAAAGGGTTTCGAGGTTACATTGTGTTCTCTGCAATTTGTTGTGTTCGTGGTGCTATTTTCTCCCTTTTCGACAATTTTCTGCTGTTTAGTGCTGCTGTGTGGAAATTCGTTGTCCTCCGGGAGACACCATCGCCCTGCACTGAAGCGGCCATATTTGCTCCACCACGCTGCTCCTACTCTACACTAGTTAGCCTCGCCAGTTACTACGTTGATTTCGTTATTTACCTGTGGTTTTATGGTGTTTTATAGCGTTACCCTTCTTCGTGAAGAGAGAGTGGTTGTCAGCCCCACGGATTCAGCCGCACCGTCCACGAGCGCATCCAGTGAATCTGGATTGGCAATGTTATTGTTTACAAGTACGCGCTGTGCTCTCAGTAGTGTTAGTGCTCTCTAATGTTTCATACATCCCCCACTGATTATCGTCGTCGCCCCTAAATCAACACAACAATCCCCCACTGATTTGACCACCGTGATTTATTACAACAGACGTTCTTCAGATGTGTGGTTCCGGTGAAACATGTTTTATGACAGTTTAGATATTAAGTGAACATTTTCCCTGCACTAGTCTGATTTGGCAACTTCACTTGTCGGTGGGGGGACGCGTTTTTCTTGATCTGTATCTTCTTTGAAAAGTGTTCTAACCGTAAGTGATCACGTGTATGTGCCTAACAGATATTTTAGTGAACATACGTGATTTTACTTGAAATAAGTGTGAGAGAAATTTTCACAGATCGGAGTAACATAAATTTGTGATACACACCTGCAGTGAGCCCACCTAGCTTTAAGTGCATACACTTACTTTCAAGTGCTTAACCAAGATTTCCAGAGTACAGCATATACAAAATTATTTTACTTGAAATAAGTATTATTTAGAAATTTCAACATTTCTGAATGACATAAATTCATATTATATATTTACATCGAGCGGTATGCTACCTTTCAAGCCCACTTTATGCCACACTTGTAATCAAGTACACAGGCTGGTAACTTCGTCTACAATAAATGTGCTTTGGCTATGTCTATTATTCAGCGGTTACATGAATTTATGACATTTACTTGTATTGAAAATATTCTAGCTGTAAGTGCGTGACACTAGAATTAGTGCATATTCCTAGATTAGGTGCACTCAGCACCTAGCATAAGTGCATTTAGTTCTTTCAAGAGTGCTCCATGTCACTGCAGGTGTGGTTTAACAAACAACACCTATTACAGTTCCATTTTTGAGTGTGAAGTGTTTATTATTTCTATTGCTTCTAGATATAAGGTATGTATTTCCTGGCTATCAACACTAGAACACGCAGTAGCAATTGCTTGGCTGCGGGCGTACACATCTGAGTCTCTCACTTCTTGTGCATCACGTCAAGACTCCAGATAAACACAGCGTCTGCACGGGAATTGATGGTCGAGCCTGGAGTATCAGACACATTGACTAGGCTTATTTTAGGTTTCAGACGCAGTCGCTCGATTATTGAGGGTAACATTTATGACCTTAACCGTCTTAGGGTCACACATCCACTTTCTTGGCGGAAATATCTTTTGACGTGACCCCGATGGCGCACGCCTCCGGGTTCAAATCCCAGTCGCTGATCAGGATCAAGGTCGACCGAACCTGTTTCTTCCAGAGATACTACCTTGCAGACGCCGGTAGTTCAGAAGAGAGTCCCCGAGAGCAATTAACCGGGGTCAGGGGGGATGGTCGGGTGCTCGGCGGAGGCGCTCCGTTCCTCATCGGTCATCTCATGCAACTCGTAGACCTTTTTGTCAACGTTCTTCACCCAGTTCCCACGACTCGGATTCAGATGACTCGAATTACTCCATGAGACGGTAAGGTCATGGACACCATGAGCCACCCTTCAGGTACAACCCCCCCCCTTCCCCGGGAGTTAACGGGAAGTCAGACTGGGCGACTTTCTATCATTATACATCATATTCCTTTGAAAAGTACTCGTCAGGATCTACGTCGGTGACGCAGTTAGGTTCATGTTTGAAGTGTAAATCGGGTGATTTTTACAACCCCCTACTGGATCAGGACCCATGCACAGATTATACACGAATGATGAAAAGCGTAATGTCATTTTGGGTTAAATGAGTTATTGGACATGGCTATAATGTAGTTTACACTCAGGCTCATCACGAATCAGAGGAAGAAATCTTAAATTGGGCAGATAGAGTCCAGCTTTTGGCACATCGAGCCTACAAACATGTCTCTCTTCGGCAAGCAGAACAACTGGCTTAAATATGATTCGGTCAGGGATTACATGATGAAGGGATTGGCGGAATACTTTGCCAACGCTAAACTCTCTTCCATGAAGGAGGCTATCGACCGACCTCAGACTTTTCGGCATAACTCTGTTGTTATTTATGGGCACACAAGCTGCTCCCGATATGGCCCACATCAGTGTGATTCTCATGGCCCAGCAGCACGAGTGAACGCATGAGAAGATTCACTAGATAAGAGCAGCCGCCCTCGGGGGAAGGTTTCTCCCGTACTCGGTCACGTACCCCCACGATGTCTCGGGGAGCATCACAGGCTACTAGCCTTTCTGGCCGAGGACACGCCTCACGTACACATTCCGGGAAGGGTCATTGTACAGTCTTTCAAAAGGTATGGATGAGAAATTGGACAACTTGAGAAATGGAATGTCTGATCTTGGTGCACAACTCGACAAGATGGAGAAAAAGCTGCTCTGTGGGAGATGTAATTACTGCTAGAGAGCCCATAGGAAGGAGCCAAGTTTTTGTATGGGGAGGTAGACGGTGTGATGCTCTTGGGCCCTCTAGGATGGCCATCGGGTCACAAGGAATTAAATTCAGGAACATGAGCACAAAAGAAATAAGAGGATGGCAACAGGCCGGTTACTGGAAGGCACAAACCCAATTGCTTTCCGTTGCGATCGAGAAGATGAGAGTGGTGTTGAAAGTGTGGTTGTAGGTCGAAGAAGGAGCCACGACCAAGGGGCAGTGTTGAGGTGTGAGGGCCGGTACTGAGGCATAGTGTTTCTCTAGGAGCGGATCTCGACGTGGAACTGAGGGAACAAATTACCGGCAGTTATCAAGATTGACGAGTGTATTGGTATAAAAGTAAAGTGTAGCGGGGAAAAGTGAACTAAGAGAGGGAAAGTTAAAAGAAATTGCGAAGAATACTTATAAATATTATACAAATTATAATATGGAAACCTACCTGAGTTCATTGAAAATTTTACTATACTTAGTGTTGTACTGGAGTTTAGATATGTTAAGTGATTACTTTATATATATAAACATAATTGCTTTAATTTAATAAGTACCAGCTATAATTTACCAAGTTCATATATACTCAGCTGTCCAGTCTAGAAATAGTCAAGTGTTGCTCTCTCTCTTGACACTTAAGAGTGTCAAGTGTCCCACTCTCCCCCTTCTTTATGAGGACATGGGGAGTGTGGAGGGACTAACATTTAAATAGGCCGCCGGCGGGAGCATCTCCCGCCTCCAGGATATACCCGACGGTGCCCAACCCGTCCTCTTAAAAATAACGTCAATTTTGGCTGGTAAGCGCGCTATGGGCAAAAGTGGACGTAATTTGAAATGAAATCGACTCACAAAAGTGACGTACTGTCCCGTTTTCTGTTTGAGTCGTCCGGCCTACTCGGTAAAGTTAGAAGAGGAAACTTTCAATTAACGTTTTTTCATAACGTTTTGAAACTTTATGAGAATTTCCTGCCTACCTAACCTATCAGAGGACCCTTAACTTACTGTTGTTGAAAAATAATCCCAAATTTATTTTAATTTTCAAATTACGTCCACGTTTGGGCATACTGGTAAACGGCCAAAAGCGACGTTATTTTTAAGAGGACAAGTGGCCATGCGTACGGGGTAAGAGGCAGACCGCTCCATGCTCACATCACCTCTACTTCCCTGCTGGATTTTTGGTCCTGTACTTGCTGGCTGTAATTGGATGAATCACCCACCTCTTCTCATCCCTCTATCTACCTACCTCCGATGCCTAGACTCGCTTCTGTCCTTACCTTCGTAGGCTAAAGACTCTAGGTGAGTGTTTGTCGCTTCTGTAACCCATTATACTCTCTCATGGTGGGCCCGTCATAGTTAGTATGGTACCACCACAACAGTTATAAAGGAAAGTAGTCCACTTTGTTTCAGCAAGAGGAGCCGAATTTAATGATACAATGAGCCAGAGATATTATGTGATTTTAAAGTTAGGTTGACGAGGCTATTCAATTCATTATAATTAACCTCGTAGTCCGAGATTTTAGTTTTCGACCATCTGGTTATTTTGTAGGTATATTTATATCCATATTAATGTCTGTGATCATTTACATAACTGTTAAGGTATGAAAGCTGGTGATTGACACACAGAATGAGCAAGTAATAATTTTTAATGTAGAAATATTCGAGCGAGAGACATTTAACTTTAAATGGGAGATCTAGGCTATGTCGATTTCATTTATTATTTCTCATGTACGATAATATAATTGTATTTATTTGTTTTGACTCTCCCCTCAATACTTCACAAACAAGACTCATTACAGTGGCGTGTGTTGCTGTTGTGCCAATAATCTATGGAATTGAATGTCTCTTAATCCTTATAAAATTGTTAACTATATTCCCGCTTGGAAAGATGTACAGGTCTCTATACATTATACACCCACCAGTTTATAGCAAGCCTATAACACTGAAAATGTGTGATGCATAACATTACAAGCTATTGACAGTCACCTTCAAAATATCCAACCAACTGAATTTTATGTCTTTACTAATAGTTCTGTGCAATTGAACATAAGTAGAACAGGTTGTGCATATGCAGTATATAATGATCATAAAAAGTAATTACTTTTTATGCACGACACAGACTGAGCTATTAGGTATTTATCTCGCCACTGAGTACCTTAAAGACATGTGGGTGGAGTGTTATTTTGTGACTCTAAAAGTGCTCTGCAGTCTTTAAATAACCAATCACCATTAATGTCTGAAGTATCTTGTAATATTAAATAGAATGTGATTTTGCCAACGATAATAAGTTTTGTATAATACATGTGTGGATCCCATCCCATGTTGGAGATGGAAAGCATGACTTTGTAGATCGATTGGCCAATGAAGCTTGCAGGAAAGAAAAGACGGATTATGACTTTGGACAATCTAATACAATTATTAAAAAGCATAAATTAAGTAGATTACCTCAGATTTAGAGGAAAGAAGAAATGCCCAAAGAACTGAAAGCTGCAGTATTAAAAGCTATGGCAATTTTTGTAATAATAGGTATTTGTATGGTCAGCACAGTAACCGGACCAGGCAATGTGATGGAGTCATTGCGGTAATTCGCCTTGGCTATAGGCATATCTGGCAGGTTAGTGAGGCTGAGCCACTACCAGCATGCTCAGCTTGTAAACTCTGTGACAAATCTTGACTTGAACACTTCATTATTGAATGTGAAACTTTGAAAGATTTTGGACCAGGTCTTTTGTACAATCAACTATGTAACACTTTCATTGACTCTGGTATATTGAAAGCTATCCTACCAATTTATCCTAAATTTGCTTGTCCATTTTAATGAATGAAGAACGAGAATTATAAATATTTACAATTATTTTTTAAGCTGCAGCTCTAAAAAAATCCTTCCTGCCTTGTGTGTTATTGAGCAAGAGAAAAGTTGCATCTACAAATTCGTACATTGAAACGTCCATAATGTCTGATGCAGTACTTTGTAACATCATAAAATATATATGTGCTTCAATTTAGACATGTTGTCTGTGGATGGTCAGGTTAGGGCACCTAAGTACGACAATTTCTTGGCTTTGGGAACGCTTGTGAGAACGGGCTGAATAATAATATTAATATCAATGTTTTTATATGTGTGTGACATACAACTCATCCTCTTACAAAATACGTCGCCTTTCGCTCGTACGCGCACTCAGCATTATGCGTATTTCGCACGAGCGAAAAGCGACGTAATTTGTAAGAGGACGAGTTAATACATGATATTAAGAGCAAGAAGAAATTACGGCTGTCAGGAGATGATATACTAGTGCAGGTTGTATGGGAATTAATGAGAAATTGTGCTATAACTGTAGAGGCTGGAGATTACAGCTGGAGAAGTTGCGAAGCAAGTTTCGTCTGTGTTGACGACTCCTTCTAAGACATGTTCTCTGGTGTGAGGTGTTGTGTTGTGGGGTGTCCGCCCAGCAGGGAGGAGGTGTGTCCGCCCAGCAGGGAGGAGGTGTGTCCGCCCAGCAGGGAGGAGGTGTGTCCGCCCAGCAGGGAGGAGGTGTGTCCGCCCAGCAGGGAGGAGGTGTGTCACACTAGCGACTCAAACACAGATCAATCTTGAACTCTTTGTATTGTCTTTCTGAATGATTTTCACTTCCCACCACCACCACCACCACTATATCTCTACACACCCCCTGCGTACCTATACGTACCTCCCCACGTATCTCTTTCCCTTCCACTCTCTTTCTCCTCTCTCTGTTTCTGTCTCCCTCCCTCCCTCCAAAACCCACTTCCTCTCTCTCTCTCTCTCTCTCTCTCTCTCTCTCTCTCTCTCTCTCTCTCTCTCTCTCTCTCTCTCTCTCTCTCTCTCTCTCTGCCTCTCTCTCTCTCTCTCTCTCAGGACATTATACACAAAAAAGCGTCAGGTGTGATGGTGAGAGGCAATGTTCCTTGGCTCGTCCTGGTGGCTGGATGACCTTGCCTATTATGTGAACCTAATTATGCTGCAGGCATAAACAAGGCTGCGGGAGAACCAGACCCAACAACACTGCACCAACGACGCAGACAAGAACTCTCCCCCCAGGAAGATTACGAGGCTCGTGGGCGACTTTCACAGTGATTGATCATCAAATACCTGACGTGATGTAATTGACTGTCATAAATAAACAGCA
>WNGS01164858.1:27944356-27957139 GCA_020271785.1 Procambarus virginalis
TCCTACTCTACACTAGTTAGCCTCGCAAGTTACTACGTTGATTTCACTATTTACCTGTGGTTTTATGGTGTTTTATAGCGTTACCCTTCTTCGTGAAAGAGAGAGTGGTTGTCAGCCCCACGGATTCAGCCGCACCGTCCACGAGCGCATCCAGTGAATCTGGATTGGCAATGTTATTGTTTACAAGTACGCGCTGTACTCTCAATAGTGTTAGTGCTCTCTAATGTTTCATACATCCCCCACTGATTATCGTCGTCGCCCCTAAATCAACACAACAATCCCCACTGATTTGACCACCGTGATTTATTACAACAGACGTTCTTCAGATGTGGTGATTGTTCCGGTGAAACATGTTTTATGACAGTTTAGATATTAAGTGAACATTTTCCCTGCACTAGTCTGATTTGGCAACTTCACTTGTCGGTGGGGGGACGCGTTTTTCTTGATCTGTATCTTCTTTGAAAAGTGTTCTAACCGTAAGTGATCACGTGTATGTGCCTAACAGATATTTTAGTGAACATACGTGATTTTACTTGAAATAAGTGTGAGAGAAATTTTCACAGATCGGAGTAACATAAATTTGTGATACACACCTGCAGTGAGCCCACCTAGCTTTAAGTGCATACACTTACTTTCAAGTGCTTAACCAAGATTTCCAGAGTACAGCATATACAAAATTATTTTACTTGAAATAAGTATTATTTAGAAATTTCAACATTTCTGAATGACATAAATTCATATTATATATTTACACCGAGCGGTATGCTACCTTTCAAGCCCACTTTATGCCACACTTGTAATCAAGTACACAGGCTGGTAACTTCGTCTACAATAAATGTGCTTTGGCTATGTCTATTATTCAGCGGTTACATGAATTTATGACATTTACTTGTATTGAAAATATTCTAGCTGTAAGTGCGTGACACTAGAATTAGTGCATATTCCTAGATTAGGTGCACTCAGCACCTAGCTTAAGTGCATTTAGTTCTTTCAAGAGTGCTCCATGCCACTGCAGGTGTGGTTTAACCAACAACACCTATTACAGTTCCATTTTTGAGTGTGAAGTGTTTATTATTTCTATTGCTTCTAGATATAAGGTATGTATTTCCTGGCTATTAACACTGGAACACGCAGTAGCAATTGCTTGGCTGCGGGCGTACACATCTGAGTCTCTCACTTCTTGTGCATCACGTCAAGACTCCAGATAAACACAGCGTCTGCACGAGAATTGATGGTCCAGCCTGGAGTATCAGACACATTGACTAGGCGTATTTTAGGTTTCAGACGCAGTCGCTCGATTATTGAGGGTAACATTTATGACCTTAACCGTCTTAGGGTCACACACCCACTTTCTTGGCGGAAATATCTTTTGACGTGACCCCGATGGCGCACGCCTCCGGGTTCAAATCCCAGTCGCTGATCAGGATCAAGGTCGACCGAACCTGTTTCTTCCAGAGATACTACCTTGCAGACGCCGGTAGCTCAGAAGAGAGTCCCCGAGAGCAATTAACCGGGGTCAGGGGGGATGGTCGGGTGCTCGGCGGAGGCGCTCCTTTCCTCATCGGCCATCTCATGCAACTCGTAGACCTTTTTGTCAACGTTCTTCACCCAGTTCCCACGACTCGGATTCAGATGACTCGAATTACTCCATGAGACGGTAAGGTCATGGACACCATGAGCCACCCTTCAGGCACAACCACCCCTTCCCTTCCCCGGGAGTTAACGGGAAGTCAGACTGGGCGACTTTCTATCGACATTATACATCATATTCCTTTGAAAAGGACTCGTCAGGATCTACGTCGGTGACGCAGTTAGGTTCATGTTTGAAGTGTAAATCGGGTGATTTTTACAGCCCCCTACTGGATCAGGACCCATGCACAGATTATACACGAATGATGAAACGCGTAATGTCATTTTGGGTTAAATGAGTTATTGGACATGGCTATAATGTAGTTTACACTCAGGCTCATCACGAATCAGAGGAATAAATCTTAAATTGGACAGATAGAGTCCAGCTTTTGGCACATCGAGCCTTCAAACATGTCTCTCTTCGGCAAGCAGAACAACTGGCTTAAATATGATTCGGTCAGGGATTACATGATGAAGGGATTGGCGGAATACTTTGCCAACGCTAAACTCTCTTCCATGAAGGAGGCTATCGACCGACCACAGACTTTTCGGCATAACTCTGTTGTTATTTATGGGCACACAAGCTGCTCCCGATATGGCCCACATCAGTGTGATTCTCATGGCCCAGCAGCACGAGTGAACGCTTGAGAAAATTCACTAGATAAGAGCAGCCGCCCTCGGGGGAAGGTTTCTCCCGTACTCGATCACGTACCCCCACGATGTCTCGGGGAACATCCCAGGCCACTAGCCTTTCTGGCCGAAGACACGCCTCACGTACACATTCTGGGAAGGGTCATTGTACAGTCTTTCAAAAGGTATGGATGAGAACTTGGACAACTTGAGAAATGGAATGTCTGATCTTGGTGCACAACTCGACAAGATGGAGAAAAAGCTGCTCTGTGGGAGATGTAATTACTGCTAGAGAGCCCATAGGAAGGAGCCAAGTTTTTGTATGGGGAGGTAGACGATGTGATGCTCTTGGGCCCTCTAGGATACCCATCGGATCACCAGGAATTAAATTCAAGAACATGAGCACATAAGAAATAAGAGGATGGCAACAGGCCGGTTACTGGAAGGCATAAACCCAATTGCTTTCCGTTGCGATCGAGAAGATGAGAGTGGTGTTGAAAGTGTGGTTGTAGGTCGAAGGAGCCACGACCAAGGGGCAGTGTTGAGGTGTGAGGGCCGGTACTGAGGCATAGTGTTTCTCTAGGAGCGGATCTCGACGTGGAACTGAGGGAACAAATTACCGGCAGTTATCAAGATTGACGAGTGTATTGGTATAAAAGTAAAGTGTAGCGGGGAAAAGTGAACTAAGAGAGGGAAAGTTAAAAGAAATTGCGAAGAATACTTATAAATATTTACAAATTATAATATGGAAACCTACCTGAGTTCATTGAAAATTTTACTATACTTAGTGTTGTACTGGAGTTTAGATATGTTAAGTGATTACTTTTATATATAACATAATTGCTTTATTTAATAAGTACCAGCTATAATTTACCAAGTTCATATATACTCAGCTGTTCAGTCTAGAAATAGTCAAGTGTTGCTCTCTCTCTTGACACTTAAAGTGTCAAGTGTCCCACTCTCCCCCTTCTTTATGAGGACATGGGGAGTGTGGAGGGACTCACATTTAAATAGGCCGCCGGCAGGAGCATCTCCCGCCTCCAGGATATACCCGACGGTGCCCAACCCGTCCTCTTAAAAATAACGTCACTTTTGGCTGGTAAGCGCGCTATGGGCAAAAGTGGACGTAATTTGAAATGAAATCGACTCACAAAAGTGACGTACTGTCCCGTTTTCTGTTTGAGTCGTCCGGCCTACTCGGTAAGGTTAGAAGAGGAAACTTTCAATTAACGTTTTTCATAACGTTTTGAAACTTTATGAGAATTTCCTGCCTACCTAACCTATCAGAGGACCCTTAACCTACTGTTGTTGAAAAATAATCCCAAATTTATTTTCATTTTCAAATTACGTCCACGTTTGGGCATACTGGTAAACGGCCAAAAGCGACGTTATTTTTAAGAGGACAAGTGGCCATGCGTACGGGGTAAGAGGCAGACCGCTCCATGCTCACATCACCTCTACTTCCCTGCTGGATTTTTGGTCCTGTACTTGCTGGCTGTAATTGGATGAATCACCCACCTCATCTTATCCCTCTATCTACCTACCTTCGATGCCTAGACTCGCTTCTGTCCCTACCTTCGTAGGCTAAGACTCTAGGTGAGTGTTGTCGCTTCTGTAACCCATTATACTCTCTCATGGTGGGCCCGTCATAGTTAGTATGGTACCACCACAACAGTTATAAAGGAAAGTAGTCCACTTTGTTTCAGCAAGAGGAGCCGAATTTAATGATACAATGAGCCAGAGATATTATGTGATTTTAAAGTTAGGTTGACGAGGCTATACAATTCATTATAATTAACCTCGTAGTCCGAGATTTTAGTTTTCGACCTTCTGGTTATTTTGTGGGTATATTTATATCCATATTAATGTCTGTGATCATTTACATAACTGTTAAGGTATGAAAGCTGGTGATTGACACACAGAATGAGCAAGTAAGTAATAATTTTTAATGTAGAAATATTCGAGCGCGAGACATTTAACTTTAAATGGGAGATCTAGGCTATGTCGATTTCATTTATTATTTCTCATGTACGATAATATAATTGTATTTATTTGTTTTGACTCTCCCCTCAATACTTCACAAACAAGACTCATTACAGTGGCGTGTGTTGCTGTTGTGCCAATAATCTATGGAATTGAATGTCTCTTAATCCTTATAAAATTGTTACTATATTCCCGCTTGGAAAGATGTACAGGTCTCTATACATTATACACCCACCAGTTTATAGCAAGCCTATAACACTGAAAATGTGTGATGCATAACACTACAAGCTATTGACAGTCAACTTCAAAATATCCAACCAACTGAATTTTATGTCTTTACTAATAGTTCTGTGCAATTGAACATAAGTAGAACAGGTTGTGCATATGCAGTATATAATGATCATAAAAAGTAATTACTTTTTATGCACGACACAGACTGAGCTATTAGGTATTTATCTCGCCACTGAGTACCTTAAACTCATGTGGGTGGAGTGTTATTTTGTGACTCTAAAAGTGCTCTGCAGTCTTTAAATAACCAATCACCATTAATGTCTGAAGTATCTTGTAATATTAAATAGAATGTGATTTTGCCAACGATAATAAGTTTTGTGGATTCCATCCCATGTTGGAGATGGAAAGATGACTTTGTAGATCGATTGGCCAATGAAGCTTGCAGGAAAGAAAAGACGGATTATGACTTTGGACAATCTAATACAATTATTAAAAGCATAAATTAAGTAGATTACCTCAGATTTAGAGGAAGAAGAAATGCCCAAAGAACTGAAAGCTGCAGTATTAAAAGCTATGACAATTTTTGTAATAATAGGTATTTGTATGGTCAGCACAGTAACCGGACCAGGCAATGTGATGGAGTCATTGCGGTAATTCGCCTTGGCTATAGGCATCTGGCAGGTTAGTGAGGCTGAGCCACTACCAGCATGCTCAGCTTGTAAACTCTGTGACAAATCTTGACTTGAACTTGAACACTTCATTATTGAATGTGAAACTTTGAAAGATTTTGGACCAGGTCTTTTGTTCAATCAACTATGTAACACTTTCATTGACTCTGGTATATTGAAAGCTATCCTACCAATTTATCCTAAATTTGCTTGTCCATTTTAATGAATGAAGAACGAGAATTATAAATATTTATAATTATTTTTTAAGCTGCAGCTCTAAAAAAATCCTTCCTGCCTTGGTGTTATTGAGCAAGAGAAAAGTTGCATCTACAAATTCGTACATTGAAACGTCCATAATGTCTGATGCAGTACTTTGTAACATCATAAAATATATATGTGCTTCAATTTAGACATGTTTGTTGTCTGTGGATGGTCAGGTTAGGGCACCTAAGTACGACAATTTCTTGGCTTTGGGAACGCTTGTGAGAACGGGCTGAATAATAATATTAATATCAATGTTTTTATATGTGTGTGACATACAACTCATCCTCTTACAAAATACGTCGCTTTTCGCTCGTACGCGCACTCAGCGTATGCGTATTTCGCACGAGCGAAAAGCGACGTAATTTGTAAGAGGACGAGTTAATACATGATATTAAGAGCAAGAAGAAATTACGGCTGTCAGGAGATGATATACTAGTGCAGGTTGTATGGGAATTAATGAGAAATTGTGCTATAACTGTAGAGGCTGGAGATTACAGCTGGAGAAGTTGCGAAGCAAGTTTCGTCTGTGTTGACGACTCCTTCTAAGACATGTTCTCTGGTGTGAGGTGTTGTGTTGTGGGGTGTCCGCCCAGCAGGGAGGAGGTGTGTCCGCCCAGCAGGGAGGAGGTGTGTCCGCCAAGCAGGGAGGAGGTGTGTCCGCCCAGCAGGGAGGAGGTGTGTCCGCCCAGCAGGGAGGAGGTGTGTCCGCCCAGCAGGGAGGAGGTGTGTCCGCCAAGCAGGGAGGAGGTGTGTCCGCCCAGCAGGGAGGAGGTGTGTCCGCCCAGCAGGGAGGAGGTGTGTCCGCCCAGCAGGGAGGAGGTGTGTCCGCCCAGCAGGGAGGAGGTGTGTCCGCCAAGCAGGGAGGAGGTGTGTCCGCCCAGCAGGGAGGAGGTGTGTCCGCCCAGCAGGGAGGAGGTGTGTCCGCCCAGCAGGGAGGAGGTGTGTCACACTAGCGACTCAAACACAGATCAATCTTGAACTCTTTGTATTGTCTTTCTGAATGATTTTCACTTCCCACCACCACCACTATATCTCTACACACCCCCTGCGTACCTATACGTACCTCCCCACGTATCTCTTTCCCTTCCACTCTCTTTCTCCTCTCTCTGTTTCTGTCTCCCTCCCTCCCTCCAAAACCCACTTCCTCTCTCTCTCTCTCTCTCTCTCTCTCTCTTCTCTCTCTCTCTCTCTCTCTCTCTCTCTCTCTCTCTCTCTCTCTTTCTCTCTCTGCCTCTCTCTCTCTCTCTCTCTCAGGACATTATACACAAAAAAGCGTCAGGTGTGATGGTGAGAGGCAATGTTCCTTGGCTCGTCCTGGTGGCTGGATGACCTTGCCTATTATGTGAACCTAATTATGCTGCAGGCATAAACAAGGCTGCGGGAGAACCAGACCCAACAACACTGCACCAACGACGCAGACAAGAACTCTCCCCCCAGGAAGATTACGAGGCTCGTGGGCGACTTTCACAGTGATTGATCATCAAATACCTGACGTGATGTAATTGACTGTCATAAATAAACAACATTAAGGAATAAGTGATTGCGAAGTGCGAATATATTTTTAATGCTTGAATGTCTTTAAGATGTGACTCGAGTCTATTCGTAGACGACATTTCACCTGTGATGCCTTTACCAAATCAGAATTTTGTTTTGTTTAATATATTAATACCAAAATAGTATGCTTGTTTATGTGGGCATCAATAAATTTACTTCAGCTTTGTGTGCTTCTAGTAAACGGTCCCTGCAAAGGTTGTTACAAGTTAATTATTGTCTTGGAGTACTTACTGCGGCGTGGAACAGGCGGCCTGCTGCCAGCTCTCAGCTGAGTAATATAGCCTGCAGGAAGTCTCGAGTGGAGTAATACAGTTTGCAGGACAGGTTGATGTAGGTAATACAACCTGCTAGACATCCAGTCAAGAGAAATACAACATGAAGTTCGTCTTGAGTTAAGTGTAACAATCTACAAGAAATTCTGATATATAATACAAGCTTCAAAATGTCCTGAGATGAGTAATACAGCCTACAGGACAACCTGAGATGAGTAATACAGCCTACAGGACAACCTGAGATGAGTAATACAGCCTACAGGACAACCTGAGATGAGTAATACAGCCTACAGGACAACCTGAGATGAGTAATACAGCCTACAGGACAACCTGAGATGAGTAATACAGCCTTCAGGACAACCTGAGATGAGTAATACAGCCTACAGGACAACCTGAGATGAGTAATACAGCCTTCAGGACAACCTGATATGAGTAATACAGCCTACAGGACAACGTGAGATGAGTAATACAGCCTACAGGACAACCTGAGATGAGTAATACAGCCTTCAGGACAACCTGATATGAGTAATACAGCCTTCAGGACAACCTGAGATGAGTAATACAGCCTTCAGGACAACCTGAGATGAGTAATACAGCCTTCAGGACAACCTGAGATGAGTAATACAGCCTACAGGACAACCTGAGATGCGTAATACAGCCTACAGGACAACCTGACATGAATAATACAGCCTACAAGACAACCTGAGATGAGTAATACAGCCTACAGGACAACCTGAGATGAGTAATACAGCCTACAGGACAATCTGAGATGAGTAATACAGCCTACAGGACAACCTGAGATGAATAATACAGCCTACAGGACAACCTGAGATGAGTTATACAGCCTACAGGACAATCTGAGATGAGTAATACAGCCTACAGGACAACCTGAGATGAGTTATACAGCCTACAGGACAACCTGAGATGAGTTATACAGCCTACAGGACAATCTGAGATGAGTAATACAGCCTTAAGGACAACCTGAGATGAGTAATGCAGCCTACATGACAACCTGAGATGAGTAATACAGCCTACAGGACAACCTGAGATGAGTAATACAGCCTACAGGACAACCTGAGATGAGTAATACAGCCTACAGGACAACCTGATATGAGTAATGCAGCCTACATGACAACCTGAGATGAGTAATACAGCCTACAGGACAACCTGAGATGAGTAATACAGCCTACAGGACAACCTGAGATGAGTAATGCAGCCTACAGGACAACCTGAGATGAGTAATACAGCCTACAGGACAACCTGAGATGAGTAATACAGCCTACAGGACAACCTGATATGAGTAATGCAGCCTACATGACAACCTGAGATGAGTAATACAGCCTACAGGACAACCTGAGATGAATAATACAGCCTACAGAACAACCTGAGATGAGTAATACAGCCTACAGGACAACCTGAGATGAGTAATACAGCCTACAGGACAATCTGAGATGAGTAATACAGCCTACAGGACAACCTGAGATGAGTAATACAGCCTACAGGACATCGTATTAGCAGTACTACAACCTGTTAAACGTCCTGAGGTCAATAATACAGCTGTATGGGCGTTCTGAGCTCCGTAATGACGCCCAGAGATCAGAAACTGTCTATTGGTCGCCCTGAGGTTACTAATACAGCTTGCTAAGGGATGGGGATGAGAAATACGGACGAGTCTTTCAGGCGTCCAGAAGTGTGTAATGTAACCTGAACTGTGTAGTGTGTAATCTATTTTTTTTATCCATCTATTATCTGTCCATCTATCCTTCTATCTAACCATGTATTATATCGTCCATCTATTCTATCCAACTATTATCTATCCATCCATATTTCTATTCATTCATCATTCATCCATATATGCATCAATGAACTTATCTAAGGTTGATAGGTTGATTGATCCCTGAGCTTGCTATCCATCCATCCATATATACATAGACGCGATAAAGAACCTAAATTATTGGGATCGTCTCAAAAGCTCTCCGACTGTACTCACTAGAAAGGAAACGAGAGAGATATCAAATAATATATACCTGGAAAATACTGGAGGGCCAGGCCCCAAATCTACACAGTAAAATAACAACGTACTGGAGTGAACGATATGGAAGAAAATGGAGAATAGAACCAGTGAAGAGCATGGATGCCATAGGCACAATCAGAGATCACTGTATAAACATCAGAGGTCCACGGCTGTTCAACATCCTTCCAGCGAGCATAAGAAATATTGCCGGAACAACCGTGGACATCTTCAAGAGAAAACTAGATAGTTTTCTCCAAGGAGTGCCGGAACAACCGGGCTTGGACTTCAAGTCCCACTTCAAGACCCAGAGCCAACGCAGACACAGCATCCAATGACCCTACTAATACCTCCTGATCCATTTATTCACTGATACCCCATGATCCATTTATTTCATTAATATATATTTAATACTCCTTGTTATGGCATTCATCCACCACCTCATGGATGGTGGTGGATGAATGCCATAACGCCACATACAAAGAGCATATAATCCTATGTTAAACACGGTAAAATTGCAAGTTACAGCCCCGCTCCTGTGCCAAGTAAGTCCACTACGGCTCACCATAGCCCGTGCTACTTTGAACATTTTGTTCCGAGTAGCTGAATCTATAACAACAACAACAACAACGGTAAAATTGTCTTTGAAAGTGTAAGGTGTACCTTGCGAAACGCATCCCTCAGGCGTCAGACTAGAATAAAGTGAAGAATGAACTTTGGAGAGTGAATTTTTCAACTTCCCTCGACAGTGAAGAAAAACGTAAGAAATATTGAGAAGAGTCGTGTTAGAATCAATAATCTTACCCTTTCGGTCATATTCAACTCAACAATATATATATATATATATATATATATATATATATATATATATATATATATATATATATATATATATATATATATATATATATATATATATATGCGGCGGATAGGACGACACTTGAGTCAACAAAAGCAGCACCCCAAAACCAGGGGTCGTCTTATAGACCAGGTAAAATAATTGGGGCCATCAAATTATACGCAAAATACCACCCCCAATAAAAAAATATTTAAGCCATTAGATTATAAATTCAAAAACCACTAACCTCAAAATTCCGTTCAGTCTTTGGTAACAACGAGTCAGCGACGGTCGCTGGAGTCTTCAGTCTTGAAAACAGCTGTTGTAGTGTACACAATTTTTATTTTGCACTAAAAGCCATTACTTTTGGGTGTTAAACCAATAAAAGCAATGTGAGATTAAAAAAAAAGCATCACACACTTAAAATCCTTGACCGTGTGAGGCCTCGCCAGGCACACTCTGAGCCTCACTGCTCACACTCTTGCCACCCTGAGCCTCACTGCTCACACTGTTGCCACCCTGAGCCTCACTGCTCACACTGACGCCACCCTGAGCCTCACTGCTCACACTGTTGCCATCCTGAGCCTCACTGCTCACACTGACGCCACCCTGAGCCTCACTGCTCACACTGACGCCACCCTGAGCCTCACTGCTCACACTGTTGCCACCCTGAGCCTCACTGCCCACACTGACGCCACCCTGAGCCTCACTGCTCACACTGACGCCACCCTGAGCCTCACTGCTCACACTGACGCCACCCTGAGCCTCACTGCCCACACTGACGCCACCCTGAGCCTCACTGCTCACACTGTTGCCACCCTGAGCCTCACTGCTCACACTGTTGCCACCCTGAGCCTCACTGCTCACACTGACGCCACCCTGAGCCTCACTGCTCACACTGTTGCCACCCTGAGCCTCACTGCTCACACTGACGCCACCTTGAGCCTCACTGCTCACACTGACGCCACCTTGAGCCTCACTCTACACACTGACGCCACCCTGAGCCTCACTGCCCACACTGACGCCACCCTGAGCCTCACTGCTCACACTGTTTCCACCCTGAGCCTCACTGCTCACACTGAGGCCCCCTGAGCCTCACCGCTCACACTGACACCACCCTGAGCCTCATTGCTCACACTGACGCCACCTTGAGCCTCACTCTACACACTGACGCCACCCTGAGCCTCACTGCCCACACTGTCGCCACCCTGAGCCTCACTGCCCACACTGACGCCACCCTGAGCCTCACTGCTAACACTGACGCCACCCTGAGCCTCACTGCCCACACTGACGCCACCCTGAGCCTCACTGCCCACACTGTTGCCACCCTGAGCCTCACTGCTCACACTGTTGCCACTCTGAGCCTCACTGCTCACACTGACGCCACCCTGAGCCTCACTGCTCACACTGTTGCCACCCTGAGCCTCACTGCTCACACTGTTGCCACCCTGAGCCTCACTGCTCACACTGTTGCCACCCTGAGCCTCACTGCTCACACTGACGCCACCCTGAGCCTCACTGCTCACACTGACACCACCCTGAGCCTCACTGCTCACACTGACGCCACCCTGAGCCTCACTGCTCACACTGACGCCACCTTGAGCCTCACTCTATACACTGACGCCACCCTGAGCCTCACTCTACACACTGACGCCACCCTGAGCCTCACTCTACACACTGACGCCACCCTGAGCCTCACTGCTCACACAGACGCCACCCTCACCCTCACTCTACACACTGACGCCACCTTGAGCCTCACTGCTCACACAGACGCCACCTTGAGCCTCACTCTACACACTGACGCCACCCTGAGCCTCACTCTACACACTGACGCCACCCTGAGCCTCACTCTACACACTGACGCCACTCTGAGCCTCACTGCTCACACTGACGCCACCCTGAGCCTCACTGCTCACACTGACGCCACCCTGAGCCTCACTGCTCACACTGACGCCACCCTGAGCCTCACTGCTCACACTGACGCCACCCTGAGCCTCACTGCTCACACTGACGCCACCCTGAGCCTCACTCTACACACTGACGCCACCCTGAGCCTCACTGCTCACACTGACGCCACCTTGAGCCTCACAGCTCACACTGACGCCACCCTCAGCCTCACTCTACACACTGACGCCACCTTGAGCCTCACTCTACACACTGACGCCACCTTGAGCCTCACTGCTCACACTGACGCCACCTTGAGCCTCACTGCTCACACTGACGCCACCCTCAGCCTCACTCTACACACTGACGCCACCTTGAGCCTCACTGCTCACACTGACGCCACCTTGAGCCTCACTGCTCACACTGACGCCACCCTCAGCCTCACTCTACACACTGACGCCACCTTGAGCCTCACTGCTCACACTGACGCCACCTTGAGCCTCACTGCTCACACTGACGCCACCTCAGCCTCACTCTACACACTGACGCCACCTTGAGCCTCACTGCTCACACTGACGCCACCCTGAGCCTCACTCTACACACTGACGCCACCTTGAGCCTCACTGCTCACACTGACGCCACCTTGAGCCTCACTTTACACACTGCCGCCACCCTGAGCCTCACTCTACACACTGACGCCACCTTGAGCCTCACTGCTCACACTGACGCCACCTGAGCCTCACTCTACACACTGACGCCACCCTGAGCCTCACTCTACACACTGACGCCACCCTGAGCCTCACTCTACACACTGCCGCC
>WNGS01164858.1:27992424-28003180 GCA_020271785.1 Procambarus virginalis
AGCTGTAGCCAAACTTCTCTTGATGATGTCATTGACTGCCTCGTGTCCTGCAATCTTTCCCTGTGTCCTTACGACAGATGAGACCATGGCTGCCGTATTTGTCTGCCCGTGCTTGGCCGCAAATACACCGGTGCTTGGTGGAGATAGGGGCGGCACGGCGCAGAGCAACACCATTAATTTAGGCGCCGATATATATATATATAATATATGCAAATGAAGATATCTGTCTGTTCAACGTTGTAAGTCAGAAAGAGAATAGGGGAACGAGGGAAGAATGCGTGGAGGAGTAGGGAGAAAGTCGGGGGAGAAAGGAGAAAATGGGAGAGATGAAAGAGGAAGATAGTGAAGGGAGAAGAAGAGTAAGGGGAAGGGCGGGAAAGGAGTGGAAAGAGGGAATGTGGGGTGAGGGGTAGAGAAGAGAGGTGGGGAGGAGAGAGAGAGATAATCCCCGCAGTCTCCGGGGACCCTTTCCAGTACACATATAAATAGATTGGTCCTTCTACATCAACAAAGACAGATGGTCACACAGCTCAGTCTCGACAGAAAGTTTTGCCGGCAAAAAACGAGACCGTTGCCTTTTGTCTCGCAACGATATCAGGACGAAACGAGGCATAGTGAATGGTTTATTTTCCAGTGAATTTTAGAATTTATGGCCAACAGTTCCTCGAAGCCCAGCGAAAATACATATAATTGGCTCCTTGCTAAAGCTTAAATTCTCTAGATATTGGTTGGTTTGATTTCGCTCTTAAGACCACCTGCCAAACTGTGAAAGGCTACGGTCTCGCTTCTTGCAGGTCGGCGTTCAATCTCCCGATCGTGCAAGTGGTTGGGCACCATTGCTCTCCTCCGTCCCGTCTCACCATTGAAGCAAACTATCAGTATGCACCGATAGGTGGAATTCAGCTTTTGGTGTATATATATATTATTTTCCCTTTTTACATCGTTAGGAAATGTTTAAAGCAAGCCAGGAGGTCATCAACAACAACACCCACAAACCACAATAGAAGGAGTATTAGTCTCCCAAGAGGACAAAACAAAGTGTTCACTAACAATCAACCTTTCTCTCGTCTCCCGAATCCAGCGCTGAATAATATTCCAGTTTCAACAATCGAACAATCCAATCCCATTTTCTGTTAAGCCACTACTTCCATGTTTCTCACTGTGGCTGTTTTGAGTCACTTATTACAGTAATTCTGTTGTTTCTCACTGTGGCTGTTTTGAGTCACTTATTACAGTAATTCTGTTGTTTCTCACTGTGGCTGTTTTGAGTCACTTATTACAGTAATTCTGTTGTTTCTCACTGTGGCTGTTTTGAGTCACTTATTACAGTAATTCTGTTGTTTCTCACTGTGGCTGTTTTGAGTCACTTATTACAGTAATTCTGTTGTTTCTCACTGTGGCTGTTTTCTATCAACCCCCAAATTGGACGCTACGCTGTCGGATGTGCTACTCGTAACGTCCGTAACCATTCATGCATAGCGTCCCCTCATACTACTGATACCCTCTCATACTAGCCGCACCCTCACAATGCTTACATCCCTCACGCTACTGACATCCTCACAATACCACATCCCTCAAGCCAACCACACCCCCACTACACCTATTACCCTTACATAACACCCCACTCACTAAATCCACATCCTCACCACACCTACACCCTCACGTTAATCGCACCCTCACAACACCTACAACTCTACTGCCATGCTACTTGAAGGGTCCTGGAGAGAGGTGCAATATGCTTCAATCGAAGGAATGTATTTGGAATTTGATTCGACTCTCAGTTGATACATTCCGCTCGACTTGCCAAGGCAAAACAAGATCAAAGGTCCCTAGGGAAACAGTTTTTATTTCCATGCACTCTTTCCTCGCTCGTAGGCCCTCTAAACTCAAGATTTATCTTACTCTTCTTCGTGAAATAATTCTTGTTTTTTTGGTTTTGCTAAAATCGAGAAAGGTTTGAGAAATCAAAATCACAAGGGTTTTATACGTTGATGAACTTTATTTCTTTGCTTTACCTTCTTTCTACAGTATTTTTACTCAAATATCCCTGAATAAAATATTCTGTGAATTAGACTCCTCCAGTTGAAATAAATGTATGGTTCTGCACTCGTAAACACCATGAATGGCATATTAATTACTGAAGAGTGTATTGAGGTACTCTTCCCTGGATATTGTATCTGTACAGGAGGTCGTATCGACTGCTGAGTTTGCCACCTCATTTATGGAAGTGCCTCCATGACTGGATACCTAGCGGAACTCAACATTTAATATGAACGTGTATACACCTACTACATGTGTAGTAGGTGTATATTATAATGTGTATACAATACACATTATTATAATTATTATATATTATTATTACTTGATTTTAATTAATAGTTTTATATATGACAATTTACACGTAAATTCTCTTTGAAGCATACTTGCAACACAAATTGTCCTTTATACATTTATATATACACTCATATTATTTCTTAAGCACATATATACATACACGTAAAGTTTCAAACAAGAATACACATATATGCAAATTTTCCCTTAAGCATACATATGTGTGGGTGTTTTGTGAGAAAGAATAATTTGAATCAAGTAAGCCAGCATATATTTGATATCTCTTTAGTGACATAAAGTGGAATAATACATCTTTCTAATCTATGCACTACCGATATGTTATTCACTCGTACACCACCAGTGAAGGAAACACACTAATGGAGAAACCTACAGTACCCTAATTCTAACCTCCCCCCCCCACCACCACCTTTCATCAAACAGAACTCTAGGTATTCCTCACGATGCTCTGACACTCCTTGTCTGCTGCCACTCTGCTGTGCTTCAGTAATGTCTGCTTATTGACTGTTCTCTCTCACTTCCGGCCACTTAATACTTTTGTTACTTGTAGTTCCTTACCTTTGTCCTGCCTCATTTGTGCTTACCCACCTTCACTCTCAGGCACTTGCCAATACACTTTTTTTTACGGCTGTACATGTGGCGCTCTTCCAAGGGGCGGTGTATGCAAACAACCGCTTTTTAAACAACCACCTATGTAAACAACCATCTATATAAGCAATTATCTATGAAAACAACCACTATGAAAACAACCACTATGTCAGCAACCATGTATGTAAACAATCACTCTGTAAACCACCACCTATGTAAGTAACCACCAGTGTAAACCACCACCTATGTAAGTAACCATCTATGTAAACAACCACGATGTAAACAACCACCTATGTAAGTAACCATCTATGTAAACAACCACGATGTAAACAACCACCTATGTAAGTAACCATCTATGTAAACAACCACGATGTAAACAACCACCTATATAAGTAACCATTTATGTAAACAACCACGATGTAAACAACCACCTATGTAAGTAACCATCTATGTAAACAACCACGATGTAAACAACCACCTATGTAAGTAACCATCTATGTAAACAACCACGATGTAAACAACCACCTATGTAAACAACCACCGATGTAAATAACTACCGATGTAAACACCCACCTATGTAAACAATCATCTATGTAAACAACCACCTATGTAAACAATCATCTATGTAAACAACCACCTACGCAAATAACCATCTACGTAAACAACTACCTATATAAACAACCACCTATATAAACAACCACCTATATAAACAACCCCCTATATAAACAACCACCTATATAAACAACCACATATATAAACAATCACCTATATAAACAACCACCTATATAAACAACCACATATATAAACAACCACCTATATAAACAACCACCTACGTAAACAACCACCTATATAAACAACCACCAATGTAAACAAGCAGCTATATAAACAACCAGCTATATAAACAACCACCTATATAAACAACCACCTATATAAACAACCACATATATAAACAACCACCTATATAAACAACCACCTATGTAAACAACCATCTATGTAAACAACCACCTATATAAACAACCACCTATATAAACAACCACAAATGTAAACAACCAGCTATATAAACAACCACCTATATAAACAACCACCAATGTAAACAACCACCTATATAAACAACCACCTATATAAACAACCACCTATATAAACAACCACCAATGTAAACAACCACCTATATAAACAACCACCTAAGTAAACAACCACATATGTAAACAACCACCTATATAAACAGCCCCCTATATAAACAACCACCTATGTAAACAACCAGCTATATAAACAACCACCAATGTAAATAACCAGCTATATAAACAACCACCAATGTAAACAACCAGCTATATAAACAACCACCAATGTAAACAACCAGCTATATAAACAACCACCAATGTAAACAACCACCTATATAAACAACCACCAATGTAAACAACCACCTATATAAACAACCACCAATGTAAACCAGCTATATAAACAACCACCAATGTAAACAACCAGCTATATAAACAACCACCAATGTAAACAACCAGCTATATAAACAACCACCAATGTAAACAACCACCTATATAAACAACCACCAATGTAAACAACCACCTATATAAACAACCACCAATGTAAACAACCAGCTATATAAACAACCACCAATGTAAACAACCAGCTATATAAATAACCACCAATGTAAACAACCAGCTATATAAACAACCACCAATGTAAACAACCAGCTATATAAACAACCACCAATGTAAACAACCAGCTATATAAACAACCACCAATGTAAACAACCAGCTATATAAACAACCACCAATGTAAACAACCAGCTATATAAACAACCACCAATGTAAACAACCACCTATATAAACAACCACCAATGTAAACAACCACCTATATAAACAACCACCAATGTAAACCAGCTATATAAACAACCACCAATGTAAACAACCAGCTATATAAACAACCACCAATGTAAACAACCAGCTATATAAACAACCACCAATGTAAACAACCACCTATATAAACAACCACCAATGTAAACAACCACCTATATAAACAACCACCAATGTAAACAACCAGCTATATAAACAACCACCAATGTAAACAACCAGCTATATAAACAACCACCAATGTAAACAACCAGCTATATAAACAACCACCAATGTAAACAACCAGCTATATAAACAACCACCAATGTAAACAACCAGCTATATAAACAACCACCAATGTAAACAACCAGCTATATAAACAACCACCAATGTAAACAACCACCTATATAAACAACCACCAATGTAAACAACCACCTATATAAACAACCACCAATGTAAAAACCAGCTATATAAACAACCACCAAGTGTAAACAACCAGCTATATAAACAACCACCAATGTAAACACCCCCTATATAAAACAACCACCAATGTAAACAACCACCTATATAAACAACCACCATGTAAAACCAGCTATATAAACAACCACCAATGTAAACAACCAGCTATATAAACAACCACCAATGTAAACAACCAGCTATATAAACAACCACCAATGTAAACAACCAGCTATAAACAACCACCAATGTAAACAACCAGCTATAAAACAACCACCAATGTAAACAACCAGCTATATAAACAACCACCAATGTAAACAACCAGCTATATAAACAACCACCAATGTAAACAACCAGCTATATAAACAACACCAATGTAAACAACCCACTATATAAACAACCACCAATGTAAACAACCACCTATATAAACAACCACCAATGTAAACCAGCTATATAAACAACCACCAATGTAAACAACCAGCTATATAAACACACCACCAAGTAAACAACCAGCTATATAAACAACCACCAATGTAAACAACCAGCTATATAAACAACCACCAAGGTAAACAACCAGCTATATAAACAACCACCATGTAAACAACCAGCTATATAAACAACCACCAATGTAAACAACCAGCTATAAAACAACCACCAATGTAAACAACCAGCTATATAAACAACCACCAGTGTAAACAACCAGCTATATAAACAACCACCAATGTAAACCACCACCTATATAAACCAACCACCAATGTAAACAACCAGCTATATAAACAACCACCAATGTAAACAACCAGCTATATAAACAACACCAATGTAAACAACCACCTATATAAACAACCACCAATGTAAACAACCACTATAAAACAAACCACCAATGTAAACATCCAGCTATATAAACAACCACCAATGTAAACAACCAGCTATATAAACAACCACCAATGTAAACAACCAGCTATATAAACAACCACCAATGTAAACAACCAGCTATATAAAAAACACCAATGTAAACAACCACGGCTCCCATTAGGTCTCACTGTCTCACATCACATTTGTCAACATTAAGCTGCTCTGTACTTCTAAGCTTACGTCATTTTTGGTTCGATTTTTCAGGTGGAAGAAGTTGTGGAAGCCACTTTTGTCAACAAGTGTAAGACCAGACTGAACAATGAAGGTGAGAATAGTTGTATTATAACGAACGACCCGACACGTCATCATCTCCTCACGGCTATTCATGCCCGTGCACCTCTTGAGTGGCTAATCTTCATCATGCTTTCCTAGACCACGTGCATCTCTCTATCTCTCTCTCTCTCTCTCTCTCTCCTCTCTATCTCTCTCTCCTCTCTCTCTCTCTCTCTCTCTCTCTCTCTCTCTCTCTCTCTCTCTCCCTCGTGTGTATGATTGTGTTACACTTGTTTGTGATGGTGTTGGTCCATTGTGGTCTTCTGTTTGTGGTGTTGTGTGTGTCTCCTTGTTGGTTGTGTTGTTTGTGTCACCTTGTTTGTGTCTCCTTGTTTGTGGTGTTGTGTGTGTCTCCTTGTTTGTGGTGTTGTTTGTGTCGCCTTGTTTGTGTCTCCTTGTTTGTGGTGTTGTGTGTGTCTCCTTGTTTGTGGTGTTGTTTGTGTCTCCTTGTTTGTGTCTCCTTGTTTGTGGTGTTGTGTGTGTCTCCTTGTTTGTGGTGTTGTTTGTGTCGCCTTGTTTGTAATGTTGTGTGTGTCTCCTCGTTTGTATATTTGTGCGCCACTGTGTCTTTGTTCTTTCCTTTCATCGAATCTTTGTTGTTGCCTGTTAGTGTGTCTTTGTTGTTGCCTGTCGTTGTGTCGGCCCAGTAAACACATAACGTAACCGCAGCTCTGAATCAACGTCGAAGTAATCCAGTACAAATGCGCATGATAACACTTACACTGGAGTGTGTTAACTCTCGTAAGACTGAACTTCTCCATCTTACACCTTGCGTCTCTCAAGACCAACATGGCCTCGCGGCACGATTGTGTTCAACTTCTTGCAAGCTGTTTTGTGCAAAATGTTGCATCGCCTCGAGCATCATTGCAACAATCGCTGCTTTATCGTGATTGCAAATCAATGTCCTGTTTATCTGAGGTTAATCAAAAACCAAAAAAATACATCCTTGGAACCTGTTAGAGACGAGAGCTTGTAAGCGCCTTATCTCAGGCTCGTTTAGGCGGCGCCACAACCCAAATTTATAAATTTAATTCCGTGTGTATTCGACATTAGTATTTTCTCAATTGTAAGGTATTATTATTTCACACACAGAGAAATCACATTAATGTGATACATCAAAGAATAAATCCACAGGAGCCTTGATGATAATATGGGCATGTCGTGGTACAGTGAACTGGAGCGAGTCTGGGAACACTCAGCGCACAGGTTCGAACCCTCGTCAATGCTCCTGTAGATTTGTTCTTTTATTATTTCACACTTGAATGTGTTGAATGGTTCGGCTTAACTTAGATTAGGTTAGGTAGGTTCTGTTTGTCATTTATTGGTAGTTGTAGCACGTGGGCGAGGCGTTGACAGCAGTGCGATACGGGCAGAGGACGTGAACGAAGCCCTGCTCGAGAATACTTCATACATCATGTCAGGGTCGTGTGTAAGGTGTTTATTATTCACGAATAGGGGGGAGGGGGTTGGCGGCTGTATTACCGTGAATTTGGCGTTTGTTGTCGAGGACGGGTTGTAAGATCTTGCATGTTTCTTTCACTTGGGTCATCGTGATTCGAACTCTGGCCTAAAGCAACAAGTACGAGACCGTTGTTATATTATCTTACATGTTGTCCATGCTATTTGCACGATGTCTTGAAAGCACGTTCGTGTTTTCCCTTCCGTAGCGTCTGTGTCCTCTTTCTGGGCCTTACGCAAAATAACATGTTGCAAGCAAACTTTTCATACTTTGGCATCAATTGGTCTGTTCCTTGAGTAGTCTTGTCTACCGTTTGTTAAAGAGCATTGCGGACGAGATGGATCACCCAGCGGCGCTCGGGTCGAATCTGTTTCTTGTTCCCTCCCTCCCGTTCTCACCTTTCCTTTCCCTCTCCCTCACTCTCTTCCCTTCTCTTGCCCCTCCTGCTGCACATATTTTGGCCAAAGTGACTCCAGTACCTCCTGGAGAACCAAGCTCACCCCGGGTCCCCAGACCGTAATGGAGTAGGTGGAGGAGTACGAAGGTCTACCAGTCAGTCAACTCTCGTCTCGATATGCAGGCGAAGAGTCACAATAACGTGGCTGAAGTATGTTGACCAGACCACACACAATGTGGTCTCATCGACTTGAGAATGGTCCAGGACGGACCGGAACGTCGTCATCCCTTCACTTTCTAGTGCGTGGTCTGGTCAACAACTCTCGTCTCGTCGACCTCCGGCCCCTTGGTCGTCAACAACTCTCAGCACACGAGGTCTAGACGCTCCCCCGACCAAGACATCATATGAACCAACAAAGATCCAACCCATCCTCCGAATTGACAGTATGATTTAATACTAAGTGTATGAAAGTACACTTTCTTACTGTCATAAACAGTGCATAATTGCACTTATGGGGCTGTTACATTTGCCCAACTCCCTCCCCCGATTTAATTCTCCTCGTTTTCTGTTAAGACACTTAGAATTTTAAGATGAAATTTTCAGTTCTAATTTGCCATACTCAAGTTTTAAATATCAGGAATTTATTTTTCAGGTTTATTAAACAATGTAGATTTTATAAAAAAATTTAAAATATCCTGAGTTACTTTACAATTTATTGATATATTTTAGTTTTGTTTTATTAGTTTTATAAAACTGTAATATCAATATAGCTATAGGTTAAGTACTAATTGTAATTAAGAAGCAATAAAATTATTATCTTCAAAAACTAAGACGGTTAGGTGAGGTTGTGGTTTTCTATTCAGTTTTTCAGGTAAACTCAAATATTCACAATATATTTGACAGTACGATTTAATACTAAGTGAAAATAAGTACAATTCCTAACTGCTATGAATAGTACATAATTGCACTTATTTGTCTTCTTACATTTACCTCCCCATTTTTGGAGGACGGGCTGAAAGATCACATTTGGGGTTCTTGAGAATATAGCCGCCAACCCCAGTGGGAGGACTATGCCCATAAAAGCTCTTGTAAACTTACTTTGGCATTCGCACTTGGCACTACAATGCAGTGGTACTGTGGGAGTAAACAGCTTCCCTGGCACCAGGTCGATCGTTCGGTGCTGACACACACTCTTCAGAGATGATCCATTGCCTTGGACGTAAACTGCAAATTACTCTGTCTAGCCTCACCCAACTGACTTCCCAACAGTATGTAACAATTTGTCGAGTGTGGAGACGGGGCTCGTCCATTAGGTCAGAAAATATGAAGAACAGAGAATTCAAGAAAGATGATGTTACTTAAAATCACATTTAATGAAAGGAATTTAACATAGATAATACTCAAAGCTTCGCTTAAATGCAAATGTAAACACCTAATAGGTAGTTGTCCCTCAAGACTGCTCGTAACAGGATGAAACCAGACTTATTCTGCTCTATGCGTCCACTACAACGTTACAAACACTAGGAAAATGAGCATAAACTTTAATTAACAATCAGTAAGACAGTGCTTAATCACTGAAATTACTCTTAACAACAATATCAAAACTAGTCTCTGAAATTATGCAAATCTTTTAGCGTCATGCTCGCACTAAAGCTTCAACACTTGAAATAAATTTTCAGAAAACATATTAACACTGCCAATGCATTCTCAAGTCGTCTCAGATACAACAACAGTTGTATCCACGAATAAATCATCAATGCACAATCGGAAATAGCAATAATGAAAATCCTACCTTTGTTCCGTAGAACAGTCCCCTCTCAAGCAGGGATGGCAAGGGTTATTTCCATGAAATTTAAATATAAAAAGCTACCACACAGATGGCTCGCATGTGCCCTTGTCGTCCTGGAGTGTTCTCGAATCACTAGGCATCCGGAACTCTACGTCGCTTCCTCGTCCTTCGCTGGTCATTACTAGCACGTCCTTGTCCTTCCCTTGGCACCGTCTTCTCCCAACTGCATGGCTTCTTTCTTTCCCCCTTGACCCATCCGCTGGTCCCTGCAACGCCGCGCCTCTTTTACTGACAACCGGATACTTAGGGGGACAATGAGAGAGGACCTCGATGACCCCAGGCCGGCACTCACACAAGTTATCTACCGAAGACTGTTGGTGAGGTGTGACATCACGCGAACCTCCAGGTCATCACTGCGGAGCTAAGTGGCTATTTTTTTTTTTAAGATTACCAAGTCGACAAATGTCACTGGTAACAGGAGGTCCCTGAGCAGCGTGTGGAGGGGTGGCACTTTGGCCCTCCACACTCGGCGTTCCTGCTGCTGCTCCAGACGTCACAGTAACTGTCACTCCTCTGCACTGGGCCACAGTAACTGTCACTCCTCTGCACTGGGCCACCAGTAACTGTCTCTCCTCTGCACTGGGCCACAGTAACTGTCTCTCCTCTGCACTGGGTCACAGTAACTGTCT
>WNGS01164858.1:28020196-28033500 GCA_020271785.1 Procambarus virginalis
TACTAATGCGTCTCATTTCCAACGGACTGGTGGTTGTATTAAGTGTAAGGACAGCGGGGGTTGTTTTAACAACATTGTCAAGGCTAATAGCGCACAAATTCAATCATTTTCTAAGGAACTTTTACGTTAAAAATCCTGTCTTGAGAGACAGCTCAGTGTTGCCCTCCTGCACCGCCCACATTACCCAAACTATCGCTGTAAACAAGGAATATGAAAGAATATAAATTATATATTACATGGGAAAAAGATTCCATTTGCATTCTAGCTTCATTTGCAATAATTTACATTTTAATAAATCTCTCGAATTCACAGTGTTTGAGCAAGCGAATAGAATCTAATTTAATCATGACTTCAATTAACAAGGTTAGAATTGATGCATACGCGTGTACAAGCGTATATATATATGCGTCACACATACACAACTCGCAAAGGCTCATCACAAATAGGTTGAAACACTTTCATCTGTTTTTTTTTTTAACTCGGAAGAAGGAGCAAATTACGATTGCTTACGTCAATACTTTTTTTTGTTAATCGAGTTATTATTTGATGATAACGAATAAACTAACTTTAATTATCGCATTTGTTACATGCGTTTTATTCGTTATTTAAAAGAAAAAAATGAATAAAAAGCATACGCAATTTTCTCTTGATTGGAAATATTGCTTTACTTATTTTGTTTTATTGTTTTAAATGAGAGTAGACTTGTAATAGATACAGTCATGAGAAGTACTCTATATTTTATTATATTAAAGTGCACGATTAAACAGGACTTGATTACGAACGGGTTCTCGCGCCTTCAAGTTCTCCATCGTATATCTCCTTAGTTCGTTTGCTTTCTCTTTCGTTCGATCGTTTGTTCGTGTCCTCCTTCGTTCGCTTCGTTTTATCGTTCGTGTGTTGTTTTCTCGATCGTTCTTCCTCTCTCCCTCTTACAACCCCCCCTTCACCTTTTGAATTATATAGTCGTAATGGCTTCCATGTATATCTTATAGCTTCATGAATATCTTATAGCTTCCATGTATATCTATTTGATGCCTTTCACGTCTCCTTTCCAGATAGTACATTTTGAGAGGTTTGAGACAGTCCCAATAATTTAGATGTTTTATGATCTCTAAGCATGCCGTGTATGTCCTCTGTATTCCTTCTAATTCAGAGAGATCTCTCCTGCTGTGAACGGGCAAGTTGAGTACTGAGCAGTACTCATGTCGGGATAACACCAAGGGATTTAAAATAGAATTTGCATTGTTGAGGGATCTCTTGATACCTAACCTAGACCCCTGACACCCGAGGATCCCCTGACCCCCCTAGGATCACCCTGACACCTTCCCCCCCTCCCCCCTCTCCCCTCATCCTTCCCCCATCCCACATCCTACCCCACCCCCCTCTCTCTCTCTCACCTCTCCACCGTCGAATTACATAACAAGATCACTAAAATACGACAGGATAAAGATAACTCGCTGGACTGTATCTTACGAGAGTATAAAAAATGGATTTGATACTTTTTCCTCGAGAGAGGCTGTTTTTTAAGAGCACAGACAAAGTGGGATATCTGGTGAAGCACAGCCGGACACAGACAGAGGGTGTCGGGCTGGTGGAATATGGCCAGTAAGGTCCCTGGTGGCTAGGCCTTCCCATCACTCTGCTCCCAGTTTATGTGATTGACGCAGTTGGTCCTCTTCTGTGACAGGAATACTTATATAAGACAGGGCAAGTAAGGTTGGGTAGACTATTGTATCTTTCTAGATTATCAACACATCATTTGATGCCGCCTTCATGAAAGGCTTCTGTACAAGATGGTACAGCAAGAAGGGATAACTGAGAAAGACACTGAACTTGTACGGGTCCACCAGAAGGACAGAAAACAAGGAGTCACAGTCCAGGATGAGGTTTCGAGATGGAGGAAATGAACACGCTGAGCTGCTCTTGGGTCGTTCCTGGCTCCATCAATTGTTCCTACTTGTTGGAAATTACGTTGGTAAACATTTGAAGGACGGACTGGGAAGCTACCTGACCGGTGGAGCGAGTGCGCACAGGTCAGTGTTTGTAAATAACGCAGCTGCAAATGAGGAATATGAAAGCTGGAGAGGACTGTATAAAACTGCAGGAACACCGTGCCATAATCCAGAGTAGGTAGACAGATGACTGTCAAAATTTAATCCAAACTAATGTACGATGATGAATACGGGATGATAGAAAGAAGACCGGAAGGGGCTAACATAAACACTGGAAGGCATCTACAAAAATCGGAAAGAGAAAGATTTTAGTTCTAACCCTAACCCCGGAGGCACACATAAACAGACTAGCGTCAGGAACATATGAAAAGTTGACAAACATTTGAATGGCATTTAAGAACCTAAATAAAGACTCCTTTAAGACAATATTTATACAATCCATTTCATACAAATACTCGTATATACATCACGGCCTGGAAAAAACACGGTGAACAAAGCCAAACTCTCTAAATGAACAGGACATAGGACAAGAGGGACAGAAGTGGAAGTTGGAAACCGCAAATGAGTAGAAGAAATCTAAGGAAGACTTCTTGGCTCCTGAGAAGGAGGCCAAGTGGAATGCACCTCTCTGAAGCCACAGACTTCCACAACATTAGGGCAAGACTGACATGGTAAAGACACAGTGTTCAACACAACCTAACGTTCAGATCCTTCCAAATGAACTGTAGTTGTTTCTAACTCACGGGACTCGTCTTGTCAAGATCCAAATTTAATTTACTAGTACAGACATAGACAAAGCACCAACTTCCTGTGCCACGTCGTGGGGAGGCTAGACCACAGTGGTCGCCTCTCTCGCCCTTCAACCAGGAGGCGACGGGCCAATACGGCACCTCGGAGTCATTTCCGATGGTCCAGATATAATATAACGGAAAACGTTCTAAAAATCTTCGGTGGGACTATTATATCCCCAAAGGGTCCATTTCTTAATCTTCTGATGCTGTTACAGACCTGAACGTCAGAACAAATGTCATTACGTGTGAATGTGATCGTCACGGTACCTGGTTGAAGGCTCACTTATTTAAACAGTCAATGTGACCAAATGGGACCTACACAATGCTCACCTTTGTAAGCTTAGTTGTGATGGAGGAAATGTTCATGACGTATCTTGACGTGTCATCCTCCCCCTTCATTTAAGTTTCTTATCTGTACCTGGTGTCCGCACCGAAAATTTGAAGAAATAATCAACGAGTGATGTCCTTTTCCCTGAGAGGAATCACCCATCCAGGATAGCCAGTCAACTCCCTCATACACCCACACACACTTACCGCTGGCCACTCAAACTTTTCCAGAAATTTCAGCTTAATGTGTTGGGGTAAATAGCAAGTTAAGAACGAATGATGTATATATTGGTGTAGCAGGACTACAGCATACAATAAAACTACTAAAAGCAGAGAAAGCAAACTACGGGCTCACCATAGCCCGTGCCCGTGCTACTTGGAACTTTTTTGTTCCAAGCAGCGATCTTACTACAACAAAAGCAGAGGAAAGCAAGGGTACAACCCCCCCTCCCCAGATAGATGGATTATGAAACGAATATCACAGAGTAGAGCAAAATGCTGACTGATAGATATTTTGAGTCCTTTTGAAGTCATATCTATGTCGGATGAGTTGATTGTGGAGTAGATTTTGAGTCAATATCAAATGATCAATATCAATGGCACAAATAATGTGTGCCAACATCTGTCTCACTGCTATAATGGCATGTGGACGGAATGACAGGGACACGTGATGACAGGCCTGAAAGCGTAATGACAGTTGAGGATGGATTGATGTCGGTAGAAAAAAAAGGTTAAAGTAATTGTCATAGAGGAGAGAGGGCGGAGGCGGGTGGTTGATGGAGGCAGTGGTTGATGGAGGCCGCTTCGGCGTGCCTGTAAGAAAAGAGGTGAGTTGAGAAGTTGACGACGGGCTGATTGATTAATACCGATGGACTGAGACATTCCCTAATTGACGGATGCCTAGTTCTCACTAAACATGACAGGCTGAGACCTCCTCAATTCCTTCCATCTTCAACTTCTCAACTGTTCCCACTATGTGACTCCCTTCATGTCTGATATAAATAAAAATCAACTTCAGCTGATCAAGTTTACTGAGAGAACAAGGATTAGTTAACTAACAATTACTAGGAATGTTCAGGTTATTAAGAGAGAAAGCAGGCAGCAAAGAAGATTATATATCATTAATAAAGATCATGATTACAAGGAGCTGGTTTTTGTGGGCGGACGGAATGAATGCAAACAGCTGGTGACTGTCAGGGACGGTAATCTGACCTTGTAAAGACCATCATTCTACCGCTCGGAGAAGATAGTATTAAAAACAAAAACCTAAAAAAAACAATTATATTACTAGAGCCAGGTCTCGACGAAATATTTCTTCGGTATTAAAGGAATGAAAGGAGAGTCTAAGATAACCCTCTCGAAGACCATTAAATATATCATTAGGGGGTTGGGCACTGTGCCAGAAGTGGTAATGTATTTTCGATTCTTAAGAATAGGGTAAAGCATCAGCATCTATTATCGTCTAATTAGGTTATACTAATGTGAAAAGTGGGATAACTTTCAGCGAGCGATTATCGGAAATGCCATTCGTAATCATCTTGTAAAAACCCAAATTTAATGAAGATTCTCAACGTGGCTTTGCCCAAAGACAATCTGCTTGAAGAGTTTGCTCTAAGCTTTCTACAAGCACTAAAGGAGTAAATGATGGTAAAGACTGTGTGATACTTATAAACTTTAGTAACGTTTTTGATAAGGTAAATTGATTTAATAATGTAAGAGTAAAGTAACTTAAACCAGGGCACATAACGTGTTGGTCAAATCAGATTGGAACAGCTGCAAGTCCTTCTGAGGAGTTTGAAAGTTTAATTCAAATAAGTTAAATTCGTATTTGACGTACACACCCACTCAACCTATCGAAGCCGATGCTCGCGAAACGTGAATATTACTGTGCATAATTTTTTCCCAATCCGTCGTAGTATTGACGGATTGATCGATTTCAGTTAAAACACGAAGCACATTCTCCCGGCGGTGATCTCCACGTGTAGTTACGATACACAAGAAACCAACTCGGCTTTACTGTTACGCCAGGCGCACCTTCCTCCAACTTCATTTATTAGTACTATTATTTCATGGCTTGCCGGACATTCATATAACCGCACTGCTCTTATGGTTTGGCCGGCGTACCTCCGCCAGGCGCTCCACTGTCATATTTAGAGTTACGCCAGAAGTATTTTCATAAGATTTAATTTTCCACTAGTAAAGTTTTTACAGTTCATAGGGACCGCCTTCCCTCGGTTTAATTGGCTCCTGAAACTGTTTTTATGGTGCGCCCGACCAACTTTTAAACACTCTACCTGCTGTTAGGTGAGATGTTATGACGTCGGGCGTCTCAGCACCTTCAGACGGAGACCAAGAGCTGACGTATGTCGTCTCACGCTCGATAAATATATTTATTCTCTAGAAAACAAATTTCTTCGTGAATTTGGTTATTAGAATTATTCGTTGTGATACATTATTTGAATAGTTGATATTCCTAATATATATATATATATCTATATATATATATATAATATATATATATATATTATATATATATATTATATTATATATATATATAAATATATTATATATATATATATTAAAATATATATATATAATATAATATTGTCAGTGAGAAAACCACAAGGTCTCCTCTGAAGACGTTTTATTTTTCTCCGAGGCTATGGGTCCCCACATGGCACCAGAGGTGGTACCCTCCACAAATTGTTTATATAATATATATATAATAATATATATATATTATATAATATATAATATATATATTATGATATATATATATATATATATATATATATATATATTATTAAATATGACCGAAAAAGTAAGATTAATAATTCTAACACGAATTTTCTCTATTTCCTTATGTTTCTTTTTACTGGTGACGGTAAATGAAAATCAATTCTCCAAAATTCATTTTTATTTCTAGTCTGACGCGACACTTGAGCGCGTTTCGAAAACTTATTACATTTTCAAAGACTTTAGTTTATCTACACACAACTTATGCTTTATGAACACAACATTGGCTCTTATACCTGCATTTGAGTGAGGTGATGTAATACAATAGTGGGGTGAAACACAGAACATGGAAACGGGGTATAGATGTGTGGAAGTAGAATTGGTACAATAGAACTGCAGAAGGCCTATTGGCCCATATTTCTTGATGTTTCTATATTGGAGCGGAGTCTTGAAGTGGGTAGAATATAGTTGTGCGTTAATTGCTGTTGATTGCTGGTGTTGACTTCTTGATGTGTAGTGCCTCGCAGATGTCAAGCCGCCTGGTGTCGCTGTATCTATCATGATTTCTGTGTTGTTTGTTAAGATTTCTCTGGTGATGGTTTGGTTGTGGGAAGAGAATATATGTTCCTTAATGGAGCCCTGTTGCTTATGCATCGTTAACGCCTGGAAAGAGATGTTTGTTGTCTTGCCTATATACTGAGTTTTTTGAGGCTTACAGTCCCCAAGAGGGCATTTGAAGGCATAGACGACGTTTGTCTCTTTTAGAGCGTTCTGCTCTGTGTCTGGAGAGTTTCTCATGAGTAGGCTGGCAGTTTCTTGGTTTTATAGTAAATCGTTAGTTGTATCTTCTGATTTTTGTCTGTAGGGATAACATTTCTATTAACAATATCTTTCAGGACCCTTTCCTCCGTTTTATGAGCTGTGGAGAAGAAGTTCCTGTAAAAAGTCTATATGGGGGTATAGGTGTTGTATTAGTTTCTCTTCAGAGGTTGCATGGCGTTTCACTTTCCTTCTTATGATGTCTTCAATGAAACCATTGGAGAAGCCGTTGTTGACTAGGACCTGCCTTACCCTACAGAGTTCTTCGTCGACTTGCTTCCATTCTGAGCTGTGGCTGAGAGCACGGTCGACATAAGCGTTAACAACACTCCTCTTGTACCTGTCTGGGCAGTCACTGTTGGCATTTAGGCACATTCCTATGTTTGTTTCCTTAGTGTAGACTGCAGTGTGGAACCTCCGCTCTTTCCATGACTGTTACATCTAGAAAGGGCAGCTTCCCATCCTTCTCCATCTCGTAAGTGAAACACAACACAGAATTTGCTCAAACGCCTCTTTCAGCTCCTGCAGATGTCTGACATCAGGTACCTGTGTAAAAATGTCGTCAACATACCTGCAGTATATGGCCGGTTTCAAGTTCAAGTCGACTAAGACTTTTTTCTCGATAGTACCCATGGAGAAGTTCGCAAACAGGACACCTAAGGGAGAACCCATGGCGACCCCATCTACTTGCTTATACATGTGCCCACGGGCTGAAGAAGGGTGCCTCCTTAGTTCAAGCTTGGAGTAGTTTCCTCAGGATATTTTTGGTATGTCAAGAGGAGTACAGCCGGATCACAATACACTCGGTCCATTATCATCCCGATTGTTTCATCCTCAGGTACGTTGGTAAACAGTGATTCTACGTCCAACGAGGCTCTTATCCCTGTTGCCCGTGTTCCCTGCAGTAAGTCAACAAATTCCTTCGGGGACTTCAGGCTGAAGGCGCAAGGGACATAAGGAGTCAGTAAGCCGTTGAGTCGTTTCGCCATAGGTCATCCATACAATGTTGTAACTGAACAATATAATTATATGGAGGACCTATGGCAATTCCACGACCAGAGACGGCTTCCCGAACTTTGCAGGAATCAACTCACTGAGGACCAAGTCACTCTCCTAAATCTGGGTATAAACTGTCACGTTATGTCCAGACCAAGTGCGTTGGCCCGGAAAGTGGAGTTGGAGATCCTGTTGGACGACATATTTGACCTCGAAGCACAAAAGAAGGTCACCACCAAAGACACCTTACAAGCAGAACTTATTGCAGAAGGAGGAAGAATCGAGGCAACTACAGAAGCACCATACTGACCCCCGAGCTCAAAGCGGCAGCTAAGAGCCTTCGTGAGAACAAGGAGATAGTTATCAGGAGAGGCGACAAGTCGCCAATATACGTCATCCTTAAGAAAGACGAATATCTGGCGAAAATGAACCTCATACTCTCTGACCAAACTAAATTCCAAAGGGTAACGAAGGACACTACAGCCGAATTGAAAGCAAAGGTCAACAAATTGATTGAACTGTGAATGCCAAGAAATCCGGACTCCACCTGCCAAAGATTATTGGGGAATATAAACCTGGATATGCGTATGGAAATGTCAAGACGCATAAGCCTGGAAACCCATTTCGGCCAATCATCAGCCAGATACCACACCCACATACAGACTGGCGAAACGACTCAACGGCTTACTGACTCCTTATGTCGCTTGCGCCTTCAGCCTGAAGTCCCCAAAGGAATTGTTGACTTACTGCGGGAAACACGGGCAACAGGGTTAGAATTATTAATCTTACTTTTTCGGTCATATTTAATAATATATGTCTACAGGAAAGACTGCTACCAAATATACCAATATATATATTATATATATATATATATATATAATATATATATATAATAATATATATATATATATGTGTGTGTGTGTGTGTGTGTGTGTGTGTGTGTGTGTGTGTGTGTGTGTGTGTGTGTGGTGTGTGTGTGTGTGTGTGTGTGTGTGTGTGTGTGTGTGTGTTTGTGTGTATATATATAGGGGTACCATCTCTAGTGCAATTGCAGTGACCCACATCCTCGAGGAAGAAAACAAAGAGCATTCAGAGAAGACCTTGTGAATTCTCACTGAACACTTTAATCTTTTCTTCGTCTACCACCCCTATTATTTTTTTTGTGTATGTTTTGTTTTATTTTATTTTATGTTATTTAATTGCAATGCTACAGATTACAGAGAACACACACATATAGATAACAATATAACAATCAGCGTTCGAAGACCTCGTCCAGCTCCTCGGAGGTTGGATGCGTACCCAGGATACAGCACGCATTTCCCCTCTGAACTGCGACACTGAGGCGCTGGAAGAGGAAACTGGCTGCTCGTGGGTCTCTAGTTTTCCCAATGAGTTCCTCATCAACCTCCTTTAAAAACTTAAGTGCACATTTACCCCAGGCGCCCAGAGTCTCAGAGCCTATCGGCACGAACCTGTAACAACGTTCTAGGTCGCTGTACTTGTTGATTTTCTGGGTCTCCCTGAAGGTGGCTGCCCCACCTCCCTCCGCTGAGCTGTAACGTAGATAGGTATCAGCCAATGTAGATGCACATGTGTAATCCCATACGACCTGTTTACCTTCCCTCCATGGCTGCAGGGTGACTCCATCTGGGCATTTTTGGCTGTTGTCAGGTCTGCACAACTGGGGTTCCCTTTGTGTTGGACACCCAGCTGTAGCCAAACTTCTTTTGATGATGTCATTGACTGCTTCGTGTCTGGCAATCTTTCCCTGTGTCTTACGACAGATGAGACCATGGCTGCCGTATTGGTCTGCCCGTGCATGGCCGCAAATACACCGGTGCTCGGTGGAGATAGGGGCGGCAAGGCGCAGAGCAACACCAATACTTAGGGCCCGATGGTCTAGGCGGGTGCCCAAGGCGGAATTAGGGACTGCCAACAGGAAGTCCCCGGCATGGGGGGCTTGCACAGCTAGAAGACGAGCGCTGTCCTTCCCAGATGCTGTCTCCAACACTGCTTTGGCGATGTTCTCCACTATGGGACTATCCCATTTGGCCTGTTTACCGTCGTTTGGAAAAGTTGGTCGAGTGTGTGAATTGGCAAGAGTGTCCCACTGACCAGCTCCTTCCACAATTTGGGATCACGAATCCCAGTGGGGTTCCTTAGGCATTCTGGTAGCATTTCATTCACTAATTCACTTGTAGCACTGGTCGAGGATAAGAATGCCGGCAATGCAAACTGTGTCGCCTTGCGAATACCTATACCCCCGAGTCTAACTGGGAGCCTTGCTTGGTCCCACTGGTCATCTTGCAGGGAGAGGTTTAACACTTTTGTAGTTATTGACTTTAGGAGTGAGTCGTATTCCGTTAATTTTGGGCTGTCAAAGGAGGGAGCACACCTGAGGAAATAGGTAAGTCTGGGCAAAGCCAGGCACCTTGTGAGAAGGTACAAAGCATCGTGAGCATCCAAAGCCCCTATTCTTTTCTCCATCCTCCTCAGGTAGTTCAGCTTTTCTTCGGGGACTACCTCAATGGCGTTCGAGCCCAGAGGTGCCCCTAGCAGCACACTGTCGGTGGGCGAGATCACTGGGGCTCCTGGCAATAAGATTCGTACTGCACCTATGATTGGATGGCAGGATGAGATGATTTCACACTTTGATGGGTTTAGTGTAAGGCCTAGCTCCTCTCCCTTCGATTTCACTAGCTGAAGATCTCCTAGCAGGGATTCTTGTGTCCCTGCCAGGGTGCCATCGTCCAGGAACTAGATGTTGAACTCGCTGGACAACCTGCTTGTGACCTCTTTAGCTGTCATGCAGAAAAGGAAAGAGGGAAGTGGGTCTCCCTGCTGGACACCGTCTGCAGAAACAACTTCATGTTCCCCAAACAACAGTGTCGATTCCCTACTGTACCCTGCTGAAACGAAGGGAAGTAGACAAGGAAAGCTTGTTCGAACTGTTTCCAGTACCACATCCCTTTTTACCTGGTAGAAGGCTTTTAAAGTCTAATTTAATTAATGCCTTATTTTCTGGGAGGTGCTTAATATAGGCTTGCGCTGCATGAGCTGCTGCTTCACAGCCAATGGGGGACACCAAAGCCAAGTTGATGGGGTCGAAGCATCGTTGCAGCTTCTATGCTAATTTTTCTGACAGCTGGCCTAGCAACATGGCGCCGAAGTGTGTTACCCACGGCAATGGGTCTGATTTCACCATCCTTCTTCTTAATGGCACAAAGGGATGCTCCGAAGAAGAAGGGTTTAATTGTATCTGGGATCAGCCCAGAGAGACAGTCGTTGACAAACTTCGTGATCTCTGACAGTAGTGTCTCGGCAACTTCGCCAAGAACTGGGTTTGTCATCTCCTTGAGGTGCTGAGGTCTTACTCCAGTGTATCCCCCTGCTGAGCCTGGTGGAAATGACATGATGGCTTTGTATACCTCTGATGCTTGGAGGAATAGAGGTCCCATGTCCGGGACATTTGTATCCCAAGCAGTGGGTTCCCACGGTACTCTAGGAGGATGCTTCTCTCTCAGTGAGTCGGCAGTTGCAGTATTTCTAGGGGCGATTTTTTCTTCACTGGTAAGTAACCTAATTGCCGCAACTGTATTGCCCTCTTCAATTTTTTTTGGTCACTTGTGTTTCAAGCTTAAAACTGTCATTAGAACTCCTCGGTCTGCTACGACGGTTTTTGCGTTGAGGAGGGATGAGGATCAAGTTGTCAGCTCTGGGGAAATTATTTATTGCCCTGGTGACTAATGAGGCTAGTGACTTGCCTCCTCTTGCAGGTACGCCTAAGCAAATATTGCCAAACAGGAGCAAATTATACCATGCTTTGATGGTGGCAGCGGCATTAAGATTTTCAGACCGTTCATTCACTTTCCTTAGAAGGTCTGTATATTTTCCTGCTGCAAATGGGCGCGCTGCTTTAGGAATGTGGGGAAGAGTTCTGGTGGTGGATGCTTTGATGGCCCCAGGAGGTCATCTGATAACATGAAGTTTGCTGGGATGTGTGGGGGTGCCGGGGGGGCCTGTGGGCCTTCCCTCTCTACAGGTTCCGTTCATACACCCGCACAGCCGTTGTGTCTGTATAGGGTTCCATCGTTTCTAAGGCTGTGAGATTCGTCACAAACCCGACACTTTCCTCTGGGTCTGGGTGCGCCTCTGGGTGCATTGTTCCCAGGACCGTGTTCTTGGCTGAGGGGTTCCTGGTTAGTTGAGGGAGTCCCCTCCATCTCCCGGGCGAGCTGAGACATAGGCGTGGCGAGGGAGGGTGGACACGGGTGGTGGCAGCAGGGGTGGTTAGCTGTCCCTCGCACACACCACTCATGTGGGTACTTGTGTCTCCCTCCCTTTTGGGAGGAACCTGATATATATATATATATATATATATATATATATATATATATATATATATTATATATATATATATATATATTATATATATATATATATAGTTTCCTGTTCCTATATATATAGGAACAGGAAACATATATATATTCCTATATATAGTTATATATATATATATATATATATATATATATATATATATATATATATATATATATATATATATATATATATATATATATATATTGGGCGTCTCCCACCCACCTATTAACCGCCCACACTTTGCGTGTATATATAGCGTGAGCGTGAGACGACATATGGGTTTTCACTAATCCAACTTCCGACTGGATTAGTGAAAACCCATAGTCTTAGACAAGAAAAGTTACTCAAGGGAACAAACATGCACCTCCTCCTCCTTCGCCGATTTTTGTAATCTATTATATAGGAAATGGATTACTTACAAGAATGCAACTCTGCTTAAAAAAAAACTACGCCAGTCATTAGAAAAATATAAACTATATACATAAAAAAAATTATCTTAGAATTTTTATTATGAAATAAAAATATACAATATATAATGTTTATTATAATTTATTTTGGCTGAAACTATATTTAAATCAAAAAAGGGAAATATATATATGCAACGAAGCCCAAGAACGTCCACTTCCCAATACGCAGCAATCTCAAAACACAATAAATTTGCTCAAGCCTCCTATTAAACAACAGCAAATCCTTAAAGGCTATTTTTGGGACTTACAATGAAAATATTTGGAACATGCTAATGAGAAATAATTTTTAGTCTGAGCGAGTCTCGCTTCTGTTTAAAAATCGCGACTAGCAAAAAAAAAAAAAAAAAAAAATAGAAGATACATCTGATATTTAAACAAATGTTTTTTTTTAGTACTTTTGCATTCTTTACTAATAAATAGTGTGAAGTTTAATTATCATGACTTGCTTTGTTGAAAAATAGGGTGTTGTTTGCTAAGAAATAACAAAGCAATAGGGAGAGGTTTAAATACTATTGCATTGTTTCATAAGAAATATGGCGCATTATATATGCTCGTGTATGATTTCTTAAATAATAGTGTGTAGTTTTAATACTATCAAGGTGGTTTTTATTAAGAAATAGGGCGTAGTTGAAATAATAGGGGGCGTTGTTTGTTAGCATACGGCATAGTTGAATTACTATTGCGTAGTTTGACAAGAAATGGAGCGTAATTTAAATAACTGGGCATGTTAGATACTATTGTGTTGTTTGTAAATAATAAGGCGTGTTTGTTCAATACTGTTGCGTGATTTATTTTGCATTATTCAGTGGTTTGCTAAGTGCTATTCCGTGGTTTTT
>WNGS01164858.1:28145999-28159964 GCA_020271785.1 Procambarus virginalis
AAATCAGAATACAGTTAGAGTGAGAGATAAGCAGACTCGGTGCATCTGGCTAGGGAAAAACAGTACTATATGATCCATAAATCACAAAACTCGACAAATCAGAATTTTCCACAGCCTGGAGAGAAGGTCACACAGAAACCAATTAAAGTTAAATTTACCGTCATGGGAGAGATAGACACGCGTAAAGATAGAGAGACAGAAAAATATAGCGAAGCGCCAGACCCACTTAGCTGATGAGACTTGGAGACAAAGTGCTAGGGAACAGTTAAGTCACTCCTCCACTCACTCTACTTTCTCATACAACGTGAAGTTACCCCTTGTAATATCGCGGAAGTTATAGAAAATGGGATTGGAAGGAAGTGAACATAGAAAACGTCATGACAGACAACAATCCATGTGAAGATGGTGCGCACAGAAAACATCATATAGAAAATGGGATGGGAAAAAGACAAGTAAAGAAAATAATAATAATAATGAAGGTGAAGAAAAGACTCAGTACATCAACCCGTCCTCGACTCAAGTCCATTACATCCAGCGGTCACCCCCACGCAAAATCATTATCAATTTTTACATTCTTTGTAATCAAAACAGGTATTTTCTCAAATAATAAATGATATATTATAGATATATAGATATTGTGCATATATAGGCATAGGTTAGGTTAGTAGTGTTTAGGTTCTGTGGCGATTATTTGTATTTGTAGTACGTGGGTGAAGCATTTACAGCATTGTGGTTCGAACAAAATTCGTCAGTGAAGCACTTGTTCCGGAAGTGTTCGGACGTCATCAGTTGTGAGTCGTGTGTAAACCGCTTTTCATTCATAAACAGGGGGTTTGGCGGGTGCTTTTGGGTCTTTGTTTGGAGAGCGGGCTGAATACATGCGTCAGTGTATTATTAACAGCCCGTCCTCCAAACGACGATCCAAAAGTGATTCCATGCACCCGCCAAACCCCCTGTTTATGAATGAAAAGCGGTTTACACACGACTCACAACTGCTGGCGTTCGAACATATCCGGAACAAGTGCTTCACTGACGAATTTTGTTCGAATCACAACGCTATAAATGCTTCACCCACGTACTACAAATACAAATAATCGCCAACAGAACCTAAACACCTAACCTAACCTAACCTATGCCTATATATGCACAATATACTAATATCTTATAATATTCATTTTTATTTGAGAAAATTCCCGTTTTGAACGAACAGCATGTAAAAAATTATAAATGCGTCTGTGGGGTTGACCGTGGATGTAATGGACTTGAGTCGAATACATGCGTCAGTGTATTATTAAACCAAATTGTCGGACGAACCTACATCCTTTATCTAGGTTCTGTAAACAAAAAATGTTGTTTACAGCATATTAATAAAGTATGTAGGTTCATCCGAAAAATTGGTTTAATAATAATACATCTACACATGCATTTAGTCTTTTCTTCACCTTCATTTAAAATATTACGGTATTGAAGTAAGGTTCTAAATAATTATAATAATACTTTATTTATAATAAATGCATATATAAAGAACATGAGACAGGTATAAGTGTAGATAAAGCGGTTAATTACACATACAGTGAAGCAATACTGCGCATAACATTTCGGGCAAGCATTGTGGAGACTTAGATGTTGTTGTTGTTGTTAAAGATTTGCTACCTGGAACAAAAGTTCCAAGTAGCACGGGCTATGGTGAGCCCGTAGCGTTTTTTTTTTTGAGACTTAGAGAAAAGAAAATTGGATGTTACTGAAGCCAACGCAACCTTCTTGAAGCAACCTGTCCTCTCTCAATGAACGTCGCATTTCGCTCGTATGCGTTATGGCCAAAATTGTCGTACTAGAAAATGGAAGCGGCTCGCGAAGGTGACGTACTGTCCCATTTTCTGTTTTGGGTTCTCTGGTAGGTTAGGAGAGGACACTTTATATATTGACCGTTTTCTTGACGATGGGAAACATTAGGAGGACGGTCTGCTTGAAGAGACCGAGACGGGCATTAAGAGAAGCATTAATTCCTTACAATGGAGCCGAGGTTGCCAAGACGGAGGTTAAAGCCTATTGCACAGACGTCTCTGATGATGCCAGCTTGGGGTCTTGTGCTGGGATCAGGTACTACACCAGGCGCCAGATTCACGAAGCAGTTACGCAAGTGCTTACGAACGTGTACATCTTTCCTAAATCGTTGACGCCTTTGGTTACATTTATTAAACAGTTTACGTGCATGAAAACTTCCCACTCAATTGTTGTTATTATTATAAACAGCTTCCTGGTGCTTCGGAGCTCATTAACTGTTTAATAATTGTAAACAAAGCTGCCAAAGATTGAGAAAAGATGTACAGGTTCCTAAGTGGTTGCGTAACTGCTTCGTGATTCTGGCCCCTGGTCATGAACTCCAAGTGAATATGTACTCACTGTGTGTGTGTGTGTGTGTGTGTGTGTGTGTGTGTGTGTGTGTGTGTGTGTGTGTGTGTACGTTGCCTTCGTTGTTAACGGGAGCCAACGTGCATCACGAGCCGTTAACTGTGACGCTCTCTCCTCCCTCCACAATATTTTTAGTGTTATATCATATCACGGAGACGAGGATGACGTGACTGACATTTGTCAGCCTGGCAAAAGTCGTCGGGCGTTGAACAGTCGGCTCTAAATGTCACTATCCGTCTTTCGTGTAGACATCACTCGCGCATTTTCGCTCACTTTCGCACACTTCACACCACTACCACCCTAACCTAACTTAATGTCAGTAAATTCCACTATTAAACACCTCTTGGCCTATGCGAGGCAGTTCCTATTGGTCCACGCGTGGAAACTCCTATTGGTCCACGCGTGGAAGCTCCTATTGGTCCACGCGTGGAAGCTCCTATTGGTTCCAATCACTTGGGCTGGACGGTATAGCGACGGTCTGGCTTCTTTCAGGTCGGCGTTCAATTCCCGACCGTCCAAGTGGTTGGGTACCATTCATTTCCTCAGTCCTATCCTAAATCCTTATCCTGATCCCTTCAAAGTGGTATATATAGTCGTAATGGCTTAGTGCTTTCTCCAGATATTTATTTGACCTCCTTTTGACCCACAGGAAGCAGCTCCTATTGGCCCACTTGAGGCAGTTCCTATATATTTCCACCCAAACTCATTCATATACGTGTCTAACTTACTCTTTAAACAACCTCCGATCTTGATAAAACAACATACAGGTCAGCGCTTCAAACACAGAGACTTTTATCATATGCAACTGATAGAAACTAGATATCTAAAATAAGATAGATTTGCTATCATGCACAGACTGAGTACCAAGGTCAATCGTGGCACCAACGATATCAACATCTGCAACACCAACGCGCAACAGGTAGTGTTTACATGCGTCAAACCAGGAGGTCTGAACACATGTTTGTAATTCCACTTTATGGAAAGTAAATGATTCTAGTCATCTTCCAGGTGTTTACCAAACTTTTCCAACGTTATTCCAGTTTTGATCGCGTGCTGCAACGCGTGTGTGGAGGTGGCTTAATTAGTATTAGTGCTCACTATAGACCCGAAGGTCTATAATCTATATATATATATATATATATATATATTATATATATATATATATATATATATATATATATATATATATATATATATATATAATACCCGAATCTTCTTTTCGTGATGATTGGTTCTGTTGTTCTTCAACAGATCTATCAGTAAGGTCACGTTTGTCGCTCATGTACTGCCTTGTTTCCTAAGAATGACGCCAGATTCGATAGCTTGTTGACCGGCCCCTGTGTCCTCACGCGGCTTGCTGATTGTTGATATAATGTTGCCAATGGTGATCAGTTTAATTGTCACTCGAACGATAGTGATTAATTTGTGTGAGTATTTCCAAGGTATTTATACTGTCTCTGCCAACTACCTGATCAAAATTGGTCACATGTTAACCTTTATATAAATAACCGCCTCAAAATGCTTAATTCTACTCATGAACCTGTTCATTTATTTTCAATATTCATATACGCTTATAATTATTATAATTGCGAGAGAAATGAATATGTGTATTTAATCATACATTTATTCATCAGTGCATGTTCTAGTTCAACCTCGATTCTCATGTATGAATAATTAAAGTTGATTTCTCGTATAGTTCAATACTTCAGCCACACAATACAACATGTTTATGATTATCAGGTAGTTATTACTATAGGTAAAGTGGTCTGCAATAAGGCACTATAAACCTATGTGTATCAAGCTGTTCAATAAAGAAATGGACGTAAACTATAGAAGGGGGGTTCCAAATTTGATTTTTATTGAAATCACAGATCTTCATGCAATAATTCCAGACAGTTAAAATCGTGAGGCTAATGGGCAGCCTTCAAGTCCATCAAGTCCTTCAAGTCCTTCAGTTTGGAGACCAAGTCCAAGCCTCTGAAGACTGTTCATAGAATGCGAGATCTCTACTTTTGTATTACTCTTCAGTTTCAATATGTCATTAAGACCTATATTTTTAGTTATTGTTTAGGCTTACCGTCGTAATAGGTAAATTAGTTTGTTAGCTTTGCTTTCTTTCCCTTGTTTAACTGAGCTCTAAACAGCTAACTTAAGCAGCTTAAGATTGTACGTAAACCTGAGAAGAGTTGTTTTGTGAAGTGCTTCTTCATGCTAACGAAGCAATTAGGTGGTAAATTGAATTATATTGTTTTAATATTTTGGTGGGTTATTGAGTAGAATAAACAATACTTAACTCTTGTTTTAACACACTTTGGCTCCCTGTGATACCCGCAGCGACAAATATATATAGCTTTGATTTTTAGCTCATTGGTTTAATGAGGTATTAAAAGCTACTTTTAACTATTTAGCTAAGCTACAGCCGACGTGCCGACATTAAAGCTAACGAGGCAGAGGGGTGTGAGTAACGAGCTAAACAATAATAGCTTGAGTTATGTCACAGCAATTACCACTAACTGGACCAATTAATCTCAGTCGGGCGTCAAGGTGGGCTCGTCTGAGGCTTCCCAGAGCCTCGGTCTCAAATATCCGACCATTTCGGTCTCAATGGCTCCTCGGTGTTTGTTTCGGTCACGGTCTAAAGTTTCCTCGTTTTTTTTACACACAGAAATCACAATTGCGTGATGCATCAAATGAACAAATCCACAAGGGCCGTGACGAGGATTCGAACCTGAGTCCGAGAGCATCCCAGACGCTGCCTTATGTCGTAGCTCAGGTAATTAAGGCAGCGTCTGGGATGCTCTCGGACGCAGGTTCGAATCTTCGTCACGGCCTTTGTGGATTTGTTCCCTCGTTTTTTTTCATAGATACCTAATTTAGGTATATGAAAGTTAGATTTGATCTTCGACTTGGGATTGATTTGTATTGTATTTGAGTCTTCAACCCGTCATCTTGCTTGATACCTGCTTGACACTTGCTTGATACCTGCTTGACACTTGCTTGATACCTGCTTGACACTTGCTTGATACCTCCTTGACACTTGCTTGATACCTGCTTGACACTTGCTTGAGACCTGCTTGACACTTGCTTGATACCTGCTTGACACTTGCTTGAGACCTGCTTGACACTTGCTTGAGACCTGGTTGATGGGGTTCTGGGAGTTCTTCTACTCCCCAAGGCCTCCCCAGGGCCAGGCTTGACGTGTGACAGTACGTACAGTTCTTAACAGTTCTTAACGGATGCTTGGTCCAACAGGCCGTTGCTCCTCACAGCACCTGTTACCATCCTAGTTGATTTGGTTTCCGTTTTTTGAGTTTCTGGTCTGTCAACCTTCTGAGAGGACAATTAAGAGCAACACAATAGCCTTAATAATCCTCCAAGATTGATTAATCTTGGAGTAATTAGCTAATCTCTTAATCAACTTATCAACCTCCAAGATCAACCTCTGGATGGTTGGTGTTGGGCTTACTGACCAACCAGCTAGTATACTATTAGTCCTGAACATTGTTCGGGACTGAAGTTAGCCACCCCCCCCCTTCAGTTCAGATACACCGAAAAGCGGTGTGGATGACGGATGACTGCCTGATGGATGACGGGGGGGTAATGGCTGATGGATGAGACATGGAATAGGGTGATGGCTGTATGATGTAATTGGGGTGACAGTGACGATATAAAAGGTTTTGGATGAAGTGGGTTGGGGGTATAATGAGATGATGAATGGGGGAATGTAATGAGGTAATGGAAGAGGGATGTAACTGGGTGATGGGAGATTGAGAATGTAATAGGGCGACGAATGGGGATTGCAATGAGGTAATGGATGGATGGAGTGAAGGGAGGAGGGATGGAGGGAAATGGTGATAGATGGGGAATTTAATGGTGCAACGCCAGGAAGCTTGATGGATGCGGAATTGAATGAGGTGATGGATGGGTATATGGGGATGGGAAGGGTTTGATGATGAGGACTGAGAATGGAGTAAAGTATACATGAATAATACTCATGCAGAGGAAGCGGGAACTGAGGACACGATCGAGAAGAGACAACTGAAGGAACAGGAGGAACAGCAGGAACAACAGGAGCAAAGGACGACCAATAAGCGTGCAAAAATCAGGTATTTTTTTTTATCTGGATGAGGAAGGGGGGGTGGTGCTGGAGGATCAGGCGGACAGGGAGCCGTAAGATNTTATCAGACCTCATCTTAGATTATTACATAACAATTTCATCTATCCTTCACACCTTATAGTTACAATGTCAGCTAGTTACAGAGAAAGTGCTATTTCAAGAGCTATACATTTACAGTAAGTCATTATACATTAATAGAAGGTCTTACCGCTAATACATAATAGTTTGACCAATGGAGATAGTCATAGGGTAGCTTCTGTTTATTATTAGTCTTCACAATACACTACTTGTTTCTTCATCTCATATGTCGTTTATCTACTGGAAGCGAAATACGGATACAGTGCAAAGATTTCAGGTAATTTATCCATGGTAATAAGATAGGTTGCCATATCATACAGAGTGAGCAGGCGATGAGTCACAATAACGTGGCTAAAGTATGATGACCAGATCACACACTTGAAGGTGAAGAGACGACGACGTTTCGGTCCGTCCTGGACCATTCTCAAGTCGATTGTGATTCTCAAGTCGATTCTCACAATCGACTTGAAAATAGTCCAGGACGGACCGAAACGTCGTCGTCCCTTCACCTTCTAGTGTTTGGTCTGGTCATCATACAGAGTGAGCTAAGATTTATCTCTAAATGGCTCAATTTTACAACAATCCAAGATATAGTGTTCGAGTGTGTGTCCCTGTCTTTGTTTACACACTTTACACTTTACTTCATCTAGATCCCTATACAAGCCGAACTGCCAGAGATACTTGTAGCCAAGTTTTATACGAGCTGTAACAACATCTGTTAGTCTACTTTGTTACTTGCCCCATACACATGTTTTTCTTCACACATTTCATTGTGATGAACAATGGACCTGCTAGTTCCAGTTTGCACTGTTCTACTTTCTTCAAATCCATCCAGGAGTTCTCGTCTAATGACACTTATAAGGGACCTATTTGATAACTCAAGATTCCGTTCAATACTGTCTTTATTTACTGCAGCTTTATCAAGAGCGATCATCATCAATAAAATATATCTTCTCATCCTATTATTCAGTTTACACTTCAAACGCATCCTCTGATAATTTGAAATTTGATATAATTCAGAGTAGGGAACTACTGGTGCATTTGTTGGGGCCCATAGCCTCAGAGAAGAGAATAAAGGGTATTCAGAGAGGACCTTGTAGATCGTCCCTGAACATTTGTGATATTATCATAACATTACTTTGAAAGCTAAAACTATAGTTTGTATTGGTAAATCGATCAGTATAAATAATCCTTCTTCGTGTCTTGCAAACATTATATTAATTCATTAAGGCAATTGTTACAAAGCTTCTTGATGTCCTGAATGGTCTCTCCCATTGATGCCAGGGTTATTGTTTTCCTTCATCAATAGCTAATCCATATATACGATCAGAATTACAATGCAAAAAATAATTGAATGGAAAAGATTTATGAGGAAAAACATTCATAAAACAAAAGGGATTAGCAGAAATAGAAGATCAATAATCAAGGAGAAGCTGCAAGTTTGCACGCACTGCTCTCTTATTCCTCTTTTTTTCCTATTCCTCTTTTTCATTCTCTTCTTCTTCTCCATCCCCTTATATTCTTTCCTTACGTTGTTGTCTCTTTCCTTCCATTCCTTCAGTTTTGTCTTTGTTCTCTTCTGATCCTCCCTTTTCCTCTAATATTCATTCTCATCTCATTTTCCTGTTTCCTCCTCATCTCTTCTCATTCGCCAATCTTTCTCTCTTTTCAACTCTTCTTTACTATTTCTCTGCTCCTTCCCACTCCACTCTTGTTCTCATCATCTATATCCAGCTCTTCTCTTTTGTCCCTAATTATCAATCTCGCTTCTTTCCTCTCTCCTGACCTCATACCATAGACATTTTAATTCTCCTTCCTCATTATCCACTCACTGTCGCTAATCCCTCATCTAATCCCTCATCTAATCCCTCGTCTAATCTTACCTCATCGCTGCTGCTGGTCTCTATTGTGACTGTTGACCCGTGACCTTTGACCTGGCGTGGGCCGCGATACCACCGCACTTCCGTCAGCGGGCGGGCGTGGAATCTGCAGGTGAGGGCGGCCACGCCCTCCATGGTCACGCCCACACGCCCACTCCCGCCCTCGTTAACGATCTTAGGAGAAACTGGAAGAAGGAAAAATGAGTGATTTAGTGTGTCGCCGAAGAGGACTTCAAGATCACAAGACCTCAAAACCTCAAAACAAACCACAGTGAAACCCGGGAAAATAATATTGTATTTGCGTTCCGTGGAGAGCCCCGGCCTCGTGAGCTGTCACCACGGACAAAATAACGTAGTGCTAAAACGCGTGAACCCAAGCCTAACCTCTTCTAACCTAGCCTAACCTAAGCATAGAAAATGTGGATGTTTGTGAGCTGATACTTATATTCCCCCTTATTTTGCCCCGTTGGGTGTTATGACGTACAAAATACTGAGTGTTATTCGGGAGGACAAGTTGCCGTGGGAAGCCTGGACAGGTACTCAAATAATGATTGTATTCATATTAGTATTAAATCTTGTTTCCAAACACAATTTGTAGTGCTTTATCTGTGTGAACAATGCACTTGTAATCTACAAAAAGTCTCCTCATAATAGGATACAATATGCAGCTTCCACTTTTCCACTCAAAAATACAATAAGTTGAATTTATGTTGCAGCTTCTCTTGTATATATATTTATATAAATATGCAGTGAATATAAAAGTCTGTTATTTACACTGATGTTGTAAATAAGAATTGTATAATGGAATTTGCGTTCAGAACTGTAATTTGTAATCATCGTGGACCAGGTACAGAAAGCATCATCCAAATAGTTTGATTAAGATTTGCATCTTATAAAATATATTTCTGTCCAGATTTCCGTGCTATTTAACAGTTTCACACACACACACACACACACACACACACACACACACACACACACACACACACACACACACACACACACACACACACACACACACACACACACATATATATATATATATATATATATATGTGTATATATATATATATATATATATATATATATATATATATATATATATATATATATATATATATATATATGTCGTACCTAGTAGCCAGAACTCACTTTTTGGCCTACTATGCAAGGCCAGATTTGCCTAATAAACCAAGTTTTCCTGAATTAATATATTTTCTCTAATTTTTTTCTTATGAAATGATAAAGCTACCCATTTCATTATGTATGAGGTAAAAAAATTTTATTGGAGTTAAAATTAACGTAGTTATATGACTGAACCTAACCAACCCTACCTAACCTAACCTAACCTATCTTTATAGGTTAGGTTAGGTTAGGTAGCCGAAAAAGTTAGGTTAGGTTAGGTTAGGTAGGTTAGGTAGTCAAAAAACAATTAATTCATGAAAACTTGGCCTATTAGGCAAATCGGGTCTTGCATAGTAGGCTGAGAAGTGCGTTCTGGCTACTAGGTACGACATATATATATATATATATATATATATATATATATATATATATATATATATATATATATATATATATATATATATATATATATATATATATATTGGTAGCAGTCTTTCTTGTAAACATATGTTGTTAAATATGACCGAAAAGTAAGATTAATGATGTCATAAAAAGAATCAAAAAAAGAAAGGTGGAACGCCATGAAACCTCTGAAGAATCAACCAACACAACACTTGTACCCCCTATTAGACTATTTTACAGGAACTTCTTTTCGACGGCTCATAAAACGGAACAAAGGGTCCTGAAAGATATTGTTGATAGGAACGTTATCCCTACAGACAAAAATCAGAAAATACAATTGATAATTTTTTATAAAACCAAAAAAAACGGCCAATCTACTCATGAAAAACTCCCTAGACACAAAGCAGAACGCTTTGAAGGAGACCAACGTTGTCTATGCCTTTAAATGCCCGTGCTACATGGACACTTCGTTCTGAGTAACTAAATCTGTAACAACAACATTAAATGTTTCTTAGACAGTTCATAGAGTATACCATAAATGCTGTTCATAAGTGTAATGTTAAGTGTAAAGAAGTCTTTGAGAATGTAAGAAGCCTTACGAAACGCTTCTAAGCGTCAGACCATTAATAAAAAATGAATTTTGGAGAATCGATATTTTCATTACCACCGACAGTGAAGAAAAACATAAGAAATATTGAAAAAATCGTGTTAGAATTATTAATTTTACTTTTTTGGTCATATGTTGTTGAATATGACCGAATTCTGCTACCAAAATATACCTATATATATGTATATATATATATATATATATATATATATATATATATATATATATATATATATATATATATATAATATGAGAATATGTATTACAACTTTAGAACACTTTCCCACCAGGAGACTCGAACCTTAGCCAGTATCTGGGAGGTGGTGATCTTTGCGGGGTTTAAACACCCCGAAATTACCATCTCTTTTAAGGGTCTGAGTTTGGTGCAGTGGGTTAAAGGCGTACCTGTTATGCCAGTTGCTCTGAGGCTTCTGTGCTGGCTAGGGTTCGAGTCTCCTGGTGGGAAAGTGTTCTAATGTTGTAAAACTTTACTTGCGTGTTTAGGCAATTTGTGTATTACAATATGTATATTCATGCATTTGAAAATAAAGTGCCACAACACATTAATTAATCAGGGGAATAATATCCCACATTTTTTTAAACATAAAAACATGCGTTGAATATTCCAGTCCCGAGCCAGGGCCCTCTTCAGAAGTGAGCGAGAATAAAACCCGTAGCTGCTTTGTGGCGTCAAGTGTCCTAGGAACACTTTAGGTAATAACGTCCTTGTTTTAGAATCGCTCACCAAATCTAGTAACCAATTTACGGCTATTAATGCCCGTGCCACTTCTTGGGTGGCTTAATCTTCATCAATCTTCCAGCAACCACTGCCCTGAGGAGATATTAAAATTTGAATTATTTTTTGTAAAAGTAGATTTAAGGAAGTCGTACACGTCAATCATAAAAATGATCAAGCTGAGGATGCAGGTGTCTATAAGTTTCCTTGCAATGATTGCAATAACATTTATTATGACCAAAGAGGCAGGTATCTACAAACCTGCATCACCTAACACAATACATCTGTTAGATATGGAAGTCTTAATAAAAGCTCAGCTTTATATAAACACCTAAGTGGGACCCATCACAAAATTATATGTGATAATTCTTATTTGTATATCACGAAAATAAACACGTGATTAAAAATGTGACAGTGTCAGACCACGGAGAAAAATTGAAACAGGAATTTCCTTAAGTACTTTCGTATATTAATACATCTTCTTGTCCTTCTGAAGATGTGATAATTCTTGTATACTTAATCCCCCAACACTGATGCTTCAAGAGAACAATAATAGTTTGCTGTTACAAATAATAATTCCAATTATCCTCAGGGCAGTGATTACCAGATGTGGTGAGCGAATATATAACAATGTAGGGAGGCGGCGGCTGAGCGGACAGAACACTGGACGCGTGATCCTGTGGTCCCGGGTTCGATCCCGGGCGCCGGAGAGTAACAATGGGCAGAGTTTCTTTCACCCTGATGCCCCTGTTACCTTGTAGTAAATAGGTACCTGGGAGTTAGTCAGCTGTCACGGGTTGCTTCCTGGAGGTGGAGGCCTGGTCGAGGACCGGGCCGCGGGTGACACTAAAGCCCCGAAATCATCTCAAGATAACTTAAGATAACCAATGAGGTTATAACCTAAAGCTTGCCCTTGTTCACAGAACGCCTCCTGGGTCGACGCTATCAAATCAGAAATGAAAATGAAAGAAAAATTACTTGAGCACTTTCGTGTTAAATCAACACCTCCAAAGTCAACACTTCTGATGAGGTGGTCATTAATAACTGGAACGCGCTCACTAAGCCTCAATAAGTGACCTTAACATCTGAACCTCACACAGCACGTGTCACAGCCACGAGGCGATCACCAGGCCTGAGGCAGTTGGTAGTTGCCATCGCCTTTAAATGTCCCGCCGATCGAGGCGTGACCCGGCATGGAGACAGTGGGCTGGAGCTCCAAGGAACAGCACGTCGCAGGATCGGATGAGACGTCGTGAGAGAGCAGGGGAGAAGAGTCAGCTTTACAGACTGCATTAGAGTCGAACTCTTATGTGTGTGTGTGAGAGTATATATGTGAATACTGGACTAACTCTAGTAACTAAGAGTATATATATGTGAATACTAGGGGATCGACTTAGAGGGTTCTAGGTTAGTGCGAATGTTAATACTAAGATATGTGGACCGATTAGTGTCCAGTGTATGGACCAGTTACGGTCCAGTGTGTGGACCAGTTACGGTCCAGTGTATGGACCAGTTACGGTCCAGTGTGTGGACCAGTTACGGTCCAGTTTATGGACCAGTTACGGTCCAGTGTGTGGACCAGCTACGGTCCAGTGTATGGACCAGTTACGGTCCAGTGTGTGGACCAGCTACGGTCCAGTGTGTGGACCAGCTACGGTCCAGTGTGTGGACCAGTTACGGTCCAGTGTGTGGACCAGTTACGATTCAATGTGTGGACCGATATGCCCCAAGGTGGACCGGGAATATGGACCACCATAACCAGACCAGATTAAAGAATCTTCTTGACAGTAATTTTAGAAGAGGAACAACAGATAATGTCTTGACGCTCATAGTCTATTTAATATAATAAATAATAAAATATATAACACAAATTATATATATATATATATATATATATATATATATATATATTATATATATATATATATATATATATATATATATATATGTCAGTCTGGTTTGACAAAGGCTTTAACAAAGTCGAAACGTTACCTCCTTTCATTTTTCTCTGTGGATTTTCCGCATATATATATATATATATATATATATATATATATATATATATATATATATATATATATATATATATATATATATATATATATAGTTTCTTTGATAAAAAACTTGATTTTTTGATATAACAATATGACATTATATTTGATATCTCAATTTGATATAAGACTTGATATAAAGTATGATTTGAATCTACCATGCAAATCCTATACCATCCAAACAGTCTAATTACACGAGGGTGCAGCAGCAGTGATCACACCATATTCTTATTTACACCTGTAATTAAGGAGACTCCAATAATTCACAATGCATATTACTCATGTTTTCTACTCTACAATAAACGCTATTTACGCCTGTGATTTACGAGATCACTTATTTACACTCCTTCAGTATATATACGAGACCCCCCCCCCTTGTTTACACTTACAATTTACAGTGAGTAGGATCCTCTTACTGACAGAGGGAGGGACGCCGTTGGCCGCTATGCAGAGGAAGGCGCCACTGGCGTTCCTATGGACGGCGGGAGGGCCAGGCTTCGCCCAACGTGCTCCTCCACTGGCGGGGTGTGGGGGGATAATAGGGAGTGGGGAGGTGA
>WNGS01164858.1:28198031-28210589 GCA_020271785.1 Procambarus virginalis
GTTAAAGCCTTTGTCAAACCAGACTGACAAACCAGTCAGTCTGGTTTGACAAAGGCTTTAACAGAGTCGAAACGTTACCTCCTTTCATTTTTCTCTGTGGATTTTCCGCATATATATATATATATATATATTATATATATTATAATATATATATATATATATATATATATATATATATATATATATATATATATATAGTTAGACTTTAGGTTGGTTTTCGTGTTTCTGTTGCGAATTATTTGTATCTGTAGTAGAAATGGGCCACCATCTATTGAAGTAACAGGTTTCACATACAGGACACGGAAGTATGTTTACCTAAATTAGACAGGACATTCCTATATCCTGTGTATACCTAAATATGAAAGGACTCTCCTATCGTATCTTTACCTTAATACGCCAGGACAATCCTATCGCATGTATCCCTAAATACAACAGAATTATCCTAATACAAATATACCAAAATGCAACTGGACAAATGCCATCGTTCGTATCCTAAAACATGACACTTAGTATTTATATATATCTGACCTGACCAAATATATTTCGCGTTCAGACGTCTTCGGAACGACGTATACGAATTGTCAATTAATCTCATCTAAAACTGCTTGGAATGTTTCTCAGTAATTAGATCTGATGACAAAACAGCTCCTTACGCATTCCGAAGACAATTAACCTCGGAAATGAGGCCCTTGTTGCCAGACTGTGTCAAAGGGCCCAGCAATATCCAATGCAGGAGCGGCTCAATTTACCTTCATTAAGAGATGTGGTTCAAGCCAACGACTAGGGAGGTTGGTGGTCTGTCAGACCAGGAGCGTTTCTCTCTGAAGTCAACATCTTTAAAGGACCAAGTCGGAGGGTCTATTTCATGCTGCCAGGAACAGGTGCACAGGTACAAGTTTCTAGGATCTTTTTTGGCGTTGGAACAAGTTTCCAAGAGTCTGTTTACACCGGGAGAAGTTTCAAAGAGTCTGTTGATGCTGGAACAAGTTTCAAAGAGTCTGTTGATGTTGGAACAAGTTTCAAAGAGTCTGTTGATGCTGGAACAAGTCTCAAAGAGTCTGTTGATGTTGGAACAATTTTCAAAGAGTCTGTTGATGCTGGAACAAGTTTCAAAGAGTCTGGTGACATCAGAACAAGTTTCAAAGAGTTTGTTGACATCAGAACATATATAGGGGTAATTGACACTGGAACACGTTTCAAGGGCTCATTGATTTGTTGCTGCACTCCTGATTGGTCGTTGTGCTCCTGATTTATTGTTGCACTTCAGATGGGTTGCTGCACTCTTGATTTGTTGTAGCACTCAACGATTTGTTGCTGCATTTCTGATTGGCTGCTTCACTCTAGATTGTTTGCTGCGCTCCTGATTGACTGCTGTACTCCTGATGATTGGTTGTCATCATACACAAAAACAATATAATCAGGAAACAATGCAAACATTGTTCAGTAATTTGTAAAACAGTTCCATTACCTCCTCTCACACAGAACATATCAGAAAACGTCCTGATCTCCAAGTAAACCTCCAAAGGTCTCCAAACTCGACCCACATAGGTTTCCAAACTAGGTTTCACAGGTCTCTAAATAAACATGTAATCTTCCAGTTACATGAATTTTTGGAAATTATTGAGAAGGTTTAAAGTTTAAAGTAGTTTAAAGTAATTCTTCACTGCAGAATAGTGAAGAATTATTTTCAATCGGTGTTTCAATTTCCTTGCAGTTCCCCCTCTTCTCTAACTTTGTAATCTATTGTTGCACTTCTCCCATTCTATAATACTAATAATGGTAATAACAATGATAATTCATTTACACAAAGGTGCATGTGATACAAGAACAGAAGAAGATACATAGTTGAGACACTAGTACAGTGCATGAGGACACTAGTACAGTGCCTGAAGACACTAGTACAGTGCATGAGGACACTAGTACAGTGCCTGAAGACACTAGTACAGTGCATGAGGACACTAGTACAGTGCCTGAAGACACTAGTACAGTGCATGAGGACACTAGTACAGTGCCTGAAGACACTAGTACAGTGCATGATGACACTAGTACAGTGCCTGAGGACACTAGTACAGTGCCTGAAGACACTAGTACAGTGCATGAGGACACTAGTACAGTGCCTGAAGACACTAGTACAGTGCCTGAGGACACTAGTACAGTGCCTGAAGACACTAGTACAGTGCATGAGGACACTAGTACAGTGCCTGAAGACACTAGTACAGTGCATGATGACACTAGTACAGTGCCTGAGGACACTAGTACAGTGCATGAAGACACTAGTACAGTGCATGAAGACACTTGTATAGTGCATGAAGACACTAGTACAGTGCATGAGGACACTAGTACAGTGCCTGAAGACACTAGTACAGTGCATGAGGACACTAGTACAGTGCCTGAAAACACTAGTACAGTGCATGAGGACACTAGTACAGTGCATGAAGACACTAGTACAGTGCATGAAGACACTAGTACAGTGCATGAAGACACTAGTACAGTGCATGAGGACACTAGTACAGTGCCTGAAAACACTAGTACAGTGCATGAGGACACTAGTACAGTGCATGAAGACACTAGTACAGTGCATGAAGACACTAGTACAGTGCATGAAGACACTAGTACAGTGCATGAAGACACTAGTACAGTGCATGAGGACACTAGTACAGTGCATGAGGACACTAGTACAGTGCATGAAGACACTAGTACAGTGCATGAGGACACTAGTACAGTGCATGAAGACACTAGTACAGTGCATGAGGACACTAGTACAGTGCATGAGGACACTAGTACAGTGCATGAGGACACTAGTACAGTGCATGAAGACACTAGTACAGTGCATGAAGACACTAGTACAGTGCATGAGGACACTAGTACAGTGCATGAAGACACTAGTACAGTGCATGAGGACACTAGTACAGTGCATGAGGACACTAGTACAGTGCACGAGGACACTAGTACAGTGCATGAAGACACTAGTACAGTGCATGAGGACACTAGTACAGTGCATGAAGACACTAGTACAGTGCATGAGGACACTAGTACAGTGCATGAAGACACTAGTACAGTGCATGAGGACACTAGTACAGTGCATGAAGACACTAGTACAGTGCATGAGGACACTAGTACAGTGCATGAAGACACTAGTACAGTGCATGAGGACACTAGTACAGTGCATGAAGACACTAGTACAGTGCATGAAGACACTAGTACAGTGCATGATGACACTGACACTAGTACAGTGCATGATGGCACTAGTACAGTGCATGATGACACTAGTACAGTGCATGATGACACTAGTACAGTGCATGAAGACATTAGTACAGTGCATGAAGACACTAGTACAGTGCCTGAAGACACTAGTACAGTGCATGAAGACATTAGTGCAGTGCATGAAGACACTAGTACAGTGCATGATGACACTAGTACAGTGCATGAAGACACTAGTACAGTGCATGAGGACACTAGTACAGTGCCTGAAGACACTAGTACAGTGCATGAAGACACTAGTACAGTGCATGAAGACACTAGTACAGTGCATGAAGACACTAGTACAGTGCATGATGACACTAGTACAGTGCATGAAGACACTAGTACAGTGCATGAAGACACTAGTACAGTGCATGAAGACACTAGTACAGTGCATGAAGACACTAGTACAGTGCATGAAGACACTAGTACAGTGCCTGAAGACACTAGTACAGTGCATGAAGACATTAGTACAGTGCATGAAGACACTAATACAGTGCATGATGACACTAGTACAGTGCATGAGGACACTAGTACAGTGCATGAAGACACTAGTACAGTGCACGAGGACACTAGTACAGTGCATGAAGACACTAGTACAGTGCATGAGGACACTAGTACAGTGCATGAAGACACTAGTACAGTGCATGAAGACACTAGTACAGTGCACGAGGACACTAGTACAGTGCATGAAGACACTAGTACAGTGCATGAAGACACTAGTACAGTGCACGAGGACACTAGTACAGTGCATGAAGACACTAGTACAGTGCACGAGGACACTAGTACAGTGCATGAAGACACTATAGTGCGCATTCATAGTGTCTATCGCCTGATCTCAGATATATATTACTCCATCTCTCTTATCTCGCTCCTTGAATAGCTGCCTTCTTTCTTCGCTATGCACTACCCTCTTATCCTTCTTCGTCTCCTGCTTCCAACATCAACATCTACCTCTACCTCTCTACCCTATTCTCTCCTTCTTCCTCCCGTCCATCCTCCATCTACCTGGTTCCCTCCCTCTATCTACATATATTAACTCCCTCCACCTCGCGCTCTCTCCCCTTCTCTCCCTCTCTACCTCCTAGCCTCCCCTACCCTCCCTCCATTCCTCAGGCCTCCTATATCTGCTCCCTCCACCACCTCCTTCCCTCCCAGCACTGGTTATCAAGCGCAGAATGACAGTTCTATTGTAGTCACCTGAGATAAGCGCCTCATCAAAATTTAAGATGTTATATTACATCTGATCTATTATGCATGGTCGTCTTAGCGAGGTGGCCGACACCCGGAACAGCCTCGGGAGTTTTTTTTATTCTTTGTATGTTTGTGTGTATTTACGCGGGAGAAGGAGCTGGCACTTAAATTTTGTGTCAATTGTATTCCAAGTGTTTGGCGAGTGTTTTCAGTGTGACTCGTTTTGTGGAAGTAGGCAGGAGCGCGCTTGTGTGTTTGTGTGTGTGTGTGTTTGTGTGTGTGCGTGTTTGTGTGTGTGTGTATGCTCACCTATTTGTCACTCACCTATTTGTACTTGCGGGGGTTGAGCTCTGGCTCTTTGGTCCCGCCTCTCAACTGTCAATCAACTGGTGCACAGATTCCTGAGCCTACTGGGCTCTATCATATCTATATTTGAAACTGTGTATGCAGTCAGCCTCCACCACATCACTGCCTAATGCATTCCATCAGTTAACCACTCTGACACTGAAAAAGTTCTTTCTAACGTCCCTGTGGCTCATTTGGGTACTCAGTTTCCACCTGTGTCCCCTTGTTCGCGTCCCACCAGTGTTAAACAGTTTTTTTTAGGCTCAAGAATCTGTACACTAGTTGATTGACAGCTGAGAGGCAGGGACCAAAGAACCAAAACTCACCACCCCCCCCAAGCACAACTAGGTGAATACACAAACTCATCACCAGGAAGCTGCCCATAGTCTAACTCCCAGGTACCTACTTACTGCTACATGGTAAAAAGATTTTACCGCATCAGGGTAAAAGAAACTCTGCCTACTTGTTTCTACCTATGCCGGGAATCGATCCCGGGCCCTTATGACTACGACCCACGAGCACTGTCCACTGAGCCGCGCGCGTGCGTGTGCGTGTGTGCCAGTGTTCTAACCTATATATACTCGCCAAAACTTACAAAGTGCACATTCGCAACATGCAAATATCAATCTCTCAAGACTTATCAGTCTTATAAAGCAATATCTGTCCTCAAACATATATTTCCTTCAAGCAGATTTGGTTGGTATATATCACCTCGGCTCTGCCAGAGCAGTGTGAACGATTGTCGGGTTAGGTTAGGGCGTCTCCATCATTCTGAAGGTCTCGAATTATAACTCATAATTTAATTATAACTCATATGTGTGTCTAGGATTGCTTATTTAGGTACCTAGGGTCAAGTTTGGATGGGTAGTAACTGTTCCAATGTTAGACGTGTCATTTTGGTGTGTTCCAACACACCAAGTGACTAACTTCAGCTCCTCGGGGATGAATTTACACAAGATCAGAGGAATAGAGGAAAATACAGAAGGCCTGTTGCCCAACCGCATTCAAATACGTCTAACCTACGCTTGAAACACCCACACCCGCGAGCCCCACTTACACCGTGTTGACCGGAGATTTGTTCCACAAATGCAACTCGTTCCCACAGATTCCTGAAGCGAACGAGAACGCTTGGGCCGAGTGTACCAGGAATAATCCGAACAGTATACCGAGGGTAAACTTGACGGAACAGTTGAGCCGGTCCTCAGCCCTATACCTCATTACTCGCTCAAAGGTTCCCGCTGATCGCTTAATTAACCAGGCAGACATAGCGGCCGCTCCCACAGTAATGCCTTGCTATAGCTGCCGCTCCCACAGTAATGCCTTGCTATAGCTGTCGCTCCCACAGTAATGCCTTGCTATAGCTGCCGCTCCCACAGTAATGCTTTCTATAGCTACCGCTCCCACAGTATGCCTTGCTATAGCTACCAAACCCACAGTAATGCCTTGCTATAGCTGCCGCAGCCCACAGTAATGCCTTGCTATAGCTGCCGCTCCCACAGCGATGCCTTGCTATACCTGCCGCTCCACAGTAATGCCTTGCTATAGCTGCCGCTCCCACAGTGATGCCTTGCTATAGCTGCCGCTCCCACAGTAATGCCTTGGTATAGCTGCCGCTCCCACAGTAATGCCTTGCAATAGCTACCGATCCCACAGTAATGCCTTGCTATACCTGCCGCTCCCACAGTATGCCTGCTATATCTACCGCTCCCACAGTAATGCCTTGCTATAGCTGCCGCTCCCACAGTAATGCCTTGCTATAGCCGCCAAACCCACAGTAATGCCTTGCTATATCTACCGCTCCCACAGTAATGCCTTGCTATATCTACCGATCCCACAGTAATGCCTTGCTATAGCTACCGATCCCACAGTAATGCCTTGCTATAGCTGCCGCCCCACAGTAATGCCTTGCTATAGCTGCCGCTCCCACAGTATGCCTTGCTATAGCTGCCGCTCCCACAGTAATGCTTTGCTATAGCTGCCGCTCCCACAGTAATGCCTTGCTATAGCTGCTACCGCTCCCACAGTAATGCCTTGCTATAGCTGCCGATCCCACAGTAATGCCTTGCTATAGCTACCCGCTCCCACAGTAATGCCTTGCTATAGCTGCCGCTCCCACAGTAATGCCTTGCTATAGCTACCGCTCCCATAATGCCTTGCTATAGCTACCGCTCCCACAGTAATGCCTTGCTATAGCTGCCGCTCCCACAGTAATGCCTTGCTATAGCTGCCGCTCCCACAGTAATGCCTTGATATAGCTGCCGCTCCCACAGTAATGCCTTGCTATAGCTGCCGCTCCCACAGTAATGCCTTGCTATAGCTGCCGCTCCCACAGTAATGCCTTGCTATAGCTGCCGCTCCCACAGTAATGCCTTGCTATAGCTGCCGCTCCTACGGTAATGCCTTGCTATAGCTGCCGCTCCCACAGTAATGCCTTGCTATAGCTACCGCTCCCACAGTAATGCCTTGCTATAGCTGCCGCTCCCACAGTAATGCCTTGCTATAGCTGCCGCTCCCACAGTAATGCCTTGCTATAGCTGCCGCTCCCACAGTAATGCCTTGCTATAGCTGCCGCTCCCACAGTAATGCCTTGCTATAGCTGCCGCTCCCACAGTAATGCCTTGCTATAGCTGCCGCTCCCACAGTAATGCCTTGCTATAGCTGCCGCTCCCACAGTAATGCCTTGCTATAGCTGCCGCTCCCACAGTAATGCCTTGCTATAGCTGCCGCTCCCACAGTAATGCCTTGCTATAGCTGCCGCTCCCACAGTAATGCCTTGCTATAGCTGCCGCTCCACAGTAATGCCTTGCTATAGCTGCCACTCCCACAGTAATGCCTTGCTATAGCTGCCGCTCCCACAGTAATGCCTTGCTATAGCTGCCGCTCCCACAGTAATGCCTTGCTATAGCTGCCACCTCCCACAGTAATGCCTTGCTATAGCTGCCGCTCCCACAGTAATGCCTTGCTATAGCTGCCGCTCCCACAGTAATGCCTTGCTATAGCTGCCACTCCCACAGTAATGCCTTGCTATAGCTGCCACTCCCACAGTAATGCCTTGCTATAGCTGCCGCTCCCACAGTAATGCCTTGCTATAGCTGCCGCTCCCACAGTAATGCCTTGCTATAGCTGCCGCTCCCACAGTAATGCCTTGCTATAGCTGCCGCTCCCACAGTAATGCCTTGCTATAGCTGCCGCTCCCACAGTAATGCCTTGTTCTAGCTACCGGGGCTCACTATCTCCCCATCCATCATGTTTTTTTCTTGTCTTTGAAGCTGTATAAAGAAAAACAAGGTAGCAAATAAGTCCCCCTTCACATGTCCCTTCACTCCCCTAACCTAACCTAACCTAACCTAACCTAACCTAACCTAACCTAACCTAACCTAACCTTCACATGTGTGATTATATCGCGACGACTTCGTACTGCGTCCGGCCGGACCCGTGGGCAAGACGGAGGTAACCCAGGCGAGTGGAGAAGTAAACCAGGGATGCCGAGCTAACACTGGAGCACATGTGTTAGGAGGTAAACAACAGTGTTCGCCGCGTCATCTGGTCTACGTCATAACCTGGGGCCATGTTCACGAAGCACTTACGCAAGTACTAACGAACGTGTACATCTTTCCTCAATCTTTGACGGCTTTGGTTACATTTATTAAACAGTTTACAAGAATGAAAACTTGCCAATCAATTGTTGTTATTGTTATAAACATCCTCTTGGTGCTTCGATGCTCCTTAACTGTTAATAATTGTAAACAAAGCCGCCAAAGATTGAGAAAAGGTGTACAGGTTCGTAAGTGTTTGCGTAACTTCTTCGTGAATCTAACCCCAGCCCGACTGTTTATAAGATTTTGACTTACGATGACTGAGTGGCAGTCCAGCACCTTCTCCTGCTTAACCCCCCCCCCCCCCCCCGCTGTTTATAATATAATACTAACCCTCCACAGAATTCATCTCCATATGCTTGCCCAAGCCGCGGCCGACCCCAGGGAGCGCATGGGTTCGAACCGTAATCAAGATTTTTAATTCCCGCCAATCACATGACAAAACTACGACATTGCTACAACGTTCGAACAAGTTGTAACAACCAATGTCGCAAGTTGTAGAAAGGTTCTAATACGTCATAAAAACGTTATAACAAGATGTAACAACTTTATTACAAGTTGTAACAAGCAGAAAACAGGGACAGTTACGTTGTGTGTTTGCAGGTGTTGTGAATTTGTTCAGTTGATATATCAAACTATTGTGATTTGTATGTGCATTCGTCAACTGCTACGTTACTTCCTAGTGGAAAACTATATATATATTTGTGACGAAAATATATTGACAGCAGAGTATATAATAATTTTGGGTATAGTTAAGCAGGCTAGAACTGGGGAGGGAGAACCGTCAGTGATATTATACTCACTGGCACACTGGCCTGACTGTGACGGCCTCTCACCTCTCTATCACCAAACAAGTGTGACTTAACTATGACGAATCAAGTGTGACCTAACAGTGACCAATCAAGTGTGACCTAACTATGACCAATCAAGTGTGACCTATGACTAAATTTGTGTGTCGGGTCCATATTGTATGTCATTCACATCTCAATATCACGACGCTAATGAGCTGATGCTTCGACGACAGAGTAGGATGGGCGGGCACCAATCCAATAATTGTATGCCCCTATTCACCTGGCATTAATTGGAGGACCTGGTTATAAACCCGATTGGCGAGTCATGTTCCAGGGAGAAACTTGTAAGGGGGTTAAACTTACCATGAGTTATGGACAGGAAATGGTCTAATTCAGCTAACAGGCATCAAAATTCATTTTTCGGGTCGTTCTTTGGGAAAACTACCAGTAGCTTATCATGAACTATGGGAAGGGAAAACTCTCAGTCTGCTGACATAGGTCACAAGCGTCTGCAGGCATCCTCGTGTAAAGGAAAAAAAAACTCGTCCTCTGTTGAAATGCAAAAAACATTTACGTTACAGTCTGCTAATGATCAGGCAAATGAAGTTATTAAAAATTACATCGCAATGAATTTTAGATGTAGCATTGCTTATTCTTCTTCTGATGTTGCAACCCTCCTAGAACTCCTTCGCAGATTGCTACTATCATATGTAAGACCCTGGAAGACGGGACTACTCGGCCGTTCTGAATAATTTCAAGCTTAAGATTGCGTTTGTTGATATTCATATTTCAATTAGTTCAAGCTTTCTTTACCACACGACTGTGTCACATTGCATTTATATAGTCTCCTCGGGGTCATGGGGATCAAATGGTCGGTAGAGCGACAATTTCGCTTCTTGCAAGTTGGAGGACGATTCTCAAAGGTACAACGGTTGGGCAATGTTTCTTCAGGTCGTCGATCGTCAGCTCCCGGGCCACACATATCCCTTCCAAGTAATATGTAGAATTACTGACAACGCTTTATCCTGGACATTACCTGCCACTCTCTGCTGCTTCTTCAGGCGTGGTCAGGACGTAATAATGTCCCTGTTATTTTGGCATGATAAATCATGCTGTCAAACGGAATTTAATGTATAACGATTTGTCAGGCTAGAATGATAAGAAATATTTTGGAAGCATCTTCTAGCACAAGTTTTGAAAGGTAATGTAATGATGAGGATAAGGTGCTATTTATTACCATCTTTATTGGAAAAAATATACAATTTTGTGTGTTAATACAAGTTAGGTGTTATTAGAGTGAGGATGTTGTTGCTCGTATTCACTGTCGTATAGGACAAGGCAGTAGATCTAAAGTGTAGATTGACGCACATATATAGTGAATGAGGTTGCAATCCACTACATCAGATATAATATGCATTTAGTTTTACGAATTTGAAATGCAACCACACACGGCAAGGAAAGATTCACAGGAGATGCAGCCTAAAAAAATCATTCTTTAATATGGACAAGACAATGTTAGATAAATGATTAGCATGTCTTTAATTATCCCAGAATCAGAGAAGTAGTTTACACAGTTGACCGTACAATAGGCCAGGAGGTAAAAACATCTTTTACAGTTTTACATTCAACAATATAGTGTTCTAGCGAATGCCTTCACGGTTTGTCACAGAGTTTACAATCTGAATATTCTGGTAGTGGCTCAGCTTCACTAACCTGCCAGATGTGTCTATAGCCAAGGAGAATTCGGGCAATTACTGCATCACATTGCCTGGTCCGGCTACTGTGAAGACCATACAAATACCTATTATTACAAAACTTGTCATAGCTTTTAATATTGCAGCTTTCATGTCTTTATTGCAGCTTCATTTTCTAGTGTGTGGATTGGTCAACATACTTCAGCCACGTTATTGTGACTCATCGCCTGCTCACAATCCTTGTTTTCTTTCTTGCAAGTCTCATTGGCCAATCGATCAACAAAGTCATACTTTCCAACTCCAACATGAGATGGGATCCACCCATATTTTACAGAAATGTTGTCATCATTGGCAAAAAACACATTTCATTTAATATTACAAGCTACTTCAAACGTTAATTGAGATGGGTTATTTAAAGACTGCAGAACACTTTTTGAGTCACACAGTACCACTCCACCCACTTTGAGCTTAAAGTACCTAATGGCTAGATAAGTACCCAATAGTTCAGTTTGTGTTGTGCTGCCCAGTCGTTCAATCTTTGCATACTAGAAACGGTCCTTTCATTTGGTGTATATTCTGCACATGCACAACCTGTTCTACCAGTGCTCAGCTACACAGAACCATTAGTAAAGGTTACAGTTGGTTTGAGATTTTAAAGGCGACTGTCAATAGCTTGTAGTGTTATGCATCTCACAGTTTCAGTGTTATTGGCTTGCTTTAAACTGGTGGGTGTATAATGTATAGAGAGACCTGCACATCTTTCAAAGAGGGAATATTGTTAACAATTTTACGCGGATTAGACAGTCGTTTGACTGATGAACTTACCTTTAACCTAATTTCCTCTATCATATCTCCTCCATATATTTTCTTTAACTTGCACACACACACACACAAACACACACACACACACACACACACACACACACACACACACACACACACACACACACACACACACACACACACACACACACAACACCCACACACCCACACACTAGGGACATATACAATACTCAGGGGAATTGACAAAGTGAAATAGATTAAAGTTCACACGTAATATAACAGAACGAGGGGACATGGGTGGAAACTGGAAACTCAGATGAGTCACAGAGATGTTAGGAAGTTTTCTTTTAGCGTGAGAGTAGTGGAAAAGTGGAATGCACTTGGGAACAGGTTGTGGAAGCAAATACTATTCATACTTTTTAAGACTAGGTATGATAGGGAAATGGGACAGGAGTCATTGCTGTAAACAACTGATAGCTGGAAAGGCGGGATCCAAGAGTCAATGCTCGATCCTGCAAGCACAAATAGGTGAGTACAAATAGGTGAGTACACACACACACACACCAACACACACACACACACACACACACACACAACACACACACACACACACACACACACACACACACACACACACACACACACACCACACATCCCCAGGAGCAGCCCGTAGCAGCTGTCTACCTTCTATTGTGTTTGAGAATGTAAGTGTGTTTGTGTGCGTGCGTGTGTGCTCGCGTGTGGAATGTCACTGTCTCCTTCACTGTCGTGTTTGACACTTCAGCCTCTCCTGAGACGACGATCCTCTCCCTCTCGCGCGTCTCCCAGGAGTTGGTGTCATAAGACAATGTTGCAAAAAAATGTCTCAGTAAGAAACTTAGGGACGCATTGAGCGGTGATCAACCACAGTGACCC
>WNGS01164858.1:28213571-28238283 GCA_020271785.1 Procambarus virginalis
CAGACCCGAGCCCTTCCTTCCAGGACTCCAGCTCACTCCTCAGTGCTCCAGAACCAGTAAAGGCAGGGGTGCCATAGGCACAATAAGAGAACACTGTATAAAAGATCAGAGGTCACGGTTGTTCAAAATCCTCCCAGCAGTATAGAAATATTGCGGAACAACCGTGTACATCTTCAGAGAAAACTAATTGTTTTCTTCAGGAAGGCCGGACCACCGGCTGTGGTGGATATGTGGGCCTGCGGGGCCGTTCCAAGCAACAGCCTTGACCAAGCTCATACAAGTCCAGCCAGGCCCCGGGCCGGCTTGGGAGTAGTTAGCTTCTCCCAGAACACATCAAGCAGGTATTAATGACAGTCCCTCGCATGACAATTATAATTGTCTGTTCCGCCTCTTTTTCAAGACGTTCTTGTAGTGGGACGAGTCTGTGTCTGGTATCGTGGAGGCTGCGGCCACATTCCTCTCCCGCACACTCAAAGTTTCCTCCATCTGTTTCCTCTAAGCTTCCGATGATGGAAAACTTCTCCCACAACGTGAGAATGTTTCCCCTTAATTTCCATTTATTGTGCTGAATTGCACATTTTCCTGGTCTCTTTTCCCCGTTTATAATTTTCCTCTAAAAGGAAACGAAATTCAAGGAGGAAAGAGCTTAGCCAGTATGCCCATATAGCACACGTCGAGGGATGTGAGGACAAGGAGCTTGGATCATGAGGACCACATGCCCAACAACTTGAACCACTGGGGGTAGCGAACCCGGACGCTGCAAAAGCCAGACCGTCGATCCACCATGCTCCAGCCCTAACACGCAGCAAAACCAGGAGGAAACAGCCTCATAAAAGCCCATGCGAAGGGAGGATAAACAAACAAAAAAACCACGAGAAAGAGAATAAACTATTAGCAGAAGAGAGAGAGAGAGAGAGAGAGAGAAAGAGAGAGATCGAGAGAAGAGAGAGAGAGAGGAGAGAGAGAGATGAGCAAAGAGATGAGGAGAAGAGAGAAGAGAGAGAGGAAGGAGCAAGGGAGTAAGGACAGACGCACAGAAAGGCATGAGCGTGTTATTTGGCGGTGTGAACGACGTTTTTTATATATATTACACATAAAGTGCGAATGGAGGATCATTATAATATAATTTTATACCTTGCGGTTTTTGGGCTAGAAGACGGCAGCACGATACGTCAGTATCTACAACAATGCCAACTTGGCTCATACAGCTCCTTGTATGACTGAATTGCAAAACGAATAGCTAACCTGTAATTATATTTTTATTCTTAGCTCTATTTAAACGATTGTCTTATTTAAGCCCAAACGACTTATTATACCAAATAAACCCCGGAGGAACAAAGACATAAATCATGTGGAGCCGAGCACGTGAATAATGCTTCTCACTGTACCGACTGGAAAAAAGGAATATATTTTCAAAGCCTTGGAAATGTTCACAAGATGGAATATGTATTTGTCCTTTAATTTTAAACGAAGATAACAGCGCTAACGAAGATAAATAAATAATATATATATTATAAATATATATATATATATATATATATATATAATTATATATATATATATATGTCGTACCTAGTAGCCAGAAGCACTGCTCAGCCTACTATGCAAGGCCCGTATTTTGTCTAATAAGCCAGTTTTCATGAATTAATTGTTTTCGACAACCTAACCTACCTAACCAACTAACCTAACTTTATAGTCCCCGGACTTATGCGAAATGAAACCACACACACCCCAGAATTGACTCGACCCCATACTCCCAGGAATCAACGCCAACTGGTATGTACAAGGACCCTTAAAAAAAACCACTTGACCATCCGACCGGACAAAATGAGGTGATTCCGAGCTTTTTTTTGAACCACCCCAAGAACCACCCACCGCCGGCACTCGGATGGTTATCTTGGGCATAGCATTTTACCAATCACCTCATTCTTTGGGGCACCTTGAGGAACACAAATGCGAACAGCCTGAATGTCCCCAGGACTATATGCGATGAAAACGCACACCCAGAAGTGAGTGACATCGAACCCATACTCCCATGAGAAACGCAACTGGTATGTACAAGATGCCTTAAACACTTGACCATCACGACCGTACAACATGGAGGTTGATAGCCGAAGCTATTTGAACACAAACCAACCCCACCGCCGCACTAGGAGGTTATCTTTGGGCATAGCAATTTTAAACAATCACCCAATTCTTTGGGCACACGTGAGGAACACAAATGCTAACAAGCCTGAATGTCCCGCAGGACTATATGTTGAATGAAAACTCACCCAAGAAGTACTCTAACCCATACTCCCATGAGCAACGCAACCTGGTATACAAGACGCCTAAACCACTTGACCATCACGAACCGGACAAACGAAGGTGATAGCCGAAGCTATTTGGAACCACCCCCACCGCCGGCACTTCCCGGATGGTTGTTATCTTGGGCATAGCCATTTTACCAAATCGCCTCATTCTTTGGGGGCACACTGAGGAACACAAATGCGAACGCAGCCTGAATTGGTCCCAGGACTAATATGCAATGAAGACTCACACCCCAGAAGGTGACTCGAACCCATACTCACCATGAGCAACGCAACTGGTATGTAAACAAGAAAGAAACGCTTAAACCTTGACCATCACGACCGGACAAATGAGGTGATGCCGAAGCTATTTGACCCACCCCACCCCCCATCGGATGGTTATCTTGGTTATAGCATTTTACCAAATCACCTCATTCTTTGGGGCACACGTGAGGAACACAAATGCGAAAAGAGCCTGAATGGTCCCCAGGACTATAGTTAATGAAAACTCCCAACACCCCAGAATGATCGACCCCATACTCCCAGGAGCCAACGCAACTGGTATGTACAAGACGGCCTTAAACCACTTGCCATCAGGACCGGACAAATGAGGTGATAGCCGAAGCTATTTGAACCACCCCACCCGCCAGCACTCGGATTGTTATCTTGAGCATAGCATTTTAACCAAATCAACCTCATTCTTTGGGGGCACACACGAGGAACACACGGGGAGGGCACGGGCAAATTTAAACTCAAATGACTACAATAGGTTAGGTAAGGGATTCAACAGGAGAAACAGCTTTTGTCATCACAGATGGAGGAAGTTACACAGGGAATAGAACAGTGCAAGAAAGATATGCAACTCACCTATGCACAAGTGGCCAAGGAGAAGGAAAAAATTGAATAAGCAGTAAAGGAACTCAAACACTGCAATAACCAAGATTAAACAAACATTAGGTTGGAAGTGAGAAAAGAATTGGCATCTAACCCGAAGTTGGTGCAAAACACAGTTGATCGGAGTAAGTCCCTGATAATTTTTGGCTGCAAAGAAAAGGAGATAACATCTAGGTCAGAAAGAGCTGTAGAAGAAGCAAAAATAGTAGATAAAATTGTTGGCCTCGTGGAAGGTCTTACAACATAGAGAATGTGTGCGACTACGACGAATGTGTGCAACCATAGAGAATGTGTGCGACGACTGCCTATTCTCCTGCCTATACAGGAGAATAGGCAGATATGTAAAAGGGAAAGATCGACCTTTCAGGATCACCCTAAATGGTGCCAAACAGATGGAAGAAGTACTAAGGAATACTAGAAAACTACAAAGCGATGAGGATGGGAAAGTGTGGTCGTTAAGACGAGATATTTCAAAAGAAGATAGGGAGAAGCTGAAACTGAACCTCGCCGAGGCAAAATGTTTAAATGAGAGCAGGAATGAAGAAGAAATATATTCTTTTTCTACAAAGTGATAAGGGTAGGCAAACCAGTAAAGTGGTACATAAAGGCAAACCAACAAAATCATTAGATAGAGGGGAGTGAAAAATAAGAAGAGGGGGAACAAGTTCCTGAAGATTGCATACACTAACATAGATGGAGTAAGATTGAAGATACTGGAGTTAAGTGATGTAATACAGCTGCAGACACCAGACATTGTTGCACTCACGGAGACAAAACTTGAAGATGTTATTTTAAATGAGGTCATATTCCCAAGGGGCTACTCAATTTGGAGACGGGACAGAAAAATTAGGAAAGGCGGTGGCGTTGCTGTGCTGGTGAAAGAACACCTAAAAGTGAACGAAATAATGACTGCCAATCCACAAGAAGTTGACATAATAGCACTAGAGATCTGCCATGAGGATGATAAACTAATGATCATAAATGCATATAGTCCACCGCCAAGCAGCACATGGTCAAAGGAGGAGCTAGATAGTAAACGAGAAGGTCTTATAACAATGATGAGAGAGATCATAGCGAGAGCGGATAACGATAGATCACGACTGTTGATAGTTGGCGACTTCAACTTGAAATCCATAGACTGGGAAGCATATGAAGCTAAAACAGAAGATTTTTGGACCTGTAAATTTGTAGACCTCATCCTGGAAACATTCTTGTATCAAAATGTTAAACCAGCTACGAGGATGAGGGAAGGGGACGTTCCCTCCATGCTAGATTTGATATTTACCAGGAAGGACGAAGAAATATTTGACATTCAGTACCTTCCTCCCTTGGGTAAAAGTGACCATGTCTTCTTGGGAATAAAGTATGCAATGCGTTATAATCTGGAAGAAAATAAGAAGGTTGATGCAATTGAAAAACCTGACTTTAGGAGAGGACATTATGGCAACCTTAGAAATTTTTTTAGTGAGTATAATTGGACAGACTTGTTGCTAGGCAAGGAAGTGAATGAGATGTATGTCAAGTTTTGTGAAATATATGATAAAGGCACAAAAAAAATTATACCAAAACAGAGATGCAGAACTAGGAAACAGGATTGGTTCAACAGAAATTGCGAGAGGGCCAGAGACCAAAAGACACAAAAATGGAATCAATACAGGAAGAGGCTAACCCCCAAACATATCAGCGATGCAAAGATACGAGAAAAAACTACACGGGAGTGAAGAGAGAGGCAGAAAGAAATTTTGAAAAAGGCATTGCAGACAAATGTAAAACAGAACCAGGTCTTATCTATGAATTCATAAACAACAAATTGCAGGTAAAGGATAATATTCAGAAGTTGAAAATGGGAAATAGATTCACGGAAAATGAAAAGGAAATGTGTGAAACATTAAACGAAAAGTTCCAAAGTGTGTTTGTACAAAATGAAATCTTCTGGGAACCAGACACAATAAGAATTCCAGAGAACAACATAGAGCACACAGAGGTGTCTAGAGACGAAGTGGAAAAAATGCTCAAGGAGCTAAATAAGAACAAAGCAGTTGGTCCAGATGGAGTTTCACCATGGGTTCTGAGAGAATGTGCACCTGAGCTCAGCATTCCACTTCAACTGATTTTTCAGGCATCCCTGTTTACAGGAGTTGTAGCTGATGTGTGGAAAAAGGCTAACATAGTTCCAATCTACAAAAGTGGAAGCAGGGAAGACCCCTTAATTATAGACCTGTATCATTGACAAGTGTAATAGTCAAAATATTGAAAAAATAATTAAAACTAAATGGGTAGAACACCTGGAGAGAAATGATATAATATCAGACAGACAGTATGGTTTTCGATCTGGAAGATCCTGTGTATCGAATTTACTCAGTTTCTATGATCGAGCAACAGAGATATTACAGGAAAGAGATGGTTGGGTTGACTGCATCTATCTGGACCTAAAAAAGGCTTTCGACAGAGTTCCACATAAGAGGTTGTTCTGGAAACTGGAAAATATTGGAGGGGTGACAGGTAAGCTTCTAACATGGATGAAAAATTTCTGACTGATAGAAAAATGAGGGCAGTGATCAGAGGCAATGTATCGGACTGGAGAAATGTCACAAGTGGAGTACCACAGGGTTCAGTTCTTGCACCAGTGATGTTTATTGTCTACATAAATGATCTACCAGTTGGTATACAGAATTATATATTACATGTTTGCTGATGATGCTAAGATAATAGGAAGGATAAGAAACTTAGATGATTGTCATGCCCTCAAGATGACCTGGACAAAATAAGTATATGGAGCACCACTTGGCAAATGGAATTTAATGTTAATAAATGCCATGTTATGGAATGTGGAATTGGAGAACATAGACCCCACACAACCTATATATTATGTGAGAAATCTTTAAAGAATTCTGATAAAGAAAGAGATCTAGGGGTGGTTCTAGATAGAAAACTATCACCTGAGGACCACATAAAGAATATTGTGCGAGGAGCCTATGCCACGCTTTCTAACTTCAGAATTGCTTTTAAATACATGGATGGCGATATACTAAAGAAATTGTTCATGACTTTTGTTAGGCCAAAGCTAGAATATGCAGCGGTTGTGTGGTGCCCATATCTTAAGAAGCACATCAACAAACTGGAAAAGGTACAAAGACATGCTACTAAGTGGCTCCCAGAACTGAAGGGCAAGAGCTACGAGGAGAGGATAGAGGCATTAAATATGCCAAAACTAGAAGACAGAAGAAAAAGAGTGATATGATCACTACATACAAAATAGTAACAGGAATTGATAAAATCGATATGGAAGATTTCCTGAGACCTGGAACTTTAAGAACAAGAGGTCATAGATTTAAACTAGCTAAACACAGATGCCGAAGAAATATAAGAAAATTCACTTTCGCAAACAGAGTGGTAGACGGTTGGAACAAGTTAGGTGAGAAGGTGGTGGAGGCCAAGACCGTCAGTAGTTTCAAAGCGTTATATGACAAAGAGTGCTGGGAAGACGGGACACCACGAGCGTAGCTCTCATCCTGTAACTACACTTAGGTAATTACACTTAGGTAATTACGCACACACACCCCGTCCGCTCGGGGAGCCGGCAGCCGAGCGGACAGCACGCTGTGCACGTGATCCTGTGGTCCAGGGTTCGATCCCGGGCGCCGGAGATAAACTATGGGCAGAGGTTTTTTTCACCCTATGCCCCTGTTACCTAGCAGTAAATAGGTACCTGGGAGTTAGTCAGCTGTCACGGGCTGCTCCCTGGGGTGTGTGTGTGGTGGTGGGAAAAAATAGCAGTAGTAGAAACAGTTGAGAGGCGGGCCGAAAGAGCAGAGCTTAACCCCCGCAAGCACAACTAGGTGAATACACTCACTCACTCACACACACACACACACATACACACACACACACACACACACACACACACACACACACACACACACACACACACACACACACACACACACCACACACACACACACCACACACACACACACACATACACACACACACACACACACACACACACACACACACCACACACACACCACACACACACCACACACACACACACACACACACACACACACACACTCTCTGCATGCTATGTGGTGGAGGCAGACTCCATACACAGTTTCAAGTGTAGATATGATAGAGCCCAATAGGCTCATACAATAGGCTGTACACCAGTTGAGAGACAGGTCCAAAAAGCCAGAGCTCAACCCCCGCAAGCACAACTAGGTAAGTACACACACTCACATACACACACGAAAAATAGATTTGTAGAGAGGAGGGGTCCAAGAGCTAAATAACACATTTCTACAGACACAAATAGTAAACACAAATAGTAAATACACACACACATACACACAGGAGGCGGTCTGACAGCAGGCAAATATTTGTGTTGTAATCTTTACTTCCACAACCCAGCAATCATTGAGGTGAGATGGATTAATGACTACCAGGCTTTTGATGGGGGAGTGGCGGCCTGGTCACTCGGAAACGATTAAATACAGTTATTAGGCCATGGTAAATCAACCCCTTCCACCCCCTCCCCCCCCCCCACACACACACCCACCATCCTACGAACCCCAAATTTTCTTACCCATCCCAACCCCCTTTCGGATAATCCTTCTCCTATTCCTTCAATCACTAGTGTATCCCTTGTCTTCCTCTTGCGTTCTCTGTCACCCTCCCAGCTGCCGTTCCATCTAATCTTCCTCCTTTTCCTCTTTCCGGCAATCGCTATCCCATCCCATCCTCCCTCTCCCCCCTTTTCCATCTCCCCAACACCCCTGTCCGCTTCCTCACATGTTTTCTTTGCAAGAATCTGTGATATTAGTTAATGAGTTGCACTTTATTTTTAAGGGTTGAGGCTGTAAGGGAGGCGGGTTCCAGAGGGGATTCAACTTCATTTAGGACCTTTGTGTGAGATTAAATGAATTGCTAGATAACCAAATAGATAATTACATTTTAGTTACAGCTACGATAAACTAATACCATAAAACCCATATATATATATATATATATATATATATATATATATATATATATATATATATATATTATATATATATATATATATATATATATATATATATATATATGTCGTTCCTAGTAGCCAGAACGCACTTCTCAGCCTACTATGCAAGGCCCGATTTGCCTAATGAGCAAGTTTTCATGAATTAATATATTTTCTCTAATTTTTTTCTTATGAAATGATAAAGCTACCCATTTCATTAGGTATGAGGTCAATTTTTTTTATTGGAGTTAAAATTAACGTAGATATATGACCGAACCTAACCAACCCTACCTAACCTAACCTAACCTATCTTTATAGGTTAGGTTAAGTTAGGTAGCCGAAAATGTTAGGTTAGGTTAGGTTAGGTAGGTTAGGTAGTCGAAAAACAATTAATTCATGAAAACTTGGCCTATTAGGCAAATCGGGCCTTGCATAGTAGGCTGACAAGTGCGTTCTGGCTACTAGGTACGACATATATATATATATATATATATATATATATATATATATATATACATATATATATATATATAAATATATATATATATATATATATACATATATATATAAATATATATATATATATATATATATATATATATATATATATATATATATATATATATATATATTGGTAGCAGTCTTTCTTGTAAACATATATTATTAAATATGACCGAAAAAGTAAGATTAATAATTCTAACACGAACTTTCTCAATATTTCTATGTTTCTTTTCACTGTCGATGGTAATTGAAAAATCAATTCTCCAAAATTCATTTTTTATTTCTAGTCTGGCGCGACACTTGAACGCGTTTCGTAATAACTTATTACATTTTCAAAGAGTTTAGTTTACACACACACAACTATAACCTGCAAACACTAAACAGAGTTCTACTATGCTATGATCTGAACAACTTTCATCTTATATACCCGCATTTTGGGTGAGGTGCTATGTTACAACAGTTTTGGATGAGGTGAACAAAACTTTCAACACAAGACAGAACACGAAACAATGGGTATTAATTGGGTAAATTAAAGGTAAGAATGGAATAACTGCAAAGGGCCTATTGGCCCATATTTCTTGATGCTTCTATATTGGTGCGGAGTCTTGAAATTGGTAGAATATAGTTGTGCATTAATTGGCTGTTGATTGCTGGTGTTGACTTCTTGATGTGTAGTGCCTATCCGTCTTTTCTGTCAGACTCTGGGGCCTCGGTGTTCGCACAGCAACACAAATTTTTGTACCAGCGTTCCTGTCTTCTTCAGTGGCATCTGACAATCTTGTAAAGAAAATCCTACCCGATTACCTAAGTCAACAGGCAGGGTACAAGATCCCATCTTTATACACTGCACTACCAAATGTGTCTCTCTTGCAGGAACACAACTCCAACCAACATCTTGTAAAGCTCACAAGCAATCCAGCTGGAATGACTCATTGTAGACCAAGCAGCTGCAACATGCCTAGAAGCTGCAACAACACCACATGACACTGCCCGACTTAGAGCCGTAGCAGCTCCCCATGCAGGTGACTTCTTATTAGCAACCCTAATGTCAGCATCCGGCACCCATCTCATATGACACTGTCCTATGAATTGCTGTGGCTCTCCGCTTCGCTGCCCCAAGCCACACTGAATATGGATGTATTTGCGACGAGGCAGTGGCCGACAGGTACGGCCGGCATGGCCTTCTCTGCCAAGGTTCACGAGGATGGCATGCAAGACACAGTGAAGTCAATGACATAATTAAGAGAAGCCTTACCACAGCCGGTTGTCCAGCAGAGAGAGAACCTCGTTACCTAATGCCCCGCAACTCTGACGAGCCTGTCGATCGCACAGACGGTATCACAGAGAACACCTGGAAGATTGGTAAACAGTTGGTGTGGGACTACACATGTGTTTCAGCCTTGGCTAGCACCTATGTTGACTTCAGTGTTGCACATCCTGGCGGTGCTGCCACTCACAGGGAAGCTGCCAAGTTTTGCAAATGCAGAGATCTTGATCACCACAACAATTTTGTCCCAATTGCCTCGGAGACACTCGGTGCCTGGGGTAAAAGTGCTGTTGATTTTTTGAAGGAGCTGGGTTCTAAGCTAAATGAAATAACAAGAGACCCCTAGAGCCGCCAAATTCCTCTTCTAGCGCCTCAGCGTGGTGATACAGAGATGACACCGCATCCTTGGTTCCTGCTCGCCATCTGAGGAGCTGAAGGAACTCAACAACCTGTGACAATCAGGCGTGTAACCATTTTGTGTAATGACGTTTTAAATAAAATAAAATTACAAATTACAAACATNAGAGGAATATATCAGAGCCAAAGAATAGGCCATGAAAACTTTGTCCAAGTACAACTTCACAGACGCCGTATTTTGTCTCTCCTTGTTTTTCCATTCACAAAGTTTCCCTCAAAATACGAGCAAAGGAGAGATGAGGAAAGCGGGGAAGGGGTGAATGAGGGGAGATGAGAGGCGATAAAGGAGGGGGGAGAAAAGGAGCAGCTTCCGCCAAGTGAAGGGAGAAATTAGAGAATAGAGTGGACAAGGAAAGAAAACGTAGTGAGAAAATACAGGATACGGTGACAGATGATGGGTAAGATGGGATGGGAGTAATCAGTCCTACCTTGTTTAATGTTCTAATTAATGCCTTACTAAAATCAATCCCAACTAGTCCGGCAAACATCAACTATGCAGATGACATCCTTGTACACATTGAAACCCACCGCGAAATGCAAACAATCTTAAATTGTATAGATACAGCTTGTGAGAGCCTTGGTCTTGTTATGAATGCTACTAAAACTGAGGTATTTAACAGACAAATTGGCAAAGCAAAAGTGGACCAAGAAAACTTAAGATAGATAACATACCAATAGACTATGTCTCTTCTTTCAAATACCTTTGAGTCTATGTCCCTTGTACCTCAACTGTAGTCAATAAGTTATATCAAGAATGTAGAGACAGAGTCAAGGCTCTCAGAACTGTAGAGAGGTACAGCCCTAAGTACGGTGTTAATATTAGAATAGCAAAAATGATGTACTTAGCAAATATAAGGTCTCTGATAGACTATCATGCACCAGCTTTAGTCCTGCAAAATGGCAAAGGTATTGATAGACTGGAAAAAAAATCAAAATAAAGCACTCAGAATTATACTTGGCTGTCCTATAACTACCAAAGTTCTCAATATGCGGAAAGAATTAAATATACTTAGCATTCGAGACAGAATATTTGAAATTAATCTTATGATGGGACTAAAGCTTCTGCGTGATAACAAAAGCAATATTGTGTCAGTTGAACTGTTAGAACACATACGTATTGGAACCAGCGAGTCTAAATGGATTAAAAGACCAGCCACTCATATTAAAATGATGGGACTGCACGTTGTATATACAGATGAAAGAGTACAGCACTTCCTTCCACCCTGGCAGATAGTACCTTTTGACATCCTGACCCCTGCATACCCAACCAAAAAACTAATCCCAAACAACCCTCATGCTCAGCTTGCTGCTAAATTAAGCACCATAGAACACATTCACAATAAACAAGCTGAGAACACCATCACACAGACGATATACACTGACGGATCACTCAATACAGCTACAGGGAGGGCAGGAAGTGCTGTTATTGCTCATCAGCCCGATGGCAGCACAATTCAAAGGAATATAAGAATTAGTAACTTGGTATCCACAATGCATCCTGAGTTGGTAGCAAGTTGGTAACACTCGAAATAATTGACAACACGGAAGTGGACAGCTTAATTATTTCTGACTCCATTTTCTCACTACTAGCAATAAACAGTTTGCAATCAAATAATAATGTGCTTGTCTCAGAAGCCAGACATAGATATATAACCATACTTAGCCAGAGGGTAAATATATAAATGTTGTGGATTCCTTCTCACATTGGCCTGCAGGAACATGATAAAGTTGGGGCCCTTGGTGAGGTTGCAGTAAATAAAGACAGTACTGAACGGAATCTTGAGTTATCAAATAGGTCTCTTAAAAGTGTCATTACACGAGAACTCCTGGATGAATTTGAAAAAAGTAGAACAGTGCAAACTGGAACTAGCAGGTCCATTGTTTTTCACAATGAAATGTGTGAAATAAAACATGTGTATGGGGCAAGTAACAAAGTCAGTAGACTAACAGATGTTGTCACACCTCGAATTAGACTTGACTACAAGTATCTCTGGAAGTTCGGCTTGTATAGGGATCTAGATGAAGTAAAGTGTGTGGACAAAGACAGGGACACACACTCGAACACTATATCTTGGAATGCAGTAAAATTGAGCCATTCATCTAAGCTCACGCTGTATGATATGGCAACCTATCTTATTACCAAGGATAAAATACCTGAAATCCTTGCACTGTATCCATATTTCGCTTCCAGTAGATAAACGACATATGAGATTAAGAAACAAGTAGTGTATTGTGAAGACAAATAATAAACAGCAGCTCCTCCAATGACTCTGTAATATCTCAATTGCTCAAACTATTATGTATTAGCGATAAGACCTACCATTAATGTATGATGACTTTCTGTAAATATATATAGCTCTTGAAATAGAACATTCGCTGTAACTAGCTGACATTGTAACTATAAGGTGTGAAGGATAGATGAAATTGTTTATATAATAATCTAAGATGAGGTCTGACAAAGACCTTTTGTGCCCTCTGTAATGCTTTTTGCGCTACCGCTCACAGGATGAATATGGGGTGCACAATAAACTAGCCGCCTCCGACGGCAACAATCAAATCATGATGGGCAAAGGAGAAAGGGGGCAATGGAAATGAAGATAGGAGGGGGAAATGGAGGGAAACTTGAGAGAAACAGGGAAAGAAAGAGGTGGAGAGGTGGAACGGGGTCAAGAGCTGGGAAGGTAGGCACGAGTTGAGGAAATGCTGGAGGGCGACGAGCAAGAGTGAGGCGACACGAGGCAATACCGACTGAGGCACAAGCCCAAGGTTGAACCCTGCGAGGAAAGGAACAAAGCAGGAAGCAGTAGAGGGAAGGAACAAAGCAGGAAGCAGTAGAGGGAAGGAACAAAGCAGGAAGCAGTAGAGGGAAGGAACAAAGCAGGAAGCAGTAGAGGGAAGGAACAAAGCAGGAAGCAGTAGAGGGAAGGAACAAAGCAGGAAGCAGTAGAGGGAAGGAACAAAGCAGGAAGCAGAAGAGGGAAGAAGTACCTTACACCAGTAGCTGGTGCAACACAGGCTACACAGCCCAACATTACAGTACATTGAATTTACATTCCCGTGTATGTGATCATTCTATCGACTTCAGAGAGGCCAAATGCATCGTTAAAAGTAATGGTTTCGTTGAACAAAATTTGATTGAATCAGCCCTGATCAAATAATGTAACAACATCATTAATGTTAGTCCTGGAATGTACAAATTAGACCTCCATATACGTTTCCATGTAACACGTCAATACAATGGAGCATCCATTTATAGCCGATTTAAATACTATTCTCCTGAGTTTTTGATGAGACGAAAGAACATTTGTTCACTCTATTTAATCCTCCCATGTTTTTCTTCCCTCCTTTCTTCCCCCGCCCCCCCCCTTTCTCCTTAAAAGTATGGTTTCATCCCCAATTCCTGGTGGTTAGGTGACCTGTCTTCCTCTGGGGGCTGACTATAAGATTTACCCACCAAATCTTTCCTGGCATTGGAGCAAATCTTTCCCACCACCTTGCACAGGAGCGGAGCTCCGGTGCAAGGTAAGTCCACTACGGGCTCATAATAGCCCGTGCAATTTGGAACTTTTTGTTCTGAGTAGCTGAATCTAAAACAACAACAATCTTTCCTCCCCACTCTCTATCTTGCTCTGATGAAGGCGAATTGAGCCGAAAATGCATTCAGCATTCTCTAATCTTCAAATGTTCTCTTCCCCCCCCCCCCACACACACACAATACTCAGGGGAATTGGCTAAGTGGAAATAGATGAAATGTTCACACGTAATATTAACAGAACGAGGGGACATGGATGGAAGCTGGAAACTCAGATGAGTCGCAGAGATGTTAGGAAGCATTCTTTTAGCGTGAGAGTAGTGGAAAATGGAATGCACTTAAGAAGCAGGTTGTGGAAGCAAACTCTATTCATAGTTTTAGAAATAGATATGATAGGGAAATGGGACAGGGGTCATTGCTGTAAACAATCGATGGCTAGAAAGGCGAAATCCAAAAGCCGATGCTCGATCCTACAAGCACAAAGAGGTGAGTACAAATAGGTTAGTACACACACACACACACACACTGGAAGACAGAAGAGTAAGGGGAGACATGATCACAACCTACAAAATCCTCAGGGGAATCGACGGGTAAACAAGGATAAATTATTCAACACTGGTGGGACGCGAACAAGGGGACACAGGCGGAAACTGAGTACCTACATGAGCCACAGGGACGTTAGAACGAACTTTTTCAGTGTCAGAATAGTTAACGGATGGAATGCATTAGGCAGTGATGTGGTGGAGGCTGACTCCATACACAGTTTCAAATGTAGATATGATAGAGCCCAGTAGGCTCAGGAATCTGTACAGCAGTTGATTGACAGTTGAGAGGCGGGACCAAAGAGCCAAGGTTCAACCCACGCAAGCACAAATAGGTGAGTACATTATATATATATATATATATATAATATATATATTATATATATATATATATATATATATTATATATATATTAATGTATATATATATATGTATATATAATATATATATATATATATATATATATATATATATATATATTATATATATATATATATATATATTATATATAATATTGTCGTACCTAGTAGCCAGAACTCACTTTTGGCCTACTATGCAAGGCCCAATTTGCCTAATAAGCCAAGTTTTCCTGAATTAATATATGTTCTCTATTTTTTTCTTATGAAATGATAAATTACCCATTTCATTACGGACGAGGTCAATTTTTTTATTGGAGTTAAATTAACGTAGATATATGACCGAACCTAACCACCCTTCCTAACCTAACTAACCTATCTTTATGCTTAGGTTAGGTTAGGTAGCCGAAAAAGTTAGGTCAGGTTAGGTTAGGTAGGTTCGGTAGTCGAAAAACAATTAATTCATGAAAACTTGGCCTATAGGCAAATCGGGCCTTGCATAGTAGGCTGAGAATGCGTTCTGGCTACTAGGTACGACATATATATATATATATATATATATATATATATATATATATATATATATATATATATATATATATTAAAAAATTTATTAGGGGTACCACTTCTGGTTATGTTTGTAGGGACCCTCGGCCTCGAAGAAGATAATTGTAGCATCCTGGGTGAGCCATGTGGGCACCCGCGTTCACTCACATATTGTCTTCTCCTCCCACCCCATATATATTGTAATTGTCAATTTTTGTTATTGAAAACTTCCTTACACATAATGGGTGACACCATTGGTTACATGCTCGGTGCAAGGTTGGCTGTCGCGTCCCTCCCGGCTGTGTGTATACTCTTCTAAAGACTCTTCTTTAGAAATTCTAAATTTCTAAATGTCGCAGGCTCTTCTAAAATTCCTACGTTCTATTCCTCCAGACTCCCTATTCCTCTCTCCCATTCAGACTTTTCTAAAATTCATGACATTATTTCATAACTAATCATTACTATGAATACGATCCATTACTTTATGACGTTAAAGTTCACCTAACATTTCTCTTTTTTCTGGTCCTTGTGCAGGTGAGTGAAGGGGTGAGACGGTGTGCACTTAGGCGACCACCGGAGCCAGGAGGCGTCTGGAGACCAGGAGAGCTCCTGGGTCCAGCCTCTCTAGGTACGTCTGACCATCTTATATTTTTCTTTGTGTCCGCAGCAGCGAGAAAACCGTGAATTTTGTACCCAAAATGTCACGCCGTTCTGCGCGTTCGGACAAGCCTTGTAGAGCAGATAATTGAACCAGCGAGGCACGAAGCAGCCTAATCAGGCGAGTTTACTGATTATACAAGGGATTAGTCGTTCAGTCGGCAGTGTCTCGCATTAATTCCTCTCGGTCGTCTCAGCTTGCAATACGCGTTGCAATGAGTTCATGTCTGTGTATTTCTCTGCCTTCGGGAAATCTAATCTAACTTAACCTCACATAAGTTTTACGACAGAGAAAAATATGATGGGAGAGAGAAGGTAGTGTGCATGTTCCTTGACTATCACACAGCCATTGACATTGTGGCCCCAAAACAGACAACCATAAAATGAAGAATTAAGTTGGAAAAGCTATCATGTCACTAAGGTTGAGGAAGAATATACATGACCGGCAGGAAGTTGAAAGATAATCATTTGAGAGGAATTGTTAGGGTTGAATGGAGTGGTAATCTGTGAGTACTCGGTCTGTCTACCCCGACTGTTACTTCTAGCATTGCGTTACTGAAATACACAAACATAAGGGGAGACTGTTACCATACATACAATTCTAGTAGGAAATAATAAGGCACGCGGACAGACTACTTGGCATGGGCGATACACGAAGGGACATTTGCAAACAGCTCTAAAAAGATACAGATGCATTAAAACTATTTTTTTCTGTCATTTGTGATCGAATGTAAACTTACGATATGTTGTAACGAAGGCGAACCTCCTCTACGGCCTCAAATATAAATCAATCTTTCTAAGCAGTTATTACGCAAAACTGAGTCGCGCCTTCTGTGATCATTCTTACAAAGCTTTAAATATGGTAAGAACAAACCCCAGAAGTTTCCCTAAAACCCAGTTAAAGTAGAGACGGGACCAGAGAGCCGAAGCTCAACTCTCCAAAGCATACACAAGAGAGTATACTCAGAGCTTCAGCACACACAAACACACCACCACCACCAGAACAAAACACAAGGTTGAGCACAGTGGCCGGGAAGCACCGCCCTCGCCTCGATACCCAGGTATATATGCTTCTCATTACCGCGCACGATCTACCAGGTAAAACCCGCTCAATCGAGTCATCACCTGTTTCCTCACCTGTCTGGGCTAATGACAGGGAGCAGGGGTTTGGTGGTGGGATGGGAGGGAGGAGGGAGGGAGACCGAAGGAATGGGAGAGAGGAATAGGGAATCTGGAGGAATTGAACTAAGAATCGAGGAAGCTGCAGTAGATCAATTGGCCCATACGTGGCAGCTCCTATTTACATTCAACCAAACCCATTTATATATATGTCTAACCTACGCTCGAAATAATCAAGGGATCTCACGTCTATTATGATACCGGTAATTTGTTCCACAAATCCACAACCCTGTTACCAAACCAGTATTTACCCAGGTCTTTCCTAAATCTAAACTTATCGAATTTATACCCATTATTTCGTGTCCTATTATGTTTTGATATATTTAATACGTGATTACTATCTCCCTTGCTATACCCATCCATCCCCTTCACTTCAGTCATGTCATCCCTAACTCTTCGCCTTTCTAGAGAATGTAAATTAAGCTTTTTCAGTCTCCCTTCATGTGGAATGTTTCTAATTTCTGGTATTAACTTTGTCATTCTACGCTGGACGCGTTCTAGTGAATTTATGTCCATTCTATAGTATGGCGACCTAAACTGAACTGCATAATCTAAATGGGGCCTAACATATATAGCTATGTAATATATAACATATATAGCTATAGGCAAGATATAGTTGACGAAACACACAGTGTTTTTTTTGCTAACGCTACTAGAATTAAATCCCGGTATTCTATTTGCTTTATTCGAACATTGATGCATTTTTAGCTTTAAATTCTTACTAATCATAACTCCCAGATCCCTTTTACAATCGGACCTCGCAATCTCAACACCCTCCAGCTGTTATCCTGTAACTTTATCATCTTTACTTAGCCTCAGAACCTTACATTTGTCAACATTAAACTGCATCTCCCAGTTTTTCGACTATTTAAAAACCTATCTAGATTGTCTTGTAATGATTTTGAGTCTTCTTTGGTTATACCAAAGGAAACAAAGAGTAAAATTGAGTTAAGTCATAGTGATAAACTGTTGTAAGTGGAGTGCCCTAAGACTGTCTTTGGGACCTCTGTTGTTTATAATATATATATAACTGATTTTGATTCAGGATTCAGCAGGAACATTTGCAAATTTCCCGAAGATTCGCAAAAATGGAAGCAGCTGGCGAAAGTGACGTACTGTCCCGTTTTCTGTTTTGGGTCCTCTGGTAGGCTAGGAGAGGACACTTTAAATTGACCGATTTCTTGACGTTGGGAAACATTAGGTGGACGCTTGTCTCTTCACCCCTCAACGGAATGTAAATCAAACAGCCAAACAATCTTCATAGAGGAAGTTTCTCATTCCCATGACTAATTTTGTCAACTTTCTCTGTTTACTTTCTAGTGAATTTGTCCATTCTTCATCATGTTGACCAAAACTAAAATATACTAACCTAATGCGGCCCATCATAGGCTCCATTATAGCTATAGACTATAGATCGCTTCCAGATATGAATTATTCCAGCATGGTATTTGCCTCCTTTAAACACCAGACATTTGACGTTAACTCTGGTCCTGTCTTTTTTTGTTCAGAAGATGCTGTTTAGTGGATGTTATTGAGTCTGCCTCCACCACAGTGTGTGTGTGTGTGTGTGTGTGTGTGTGTGTGTGGTGTGTGTGTGTGTGTGTACTCACCTAGTTGTGCTTGCGGGGGTTGAGCTCTGGCTCTTTGGTCCCGCCTCTCAACCGTCAATCAACAGGTGTACAGTTTCCTGAGCCTATTGGGCTCTATCATATCTACACTTGAAACTGTGTATGGAGTCAGCCTCCACCACATCGCTTCCTAATGCATTCCAATTTGTCAACAAAAGTTCTTTCTAATATCTCTGTGGCTCATTTGGGCACTCAGTTTCCACCTGTGTCCCCTAGTGCGTGTGCCCCTTGTATTAAACAGCCTGTCTTTATCAACCCTGTCGATTCCCTTGAGAATCTTGAATGTGTGTGTGTGCGTGCGCACGTGCCCGTCTGTGTACTCAGCTAGTTGTACTCACCTAGTTGTGCTTGTGGGGGATGAGCCACGTACGGCTCTTTGGTCCCGCCTCTCAACTGTCAATCAACGGTGAAGTGTGTGTGTGTTAGATAAATATATGCAGTAATGATAGAGGACACTAGGTTGCCAGTCAATACATAAGACAGTCGGCGGTTAGGAAGTCGGAGTCCAAGAGCTAACAGCTAGATCCTGGAGGTACAAACAGTAAACACACACAAGGTAATACCTACCAAAGAGCCAGAGCTCAACCCCCGCAAGCTCAACTAGGTGAGTACACACACACACACACACACACAGCACACACAGTTGACAGTCTTATCCCAAGTTCTTTCCCTTGAGGCAGACAAGAGGAGCTCCAGCATATTTCAACAATCCTAAGTATTGTAGTACAGGATGATGATAGTGAGTGGTGTCCCAGAGAACATATAGGTATAGTGCTTTTGAAAAATAGGTGAGATAACAGGAATATGCCAAGGGATGTGAAAATTGGATGAGAAAAAGTTGCCCCTAGTGTTTCTAGTGCAGAGAAGAACATTCAAGATGGCCGCCAGCAAGAGGAAATACAAAACAGAGCTTGATTTTGCTGGATTCAATAAGAAAGCATTGATATAAGCAGTCTATACAACAAGTTGGTAAAATTAGATACTATAGTGACCTCTCATGTAGAAATAATTAGTAAATTGAAAGAAAGTAATGACCATTTAAATAGCAAAGTTGTATGTCTTGAGGGTTTAGTGAAAGACTTGTGCCAGGATAAGAATCAATTGGAAACAAATTGCAAAGCCATGGAAGAAGAAATAAACTCTTAAAAGTAGCTATCGAAGAAGTTAAAGCAAATTTAAACTCAAATGACTACAATAGGTTAGGTAAGGGATTCAACAGGAGAAACAGCTTTTGTCATCACAGATGGAGGAAGTTACACAGGGAATAGAACAGTGCAAGAAAGATATGCAACTCACCTATGCACAAGTGGCCAAGGAGAAGGAAAAAATTGAATAAGCAGTAAAGGAACTCAAACACTGCAATACAAGATTAAACAAACATTAGGTTGGAAGTGAGAAAAGAATTGGCATCTAACCCGAAGTTGGTGCAAAACACAGTTGATCGGAGTAAGTCCCTGATAATTTTTGGCTGCAAAGAAAAGGAGATAACATCTAGGTCAGAAAGAGCTGTAGAAGAAGCAAAAATAGTAGATAAAATTGTTGGCCTCGGTCTTACAACATAGAGAATGTGTGCGACTACACACGCAACCATAGAGAATGTGTGATGCTATACAGGAGAATAGGCAGATATGTAAAAGGGAAAGATCGACCTTTGAGGATCACCCTAAATGGTGCCAAACAGATGGAAGAAGTACTAAGGAATGCTAGAAAATTACAAAGTGATGAGGATGGGAAAGTGTGGTCGTTAAGACGAGATCTTTCAAAAGAAGATAGAGAGAAGCTGAAACTGAACCTCGCCGAGGCAAAACGTTTAAATGAGAGCAGGAATGAAGAAGAAATCAATTCTTTTTTCTACAAAGTGATAGGGTAGGCAACCAGTAAAGTGGTACATAAAGGCAAACCAACAAAATCATTAGAGAGGGGGGAGTGAAAAATAAGAAGAGGGGGAACAAGTTCCTGAAGATTGCATACACCAACATAGATGGAGTAAGATCGAAGATACTGGAGTTAAGTGATGTAATACAGCTGCAGACACCAGACATTGTTGCACTCACGGAGACAAAACTTGAAGATGTATTTTAAATGAGGTCATATTCCCAAGGGGCTACTCAATTTGGAGACGGGACAGAAAAATTAGGAAAGGCGGTGGCGTTGCTGTGCTGGTGAAAAGAACACCTAAAGGTGAAAGAAATAATGACTGCCAATCCACAAGAAGTTGACATAATAGCACTAGAGATCTGCCATGAGGATGATAAACTAATGATCATAAATGCATATAGTCCACCGCCAAGCAGCACATGGTCAAAGGAGGAGCTAGATAGTAAACGAGAAGGTCTTATAACAATAATGAGAGAGATCTAGCGAGAGCGGATAACGATAGTTCACGACTGTTGATAGTGGCGACTTCAACTTGAAATCCATAGACTGGAAGCATATGAAGCTAAAACAGAAGATTTTGGACCTGTAAATTTGTAGACCTCATCCTGGAAACATTCTTGTATCAACATGTTAAACAAGCTACGAGGATGAGGGAAGGGGACGTTCCCTCCATGCTAGATTTGATATTTACCAGGAAGGAGGAAGAATATTTGACATTCAGTACCTTCCTCCCTGGGTAAAAGTGACCATGTCTTTTGGGAATAAAGTATGCAATGCGTTATAATCTGGAAGAAAATAAGGAGGTTGAGCAATTGAAACCTGACTTCAGGAGAGGACATTATGGCAACCTTAGAAATTTTTTAGTGAGTATAATTGGACAGATTGTTGCTAGGCAAGGAAGTGAATGAGATGTATGTCAAGTTTTGTGAAATATATGATAAAGGCACAAACAAAAAATTATACCAAAACAGAGATGCAGAATAGGANGTTACGTCTGCGTCCTCTGGGGCGGGGGCTTGGGTTACGTCTGCGTCCTCTGGGGCGGGGCTTGGGTTACGTCTGCGTCCTCGGGGCAGGGCTTGGGTTATGTCTGCGTCCTCCAGGGCAGGGGCTTGGGTTACGTCTGCGTCCTCTGGGGCGGGGCTTGGGTTACGTCTGCGTCCTCCGGGGCAGGGCTTGGGTTACGTCTGCGTCCTCTGGGGCGGCGGCATGGGTTACGTCTGCGTCCTCAGGGGACACATATTTAAACACACTGTGCACATCTTTACAAAACATGGCGGACGCCGAGGCAGCACCAACCGCGAGAGAGATGCGGTTGTCAGTCATCCTCCCCGGACACCTCTCGACAGCCAGTCAGAACCTTCAAGTGAACTTTCACCTTTTTCCGCTTCCTTTGAAAAGGTAAATTAAGTCATTTTGCTTCAGTCAGAGCTTCAAGATTTTTGTTCGGCAGTTGATGAGGATGGGCTGGTGTTGGTGCAGGAGCTGCTGCAGGAGCTGCTACAGTTGTTGATACACGAGCTGCTACAGAAGCTGATACAGTTGTTGCTACAGGAGCTGCTACAGTTGTTGCTACAGTTGTTGCTGCAGGAGCTGCTACAGTTGTTGATACAGGAGCTGCTACAGTTGTTGATACAGGAGCTGCTACAGTTGCTGCTACAGGAGGTGCTACAGGAGCTGCTGCAGGAGCTGCTACAGTTGTTGATACAGGAGCTGCTACAGTTGTTGCTACAGGAGCTGCTACAGTTGCTGCTACAGGAGCTGCTGCAGTTGTTGCTACAGTTGCTGCTACAGGAGCTGCTACAGTTGTTGATACACGAGCTGCTACAGTTGTTGATACAGGAGCTGCTGCAGGAGCTGCTACAGTTGTTGATACAGGAGCTGCTACAGGAGCTGCTACAGAAGCTGCTACAGTTGCTGATACAGTTGTTGCTACAGGAGCTGCTACAGGAGCTGCTACAGGAGCTGCTACAGGAGCTGCTACAGTTGTTGCTACAGAAGCTGCTACAGAACCAGCTACAGTTGCTGCTACAGAAGCTGCTACAGTTGCTGATACAGTTGCTGCTACTGGAGCTGCTACAGGAGCTGCTACAGGAGCTGCTACAGTTGTTGCTACAGGAGCTGCTACTGGAGCTGCTACAGTTGCTGCTACAGGAGCTGCTGCAGGAGCTGCTGCAGGAGCTGCTACAGGAGCTGCTACAGGAGCTGCTACAGTTGCTGCTACAGGAGCTGCTACAGGAGCTGCTGCAGGAGCTGCTGCAGGAGCTGCTGCAGGAGCTGCTACAGGAGCTGCTACAGTTGCTGCTACAGGAGCTGCTACAGAAGCTGCTACAGTTGCTGCTACAGGAGCTGCTACAGGAGCTGCTACAGAAGCTGCTACAGTTGCTGCTACAGAAGCTGCTACAGTTGCTGCTACAGAAGCTGCTACAGAAGCTGCTACAGAAGCTGCGACAGTTGCTGCTACAGAAGCTGCTACAGTTGCTGCTACAGGAGCTGCTACAGAAGCTGCTACAGTTGCTGCTACAGAAGCTGCTACAGTTGCTGCTACAGGAGCTGCTACAGGAGCTGCTACAGAAGCTGCTACAGTTGCTGCTACAGAAGCTGCTACAGTTGCTGCTACAGAAGCTGCTACAGAAGCTGCTACAGAAGCTGCTACAGAAGCTGCTACAGTTGCTGCTACAGAAGCTGCTACAGAAGCTGCGACAGTTGCTGCTACAGTTGCTGCTACAGGAGCTGCTACAGTTGCTGCTACAGGAGCTGCTACAGGAGCTGCTATAGAAGCTGCTACAGAAGCTGCTACAGGAGCTGCTGCAGGAGCTGCTACAGGAGGTGCTACAGTTGCTGCTACAGAAGCTGCTACAGATGCTGCTACAGAAGCTGCTACAGATGCTGCTACAGGAGCTGCTGCAGGAGCTGCTACAGGAGGTGCTACAGTTGCTGCTACAGGAGCTGCTACAGTTGCTGCTACAGAAGCTGCTACAGATGCTGCTACAGGAGCTGCTACAGTTGCTGCTACAGTTGCTGCTACAGTTGCTGCTACAGAAGCTGCTACAGATGCTGCTACAGGAGCTGCTACAGTTGCTGCTACAGTTGCTGCTACAGTTGCTGCTACAGGAGCTGCTACAGAAGCTGCTACAGTTGCTGCTACAGGAGCTGCTACAGAAGCTGCTACAGTTGCTGCTACAGTTGCTGCTACAGGAGCTGCTACAGTTGCTGCTACAGGAGCTGCTACAGGAGCTGCTACAGAAGCTGCTACAGAAGCTACTACAGAAGCTGCTACAGGAGCTGCTACAGTTGCTGCTACAGTTGCTGCTACAGTTGCTGCTACAGTTGCTGCTACAGGAGCTGCTACAGGAGCTGCTACAGTTGCTGCTACAGTTGCTGCTACAGTTGCTGCTACAGTTGCTGCTACAGAAGCTGCTACAGTTGCTGCTACAGTTGCTGCTACAGAAGCTGCTACAGTTGCTGCTACAGTTGCTGCTACAGAAGCTGCTACAGTTGCTGCTACAGAAGCTGCTACAGTTGCTGCTACAGGAGCTGCTACAGAAGCTGCTACAGTTGCTGCTACAGGAGCTGCTACAGGAGCTGCTACAGTTGCTGCTACAGTTGCTGCTACAGAAGCTGCTACGTTGCTGCTACAGTTGCTGCTACAGTTGCTGCTACAGTTGCTACTACAGTTGCTGCTACAGTTGCTACTACAGTTGCTGCTACAGTTGCTGCTACAGTTGCTACTACAGGAGCTGCTACAGGAGCTACTACAGGAGCTGCTACAGGAGCTGCTACAGGAGCTGCTACAGAGCTGCTACAGTTGCGCTACAGGAGCTGCTACAGAGCTACTACAGGAGTGCTACAGAAGCTGCTACAGTTGCTGCTACAGTTGCTGCTACAGGAGCTGCTACAGTTGCTGCTACAGGAGCTGCTACAGGAGCTGCTACAGGAGCTGCTACAGGAGTGCTACAGTTGCTGCTAAGGAGCTGCTACAGGAGCTACTACAGGAGCTGCTACAGAAGCTGCTACAGTTGCTG
>WNGS01164858.1:28241979-28260657 GCA_020271785.1 Procambarus virginalis
GAAGAAATTAGAGGAAAAACAGTCCAAGATATGATGGACATAGTCATACAGAAATGCCAAGAGGCGAAGACGAGATTTATACCAACAGTAAGGGAAAAACAAAAAATAAGAAGGAATATAAAACCCATGGTTTAATAGACAGTGTCAGGAAGCAAAAAGGCCAGCAGGCGGGAGGTGGAGGAATACAGAAGACAAAGGACAGAGGACAACAGGATCAGAGCAACAGAGCTAGGAACGATTACATTAACATCAGACGGACATCGGAAAGGAAAGGGACTATGAGAACGATATTGCAATCAAAGCGAAAAAACAACCTAAGCTACTACACAGTCATATAAGAAGAAAATGTCGGTGAACGACAAGTGACAAGACTAAGGAAGGCAGAGGGGACATATTTGAAAGTGACAAAGGAAATCTGTGAGGCACTGAATGCCAGTTTCCATGGAGTGTTCACTACCGAGCCCGAGCAGCACCATTGTTGGAAGGGGTACCCTAGATGAAAGACCTATCAGATATAGAGGTGACAGTAGAGGAGGTAATGAAAACAGTTGACAACTCTAGATGCATCTAAAGCGTAGGACCAGACAAAGTATCACCGTGGATACTAAAAGAAGCAGCGCAGGCCCTCAGGTGCCTCTGGCAATGATTTTAATGAGTCACTTATGTCGGGAGAATTGCCCAGTTGCCTGGAAGAAGGCAAATGTCTTGCCGATCTTCAAGAAAGGCGATAGGGAGGAGGCACTTAACTATAGACCTGTATCACTGATCTGGTATGACCTGTATCCCCTGTAAAAATATGGAAAGAATAGTTAGGCTACGACTGGTTGCACACCTGGAGAACATTAGGTTGTGAACAAGCATCAACATGGGTTCTGGACAGGGAAATCGTGCTTAACAAACTTCTGGAATTCTATGATAAAATAACGAGGATAAGAACCAGAACAGAGTTGGTTGGGCAGACTGCATATTTCTGGACTGCCAAAAAGCCTTTGATACAGTATTGCACATGAGACTGCTATTCAAACTCGAGAGGCAGGCGGGGGTGGGGGGAAAGGTCCTAGCATGGATAAGGAACTACCTAACAGGAAGGAGCCAAAGAGTTACGGTAAGGGGCGAGAAGTCGGACTGGCGAACAGTAACAAGTGGAGTACCACAAGGGTCGGTGCTGGGACCAATTCTATTTCTTGTATATGTTAACGACATGTTTACGGGTGTAGAGTCCTACATGTCGATGTTTGCGGATGACGCAAAGTTGATGAGAAGAGTTGTGACAGATGAGGATTGCAGGATCCTCCAAGAGGACCTGAACAGGTTGCAGAGATGGTCAGAGAAATGGCTACTGGAATTCAACACGAGCAAATGTAAAGTTATGGAAATGGGACTAGGAGATAGGAGACCAAAGGGACAGTACACAATGAAGGGGAACAGCCTACCTGTGACGACGCGCGAAAGAGACCTGGGTGTGGACGTAACACCTAATCTATCTCCTGAGGCACATAAAAATAGGATAACGACAGCAGCGTACTCTACACTGGCAAAAGTTAGAACATCATTCAAAAACCTAAGTAAGGAGGCATTTAGGGCTCTTTACACTGCCTACGTGAGGCCAGTCTTAGAGTATGCCGCCTCATCATGGAGTCCCCATCTAAAGAAGCACATAATGAAACTGGAAAAGGTTCAGAGGTTTGCAACGAGACTCGTCCCAGAGCTACGAGGGATGGGGTATGAGGAGCGCCTGGGGGAACTATGCCTTACGACACTAGAAAGAAGAAGGGAGAGGGGGGACATGATAGGAACGTATAAAATACTCAGAGGGATTGACAGAGTGGACATAGACGAAATGTTTACACGGAATAGTAACAGAACGAGGGGACATGGATGGAAGTTAGAAACTCAGATGAGTCACAGAGATGTTAGGAAGTTTTTTAGCGTGAGAGTAGTGGGAAAATGGAATGCACTTAAGGAACAGGTTGTGGAAGCCAATACTATTCATAATTTTAAAACCAGGTATGATAGGGAAATGGGATAGGAGTCATTGCTGTAAACAACTGATGCTCGAAAGGCTGGATCCAAGAGTCAATGCTCGATCCTGCAGACACATATAGGTGAGTACATATAGGTGAGTACACACACACACACACTCACCTGGTTGAGAGGCGGGACCAAAGAGCCAGAGCTCAACCCCCGCAAGCACAAATAGGTGAGTACAACTAGGTGAGTACACACACAAATATCTAACAACTTTACAAGTTATTTTCCTCTCCAAACTTCGTTTCATGGTAGGAGAAATTACCTCAACTAAATCACATTTACTTAAGTTCCTCCGAGAAACCTAACTTCGTCATCCTCTGTTTTCCAAGTACTTCACTGCAGCGTGAATCCGACTTCAGTTAGCATAATAAATCTAAGATAAATGTTTAACAGTTTTTCAAAACGGCTGTCGCCTTTGAGCACTGCAAGCGCCTTTGTGCGTTTGATGTAATTAGGATTGTGGAGCTCATTGTTGTACTCTTCTGCCCCCTGATATATTATGATTAAAACGCTACATTGTGGATGCGAGAGAGAGAGAGAGAGAGAGAGAGAGAGAGAGAGAGAGAGAGAGAGAGAGAGAGAGAGAGAGAGAGAGAGAGAGACAGATAGACAGATAGACAGGGAGGGAGAGAGAGAAAGGAAAGGAACTATCATGAGAAAGCGCCAAGCCATTACGACTCTATATATATATATATATATATATATATATATATATATATATATATATATATATATATATATAGCACTGGGAAGGGGTCAGGATAAGGATTTGGGATGGGACAAGTGAGTAAAGGAGAGAAAGAGAAAGAGTACGAGAGAGACAGAGAGACAGAAAGAGATACTAGTGATAACACCAAAAAAACGTGTTAACCACCTCAAATGAAGATTTTTCCAACCTTGACAATTTAATATCTAATATCGCCCAGTGCCCGTGTGAGATTATGTAAATATTGCAATAATCGATGAGCGTGTGCAGCTCTGGCCCTGTGAATCACCCTAACGACCAATTCCCGCTAGTTAAGGAGCCCCGCCCACAGCCAGGGCTTAGTGGCTAGAATTCACGCCTGTGTTACGGCTTTAGCGATACTGCCGCGAACGCCAACCACCTTTTTTTTCAATGGCAGGTTTTTTTAGTTTTTCCTACATTAATTTTTCTCCACCCTCCCTCTCTCATTATTGCTGAGGTGTGCTGCTACTGTGGGTGCTGGATAATTGTCAAAAGTCACGAGGTTAAATTCGTTCATACATACATATGTGTGAGCACAAAAAAAACATACATATGGATGTTTTAGTTATTTGGCTGAAATGAATGATATATGTAAATTCATTTTGTTTGCATTAACAGAAACAATAATATTTAAAATATCAATATAATTCTTGTCATGGTTTGCATCGTTAAGGATGTATTCTGTTCATGAAAGTGTCAGGATAGACGGCTGGATCTCGCGTTCCACACCGCGATTTTTCACCTGCCCGGGCTCTTACCATTCCAGACTGTTGGCTCTGGTGTAAAGATCAGTTCATCTCGTGTTCCAGGCGTCAAGTCATCGGTCAAAACACATTCAAGAACTTCCATTAAAATCTTGCAACAAGGACGTCTTACGTCACGATCGTCTTACGTCACGATCGTCTTACGTCACGATCGTCTTACGTCACGGTCGTCCTACGTCAGGTTGATGAAGGCGTCAACGGCTGGTTGATGAGGACGGACTGGTTGATGAGGACGGGCTAGTTGATGAGGACGGAATGGTTGATGAGGACGGACTGGTTGATGAGGACGGACTGGTTGATGAGGACGGACTGGTTGATGAGGACGGGCTGGTTGATGAGGACGGACTGGTTGATGAGAACGGACTGGTTGATGAGGACGGAATGGTTGATGAGGACGGGCTGGTTGATGAGGACGGGCTGGTTGATGAGGACGGGCTGGTTGATGAGGACGGGCTGGTTGATGAGGACGGGCTGGTTGATGACTATAGGCTGCCGCCCAATCAGCAATCACCCACTGACCAATGTAGCTATGACGCGAAACTGTCGTAATTCACTCCATCTTCAAATGTCAACACAAATTAAAGAAAAAAAACGTTCGTGATATATTTATCTAGACGGGTGTCAGTAGCATACGTCCAATACTGACTTGTTGGCGTGACTGATAAGTCTTATTTTGAACTAATGTTTCGGTGTGTGGGAACGACTTGAGATTTTTAACCACAATATCTGAGCTCTTGAAGGCACAGTTCGTCATTATCGACAATGGCCAGATACTCGTTAATTCAGCCGACAAACCATACAATTATGAGGAAAAAAACGCTTTGCACGCGATGTACAAGGGACGGCAGGTTGAGAATACAATAACTGAGCCCCGTGAACGCGATGAGTAAGCCTCCCTGAAAGCTATAGTCGAATTTCAAAATCCATCTGAGCGCCGAGGTAAAATAGCTCCTTCCCTAGAGTTCGCGGAGGTCTCAATCGGAAGGGACACAAATAAACAGGATCTGCCCTATCCTGGCCCGGCTTCTCATCCCACCCCCCGTCCAGGTCCGGCCTCCCCCCCTACCCCCGTCCAGGCCCAGAGTCTTTCCCCGTCCAGGCCCGGCGTCTTTCCCCGTCCAGGCCCGGCGTCTTCCCCCCCGTCCAAGCCCAGAGTCTCCCCCCGTCCAGGCCCAGAGTCTCCCCCGTCCAGGCCCGGCGTCTCCCCCCGTCCAGGCCCGGCGTCTTTCCCCGTCCAGGCCCGGCGTCTCCCCCCGTCCAGGCCCAGAGTCTTCCCCCCCGTCCAAGCCCAGAGTCTCCCCCCGTCCAGGCCCAGAGTCTCCCCCCGTCCAGGCCCGGCGTCTCCCCCCGTCCAGGTCCGGCGTCTTCCCCCGTCCAGGTCCGGCGTCTTCCCCCGTCCAGGTCCGGCGTCTTCCCCCGTCCAGATCCGGCGCCTCCCCCGTCCAGGTCCGGCGTCTCCCCCCGTCCAGGTCCGGCGTCTCCCCCCGTCCAGGTCCGGCGTCTCCCCCCGTCCAGGTCCGGCGTCTCCCCCCGTCCAGGTCCGGCGTCTCCCCCCGTCCAGGTCCAGCGCCTCCCCCCGTCCAGGTCCGGCGTCTCCCCCGTCCAGGTCCGGCGTCTCCCCCCGTCCAGGTCCAGCGCCTCCCCCGTCCAGGTCCAGCGCCTCCCCCGTCCAGGTCCGGCGTCTCCCCCCGTCCAGGCCCGGCGTCTCTTCCCGTCCAGGCCCGCCGTCTCTTCCCGTCCAGGCCCGGCGTCTCTTCCCGTCCAGGCCCGGCGTCTCTTCCCGTCCAGGCCCGGCGTCTCTTCCCGTCCAGGCCCGGCGTCTCTTCCCGTCCAGGCCCGGCGTCTCTTCCCGTCCAGGCCCAGCGTCTCCCCCCGTCCAGGCCTGGCGTCTCCCCCCGTCCAGGCCTGGCGTCTCCCCCGTCCAGGCCTGGCGTCTCCCCCGTCCAGGCCCGGCGTCTCCCCCGTCCAGGCCTGGCGTCTCCCCCCGTCCAGGCCCAGCGTCTCCCCCCGTCCAGGCCCGGCGTCTCCCCGTCCAGGCTCAGCGTCTCCCCCGTCCAGGCCCAGCGTCTCCCCCCGTCCAGGCCCAGCGTCTCCCCCCGTCCAGGCCCAGCGTCTCCCCCCGTCCAGGCCTGGCGTCTCCCCCCGTCCAGGCCCAGCTCCCACATCAGGAAGTTCTGATTAGTGGCCATTCAACTCCTGAGGCTCCTCCCGTGCGCCAGTGTCGAGTCTGCAGCGTTGACAAGTTTCCTCCAGAGTATCACAGCATTCTTGGGATTGGGTTACGTCTGCGTCCTCTGGGGCGAGGGCTTGGTTACGTCTGCGTCCTCCGGGGCAGGGGCTTGGGTTACGTCTGCGTCCTCTGGGGCGAGGGCTTGGTTACGTCTGCGTCCTCCGGGGCAGGGGCTTGGGTTACGTCTGCGTCCTCCGGGGCAGGGGCTTGGGTTACATCTGCGTCCTCCGGGGCAGGGGCTTGGGTTACGTCTGCGTCCTCTGGGACGAGGGCTTGGTTACGTCTGCGTCCTCCGGGGCAGGGGCTTGGGTTACATCTGCGTCCTCCGGGGCAGGGGCTTGGGTTACGTCTGCGTCCTCTGGGGCGAGGGCTTGGTTACGTCTGCGTCCTCCGGGGCAGGGGCTTGGGTTACGTCTGCGTCCTCTGGGGCGAGGGCTTGGTTACGTCTGCGTCCTCCGGGGCAGGGGCTTGGGTTACATCTGCGTCCTCCGGGGCAGGGGCTTGGGTTACATCTGCGTCCTCCGGGGCAGGGGCTTGGGTTACGTCTGCGTCCTCTGGGGCGAGGGCTTGGTTACGTCTGCGTCCTCCGGGGCAGGGGCTTGGGTTACGTCTGCGTCCTCCGGGGCAGGGGCTTGGGTTACATCTGCGTCCTCCGGGGCAGGGGCTTGGGTTACGTCTGCGTCCTCTGGGACGAGGGCTTGGTTACGTCTGCGTCCTCCGGGGCAGGGGCTTGGGTTACATCTGCGTCCTCCGGGGCAGGGGCTTGGGTTACGTCTGCGTCCTCTGGGGCGAGGGCTTGGTTACGTCTGCGTCCTCCGGGGCAGGGGCTTGGGTTACGTCTGCGTCCTCTGGGGCGAGGGCTTGGTTACGTCTGCGTCCTCCGGGGCAGGGGCTTGGGTTACATCTGCGTCCTCCGGGGCAGGGGCTTGGGTTACATCTGCGTCCTCCGGGGCAGGGGCTTGGGTTACGTCTGCGTCCTCTGGGGCGAGGGCTTGGTTACGTCTGCGTCCTCCGGGGCAGGGGCTTGGGTTACGTCTGCGTCCTCTGGGGCGAGGGCTTGGTTACGTCTGCGTCCTCCGGGGCAGGGGCTTGGGTTACGTCTGCGTCCTCTGGGGCGAGGGCTTGGTTACGTCTGCGTCCTCCGGGGCGGGGGCTTGGGTTACGTCAGCGTCCTCCGGGGCAGGGGCTTGGGTTACATCTGCGTCCTCCGGGGCAGGGGCTTGGGTTACGTCTGCGTCCTCTGGGACGAGGGCTTGGTTGCGTCTGCGTCCTCCGGGGCAGGGGCTTGGGTTACGTCTGCGTCCTCCGGGGCAGGGGCTTGGGTTACATCTGCGTCCTCCGAGACAGTGGCTTGGGTTACGTCTGCCTCTTCTGGGGCGGGGGCTTGGGTTACGTCTGCGTCCTCTGGGGCGGGAGCTTGGTTACGTCTGCGTCCTCTGGGGCGGGGGCTTGGTTACGTCTGCGTCCTCTGGGGCAGGGGCATGGGTTACGTCTGCGTCCTTTGGGGCTGGAGCATGGGATACGTCTGCGTCCTCCGGGGCAGGGGCTTGGGTTACGTCTGCGTCCTCCGGGGCAGGGGCTTGGGTTACGTCTGCGTCCTCCGGGGCAGGGGCTTGGGTTACGTCTGCGTCCTCCGGGGCAGGGGCTTGGGTTACGTCTGCGTCCTCTGGGACGAGGGCTTGGTTACGTCTGCGTCCTCCGGGGCAGGGGCTTGGGTTACATCTGCGTCCTCCGGGGCAGGGGCTTGGGTTACGTCTGCGTCCTCCGGGGCAGAGGCTTGGGTTATATCTGCGTCCTCCGGGGCGGGGGTTTGGGTTACGTCTGCGTCCTCTGGGGCTGGGGCTTGGGTTACGTCTGCGTCCTTTGGGGCGAGGGCTTGGTTACGTCTGCGTCCTCTGGGGCGGGGGCTTGGTTACGTCTGCGTCCTCTGGGGCTGGAGCATGGGATACGTCTGCGTCCTCTGGGGCTGGGGCTTGGGTTACGTCTGCGTCCTTTGGGGCAGGGGCTTGGGTTACGTCTGCGTCCTCTGGGGCAGGGGCTTGGTTACGTCTGCGTCCTCTGGGGCGGGGACATGGGTTACGTCTGCGTCCTCAGGGGACACATGTTTAAACACACCGTGCACATCTTTACAAAAGATGACGGACGCCGAGGCAGTACCAACCGCGAGAGAGATGCGGTTGTCAGTCATCCTCCCCGGACACCTCTCGACAGCCAGTCAGAACCTTCAAGTGAACTTTCACCTTTTTCCGCTTCCTTTGAAAAGGTAAATTAAGTCATTTTGCTTCAGTCAGAGCTTCAAGATTTTTGTTCGGCAGTTGATGAGGATGGGCTGGTGTTGGTGCAGGGGCTGCTGCAGGAGCTGCTACAGTTGTTGATACAGGAGCTGCTGCAGAAGCTGCTACAGTTGCTGATACAGGAGCTGCTACAGTTGTTGCTACAGGAGCTGCTATAGAAAGTGCTGCAGGAGCTGCTACAGTTGCTGCTACAGGAGCTGCTACAGGAGCTGCTACAGGAGCTGCTACAGGAGCTGCTACAGGAGCTGCTACAGTTGCTGCTACAGGAGCTGCTACAGGAGCTGCTACAGGAGCTGCTACAGGAGCTGCTACAGGTGCTGCTACAGAAGCTGCTACAGGAGCTGCTACAGGAGCTGCTATAGAAAGTGCTGCAGGAGCTGCTACAGTTGTTGCTACAGGAGCTGCTACAGGAGCTGCTACAGGAGCTGCTACAGTTGCTGCTACAGGAGCTGCTACAGGAGCTGCTACAGGAGCTGCTACAGGAGCTGCTACAGGAGCTGCTACAGGAGCTGCTACAGAAGCTGCTACAGGAGCTGCTACAGGAGCTGCTACAGGTGCTGCTACAGGAGCTGCTACAGGAGCTGCTACAGTTGCTGCTACAGGAGCTGCTACAGGAGCTGCTACAGTTGCTGCTACAGGAGCTGCTACAGGAGCTGCTACAGGAGCTGCTACAGTTGTTGCTACAGGAGCTGCTATAGAAAGTGCTGCAGGAGCTGCTACAGTTGCTGCTACAGGAGCTGCTACAGGAGCTGCTACAGGTGCTGCTACAGAAGCTGCTACAGGTGCTGCTACAGGAGCTGCTACAGAAGCTGCTACAGGTGCTGCTACAGGAGCTGCTACAGGAGCTGCTACAGGAGCTGCTACAGAGCTGCTACAGGAGCTGCTACAGGAGCTACTACAGGAGCTGCTACAGGAGCTACTACAGGAGCTGCTACAGAAGCTGCTACAGGAGCTGCTACAGGAGCTGCTACAGAAGCTGCTACAGGAGCTGCTACAGGAGCTGCTACAGAAGCTGCTACAGAAGCTGCTACAGAAGCTGCTACAGGTGCTGCTACAGAAGCTGCTACAGGTGCTGCTACAGAAGCTGCTACAGGTGCTGCTACAGAAGCTGCTACAGGTGCTGCTACAGAAGCTGCTACAGGTGCTGCTACAGGAGCTGCTACAGAAGCTGCTACAGAAGCTGCTACAGAAGCTGCTACAGGAGCTGCTACAGGAGCTGCTACAGGAGCTGCTACAGGAGCTGCTACAGGAGCTGCTACAGGAGCTGCTACAGGTGCTGCTACAGGAGCTGCTACAGGTGCTGCTACAGAAGCTGCTACAGGTGCTGCTACAGAAGCTGCTACAGGTGCTGCTACAGAAGCTGCTACAGGTGCTGCTACAGAAGCTGCTACAGGTGCTGCTACAGAAGCTGCTACAGGTGCTGCTACAGAAGCTGCTACAGGAGCTGCTACAGAAGCTGCTACAGAAGCTGCTACAGAAGCTGCTACAGGAGCTGCTACAGGAGCTGCTACAGAAGCTGCTACAGGAGCTGCTACAGGAGCTGCTACAGGAGCTGCTACAGGAGCTGCTACAGAAGCTGCTACAGAAGCTGCTACAGGAGCTGCTACAGAAGCTGCTACAGGAGCTGCTACAGGAGCTGCTACAGAAGCTGCTACAGGAGCTGCTACAGGAGCTGCTACAGAAGCTGCTACAGGAGCTGCTACAGGAGCTGCTACAGAAGCTGCTACAGGAGCTGCTACAGAAGCTACTACAGGTGCTGCTACAGAAGCTGCTACAGGAGCTGCTACAGGAGCTGCTACAGAAGCTGCTACAGGAGCTGCTACAGGAGCTGCTACAGGAGCTGCTACAGGAGCTGCTACAGGAGCTGCTACAGGAGCTGCTACAGGAGCTGCTACAGGAGCTGCTACAGGAGCTGCTACAGAAGCTGCTACAGAAGCTGCTACAGGAGCTGCTACAGGAGCTGCTACAGAAGCTGCTACAGGAGCTGCTACAGGAGCTGCTACAGGAGCTGCTACAGAAGCTGCTACAGGAGCTGCTACAGGTGCTGCTACAGAAGCTGCTACAGAAGCTGCTAAAGGAGCTGCTACAGGAGCTGCTACAGAAGCTGCTACAGGAGCTGCTACAGAAGCTGCTACAGAAGCTGCTACAGAAGCTGCTACAGGAGCTGCTACAGAAGCTGCTACAGGAGCTGCTACAGAAGCTGCTACAGGAGCTGCTACAGAAGCTGCTACAGAAGCTGCTACAGGAGCTTCTACAGAAGCTGCTACAGAAGCTGCTACAGGAGCTTCTACAGGAGCTTCTACAGGAGCTGCTACAGAAGCTGCTACAGGAGCTTCTACAGAAGCTGCTACAGAAGCTGCTACAGGAGCTTCTACAGAAGCTGCTACAGAAGCTGCTACAGAAGCTGCTACAGAAGCTGCTACAGAAGCTGCTACAGGAGCTTCTACAGAAGCTGCTACAGGAGCTGCTACAGGAGCTTCTACAGAAGCTGCTACAGAAGCTGCTACAGGAGCTGCTACAGAAGCTGCTACAGGAGCTGCTACAGAAGCTGCTACAGAAGCTGCTACAGGAGCTTCTACAGAAGCTGCTACAGAAGCTGCTACAGGAGCTTCTACAGGAGCTTCTACAGGAGCTGCTACAGAAGCTGCTACAGGAGCTTCTACAGAAGCTGCTACAGAAGCTGCTACAGGAGCTTCTACAGAAGCTGCTACAGAAGCTGCTACAGAAGCTGCTACAGAAGCTGCTACAGAAGCTGCTACAGGAGCTTCTACAGAAGCTGCTACAGGAGCTGCTACAGGAGCTGCTACAGGAGCTGCTACAGGAGCTGTTACAGGAGCTGCTACAGGAGCTGCTACAGGTGCTGCTACAGAAGCTGCTACAGAAGCTGCTACAGAAGCTGCTACAGAAGCTGCTACAGAAGCTGCTACAGGAGCTGCTACAGGAGCTGCTACAGGAGCTGCTACAGAAGCTGCTACAGGAGCTGCTACAGAAGCTGCTACAGGAGCTGCTACAGAAGCTGCTACAGGAGCTGCTACAGAAGCTGCTACAGAAGCTGCTACAGGAGCTGCTACAGGAGCTGCTACAGGAGCTGCTACAGAAGCTGCTACAGAAGCTGCTACAAGTGCTGCTACAGGAGCTGCTACAGAAGCTGCTACAGGAGCTGCTACAGAAGCTGCTACAGGAGCTGCTACAGGAGCTGCTACAGGAGCTGCTACAGAAGCTGCTACAGAAGCTGCTACAGGAGCTGCTACAGGTGCTGCTACAGAAGCTGCTACAGAAGCTGCTACAGGAGCTGCTACAGGAGCTGCTACAGGAGCTACTACAGAAGCTGCTACAGAAGCTGCTACAGAAGCTGCTACAGGAGCTGCTACAGGTGCTGCTACAGGAGCTGCTACAGAAGCTGCTACAGAAGCTGCTACAGAAGCTGCTACAGAAGCTGCTACAGGAGCTACTACAGAAGCTGCTACAGGAGCTGCTACAGGTGCTGCTACAGGAGCTGCTACAGGAGCTGCTACAGGAGCTACTACAGAAGCTGCTACAGAAGCTGCTACAGAAGCTGCTACAGGAGCTGCTACAGGTGCTGCTACAGGAGCTGCTACAGAAGCTGCTACAGAAGCTGCTACAGAAGCTGCTACAGAAGCTGCTACAGGAGCTACTACAGAAGCTGCTACAGGAGCTGCTACAGGTGCTGCTACAGGAGCTACTACAGGTGCTGCTACAGAAGCTGCTACAGGGCTGCTACAGGTGCTGCTACAGAAGCTGCTACAGAAGCTGCTACAGAAGCTGCTACAGGAGCTGCTACAGGAGCTGCTACAGGAGCTGCTACAGGAGCTGCTACAGAAGCTGCTACAGGAGCTGCTACAGAAGCTGCTACAGGAGCTGCTACAGGTGCTGCTACAGAAGCTGCTACAGAAGCTGCTACAGAAGCTGCTACAGGTGCTGCTACAGAAGCTGCTACAGAAGCTGCTACAGAAGCTGCTACAGGTGCTGCTACAGAAGCTGCTACAGAAGCTGCTACAGGAGCTGCTACAGAAGCTGCTACAGAAGCTGCTACAGGTGCTGCTACAGGAGCTACAGAAGCTGCTACAGCTGCTACAGGAGCTGCTACAGGTGCTGCTACAGGTGCTGCTACAGCTGCTACAGGTGCTGCTACAGGAGCTGCTACAGGAGCTGCTACAGGAGCTGCTACAGGAGCTGCTACAGAAGCTGCTACAGAAGCTGCTACAGGTGCTGCTACAGATGCTGCTACAGCTGCTACAGGTGCTGCTACAGGAGCTGCTACAGCTGCTACAGCTGCTACAGCTGCTACAGGTGCTGCTACAGCTGCTACAGGTGCTGCTACAGATGCTGCTACAGATGCTGCTACAGGAGCTGCTACAGGAGCTGCTACAGGTGCTGCTACAGGAGCTGCTACAGGAGCTGCTACAGAAGCTGCTACAGAAGCTGCTACAGATGCTGCTACAGATGCTGCTACAGAAGCTGCTACAGGAGCTGCTACAGGAGCTGCTACAGGAGCTGCTACAGGAGCTGCTACAGAGCTGCTACAGATGCTGCTACAGAAGCTGCTACAGGAGCTGCTACAGGAGCTGCTACAGGAGCTGCTACAGGAGCTGCTACAGGAACTGCTACAGAGCTGCTACAGGAGCTGCTACAGAGCTGCTACAGGAGCTGCTACAGAGCTGCTACAGAGCTGCTACAGGAGCTGCTACAGAGCTGCTACAGGAGCTGCTACAGGAGCTGCTACAGGAGCTGCTACAGGAGCTGCTACAGAAGCTGCTACAGGAGCTGCTACAGAAGCTGCTACAGGAGCTGCTACAGGAGCTGCTACAGGAGCTGCTACAGGAGCTGCTACAGGAGCTGCTACAGAAGCTGCTACAGAAGCTGCTACAGGAGCTGCTACAGAAGCTGCTACAGAAGCTGCTACAGGAGCTGCTACAGGAGCTGCTACAGGAGCTGCTACAGAAGCTGCTACAGAAGCTGCTACAGGAGCTGCTACAGGAGCTGCTACAGAAGCTGCTACAGAAGCTGCTACAGGAGCTGCTACAGGAGCTGCTACAGAAGCTGCTACAGGAGCTGCTACAGGAGCTGCTACAGGAGCTGCTACAGAAGCTGCTACAGAAGCTGCTACAGAAGCTGCTACAGGAGCTGCTACAGAAGCTGCTACAGAAGCTGCTACAGGAGCTGCTACAGGAGCTGCTACAGGAGCTGCTACAGGAGCTGCTACAGAAGCTGCTACAGGAGCTGCTACAAGAGCTGCTACAGGAGCTGCTACAGGAGCTGCTACAGAAGCTGCTACAGGAGCTGCTACAGGAGCTGCTACAGAAGCTGCTACAGAAGCTGCTACAGAAGCTGCTACAGGAGCTGCTACAGGAGCTGCTAAGAAGCTGCTACAGAAGCTGCTACAGAGCTGCTACAGGGCTGCTACAGGAGCTGCTACAGGAGCTGCTACAGGAGCTGCTACAGAAGCTGCTACAGAAGCTGCTACAGAAGCTGCTACAGGAGCTGCTACAGGAGCTGCTACAGAAGCTGCTACAGGAGCTGCTACAGGAGCTGCTACAGAAGCTGCAGGAGCTGCTACAGGAGCTGCTACAGGAGCTGCTACAGGAGCTGCTACAGAAGCTGCTACAGGAGCTACTACAGAAGCTNCGGGCCCATACGAGGCAGTTATTGACCCATATGAGGCAGCTCTTACTGGGCCATACGAGGCAGTTATTGACCCATACGAGGCAGCTCTTACTGGCCCATACGAGGCAGCTTATTGGCCATACTATCATGAGGCAGCTACCTTTTTTTTTTTAACTACCCAAACTTCTTCATTTATGTGTAACCTACGCTTGAAACAATCAAGTTATCCACGTCTACTATGTAACTCGGTAATCTGTTCCACACGTGAACAATCGTGTTCCAAACCAGTATTTACCCAGGTATTTCTTAAATCTAACTTATATCCAATTTATATTTAATGCTTTGTGTTGAGATATTTAATTCCGTGTTAATATTCCTCTTTGTTATGTCCTGAGATCCACTTGTATGTCTACAAGTCTACCTCTCGGACGTAGGTTCGAACCCTCGTCACGGCCCTTGTGGATTTGTTCACTTGTATGTCTAGTCGAAACTTTGGCGACCAAAGTTCCAACGGATTAATGTAAACGAGGCCTAACAAGAACCAGATGTAGATGAAGAAAAAACATTGTTTTTTTTAGCTACGTTTTCTAAAAAAAATCCTAGTGTCTCGTTTGTCTTGTCCAAACATTTATGCACTGATTGCTTGGTTATAAATTCCTGCTAATCCTGACCCTTCTTCCCGCCATCATGACCTGCATATATTAATCTATAGTGACTAGTTATCTTGCATGTAGGTTTTAATTAAATATTTAAACTATTGAAAGATCCATATGTTCCTCTTATGGGAAACCGATGTTGTTTGCTGAATATTTTAGTGTTTTTAAAGAGAAGACAACAGCCGTCAGTATAGTTATATGTTCTCTTTACGCCTTCCTCTCACTCGTCTCTCACTTCTCTTCAAATTCCCTCACTCCTCTTCCTTACTGTCTTCTTCCTAGATCCTTCTCACCTCGCCTCCTCCACCACCCTAGATCCTTCCCCCCCCCCCCCCCCATCTCTCCACAACGCAGGGCTAAATATTCTCACACAAAGATCTTAGTAATTAACAGTTTACAATTAAATTAAATCTTCATCTAATCAATATCAGCCGAGAGAGAGTATGGTTGGAAGGAGCAGAACTGTAAGTGAAATATTGATAATAAAAAAAACAATGAAATCATCACAAGTGCATAATTTCTAGGGCAGCACCGAATTGAAAGGAGATATAATCACCTGTGAAATATTCGAATGGTTATACCAGATAACGTGGATAAAAATCCAAACGAGGGGTGAACAAAACAGGTGAATAACACAACAGGAAGTGTGTGTGTATACACCATTACTACTGGCATCACCTGAGGAAAGAAATGTAAGAAAAAGACATAAATCGCTACCGAAAACTGACCAGAGGAACATAACAGAAGAACAGCGCAAGCGGCGCTGGCAAACAATTCAAGAACCCCCAACAATCACTAGACACGTCATTAGAGCCACAGCTCTGTGTTTACAGCCCCAAGCAAAATCTGTTAAAGCAAACAGGTATACAACATAACTGGTTCCTGAACGAAGATGACCGAGAGATGGAGGGAGACATGATAACGACATTAAAAATCACGAGGCCCTTTGGAAGAATAGTCGAAGATGAACTGTTTAAAATAGGGAGCCAGCAGCAGGACGCAGAGACACGGATACTGGCCAGAGACAAGCAAGCACTTGTGCAGAGTATCAGAGGCAAATTAATGCAAGGAGGAATAAGCTGCTACACTTTACTTACGTTTTCAAATGAGAAAACACAAAGGGCCATTGAATTGAGCAGATTATTGTATCAAATAACCCAAAAGGTTAAAAAAATTTGTGTGTAGTAAGTGAACCTTGGTGAGTGTGCTTGATAGCACACATGCGTACGCACAGGGGGCCACACATACACACACACACACACACACACACACACACACACACACACACACACACACACACACACACACACACACACACACACACACACACACACACACACACACACACACACACAAACACACACATATACTGTGTGTGTGTGATCTATACTGTTTCTGGTATATGTAAATGATCTCCCAGAGGGTATAGATTCGTTCCTCTCAATGTTTGCCGACGATGCAAAAATTATGAGGAGGATTGAAACAGAGGATGATAGTAGGAGGCTGCAAGATGACCTAGACAGACTGAGTGAATGATCCAACAAATGGCTGTTGAAGTTCAACCCGAGTAAATGCAAAGTAATGAAACTAGGCAGTGGAAACAGGAGGCCAGACACAGGATACAGAATAGGAGATGAAGTACTTAATGAAACAGACAGAGAGAAAGATCTAAGAGTTGATATCACACCAAACCTGTTTCCTGAAGCTAACATCAGAACAGCGTTCAGGAACCTTTGTAAAGAATCATTCAGAATCTTGTACACCACATATGTAAGACCAATTCTGGAGTATGCGGCCCCAGCATGGAGCCCGTACCTTGTCAAGCACAAGACGAAGCTGGAAAAAGTCCAAAGGTATGCTACTAGACTAGTCCCAGAACTAAGTGGCATGACTTATGAGAAACGGCTGCGGGAAATGCACCATATGACACTGGAAGACAGAAGAGTAAGGGAGGACATGATCACAACCTACAAAATCCTCAGGGGAATCGACCGGGTAAACAAGGATAAACTATTCAACATTGGCGGAACGCGAACAAGGGGACACAGGTGGAAACTGAGTACCCACATGAGCCACAGGGACGTAAGAACGAACATTTTCAGTGTCAGAGTAGTTAACGGACGGAATGCATTAGGCAGTGATGTGGTGGAGGCTGACTCCATACACAGTTTTAAATGTAGATATGATAGAGCCCAGTAGGCTCAGGAACCTGTACACCAGTTGATTGACAGTTGAGAGGGGGGACCAAACAACCAAACTTCAACCCCGCAAGCACAAGAGGAGAACACACACACACACACACACACACACACACACACACACACACACACACACACACACACACACACACACACACACACACACACGCACACACACACACACACACATAGATCATAGCGAGAGCGGATAACGATAGATCACGACTGTTGATAGTCGGCGACTTCAACAAAATCTTGAAATCCATAGACTGGGAAGCATATGAAGCTAAAACAGAAGATTTTTGGACCTGTAAATTTGTAGACCTCATCCTGGAAACACTTTTGTATCAACATGTTAAACAAGCTACGAGGATGAGGGAAGGGGACGTTCCTTCCATGCTAGATTTGATATTTACCAGGAAGGAGGAAGAAATATTTGACATTCAGTACCTTCCTCCCTTGGGTAAAAGTGGCCATGTCTTTTTGGGAATAAAGTATGCAATGCGTTATAATCTGGAAGAAAATAAGAAGGTTGATGCAATTGAAAAACCTGACTTTAGGAGAGGACATTATGGCAACCTTAGAAATTTTTTTAGTGTGTATAATTGGACAGACTTGTTGCTAGGCAAGGAAGTGAATGAGATGTATGTCAAGTTTTGTGAAATATATGATAAAGGCACAAAAACAAAAATAATATACCAAAACAGAGATGCAGAACTAGGAAACAGGATTGGTTCAACAGAAATTGCGAGAGGGCCAGAGACCAAAGACACAAAAATGGAATCAATACAGGAAGAGGCCAAACCTCCAAACATACCAGCGATACAAAGATGCAAGAAACAACTACACGGCAGTGAGGAGAGAGGCAGAAAGAAATTTGAAAAAGGGATTGCAGACAAATGTAAAACAACCAGGTCCATTCAATAAATTCATAAACAACAAATTGCAGGTAAAGGATAATATTCAGAGGTTGAAAATGGGAATAGATTCACGGAAAATGAAAAGGAAATGTGTGAAACATTAAACGAAAAGTTCCAAAGTGTGTTTGTACAAAATGAAATCTTCAGGGAACCAGACACAATAAGAATTCCAGAGAACAACATAGAGCACATAGAGGTGTCTAGAGACGAAGTGGAAAAATGCTCAAGGAGCTAAATAAGAACAAAGCAGTTGGTCCAGATGGAGTTTCACCATGGGTTCTGAGAGAATGTGCACCTGAGCTCAGCATTCCACTACAACTGATTTTTCAGGCATCCCTGTTTACAGGAGTTGTAGCTGATGTGTGGAAAAAGGCTAACATAGTTCCAATCTACAAAAGTGGAAGCAGGGAAGATCCCCTTAATTATAGACCTGTATCATTGACAAGTGTAATAGTCAAAATATTGGAAAAAATAATTAAAACAAATGGGTAGAAAACCTGGAGTGAAATAATATAATATCAGACAGACATATGGTTTTCGATCTGGAAGATCCTGTGTATCGAATTTACTCAGTTTCTATGATCGAGCAACAGAGATATTACAGGAAAGAGATGGTGGGTTGACTGCATCTATCTGGACCTAAAAAAGGCTTTCGACAGAGTTCCACATAAGAGGTTGTTCTGGAAACTGGAAAATATTGGAGGGTGACAGGTAAGCTTCTAACATGGATGAAAAATTTTCTGACTGATAGAAAATGAGGGCTGATCAGAGGCAATGTATCGGACTGGAAATGTCACAAGTGGAGTACCACAGGTTCAGTCTTGCACCAGTGATGTTTATTGTCTACATAAATGATCTACCAGTTGGTATACAGAATTATATGAACATGTTTGCTGATGATGCTAAGATAATAGGAAGGATAAGAAACTTAGATGATTGTCATGCCCTTCAAGATGACCTGGACAAAATAAGTATATGGAGCACCACTTGGCAAATGGAATTTAATTTAATAAATGCCATGTTATGGAATGTGGAATAGGAGAACATAGACCCCACACAACCTATATATTATGTGAGAAATCTTTAAAGAATTCTGATAAAGAAAGAGATCTAGGGGTGGTTCTAGATAGAAAACTATCACCTGAGGACCACATAAGATATTGTGCGAGGAGCCTATGCCACGCTTTCTAACTTCAGAATTGCTTTTAATACATGGATGGCGATATACTAAAT
>WNGS01164858.1:28332096-28343944 GCA_020271785.1 Procambarus virginalis
ATAAGTATATATATATAGTATATATATATGATTTATATAGTCTATATATATATATATATCTACGATATAATATATATATATATATATATATATATCTCTCTATATATACTATCTATATATATATCTAGATAGCAATGAAAGTATATGAGGATATGTTGTAGTATATATCAGAAAATGAAAACCAAAGGCTCTCGAGGTATGTGGGAAGGTAAAACTGCACCCCCCTCAACAAAAATAAATAAAACGAAGTAAGGAGGGAGCCAGGAAAAGATCATTTAGGAAGGATTCTGTCTTCTTCCCACATAAATACCATTTCCTTTGCATGTTCATTCATGGAATAGTGGGTAGTGTATATTATATATATGGTAAGTATTATATATATATATATATAATATATATATATATGCGTAAGCTGTTATATGATATCACTATACAGGTATATGTAAAATATATATATATAATATTACAGGATATATATATTATATTATGTATATGTATATGTAAACCTTCTACTTCACAAACAAACTGTCTCACCACAAGAAAAACACCAAAGGCCAAACCACGGTATCTCCTTTCTATCAACTTGGAAAGGGGGGGGTTAGGGAAAACAAACAGGTGGGTGACAAAAAAAGTCTTTTATTTGTGGGATCACACAAAATCATTCCCATTCTAAAATATACAACAAAACAAGCAAACGATATGACCTATTATACAATAACAAACAACAATCTCAACGTTCCTTAATCCAATCTCTCTCTTCCTTTCAGAGCTGGGAGGACGTAGGAGTAGGACTCCAGGGCGCAATGGACGCCTATAACGACTCGAAGGATTCACAAGGAGAACCTCCTCAATTGAGACTCTGAGGTATCTCAATTTCAGATTATCTGGATAATTACTAAGAATTATTTGTGGGGTTTCTGTGGTGCTTAGAAAAAAAGGCCGAGATCTCTAGAAAGAAGAAAGTTTAGTGTTTCTCGGAGTTCAGAGGATTTAGAAGTCTTTTGGAGGAAAGTAGACGTCGGGTAATGGGTTTCCTTTTTATTTCTTGAGAAGAAGAAGTTTTAGGAGAAATACTCAACGAGTTTTTTCTTTAATTCAAGTATAAAAATAGATAGGACGTGGAATATAAAATCCCTGCCTTGAAAGATTTAATGTAATTACTTAAAGAACAATTTTGAAAATCAGAGTTACATTAATGATTAATTTGTATGCTTAAAGAAAACAAAAGTCTTATGGGGGAACTAAATAATCCCCCAAATTGTTCTTGTGCCACAATAACACCCAATCTTGTCCCATCCATTGAAAGATAATATATATTAATATAACACAGGAAACAAGGTGATGTACTGCTCGAAATGGAACCATAACTGACCTATGATCTCTGAAGACATTTATTTACATAAGAAAAAAACAAATACGTGACTAAAATGCCGGCAAGGTATCCTGACTTAAAATTATTCATAAAATCGATTTATGAGAAAGTGACCTGCTGAACAAACGAACCACACACAGTTCGTAAACAAACAGGAAAGGAGAGTGTATCCAGGCTGTGAATGGTCATGGATTGTTAGTTCTTGGCCAGTTGCGTCAGACACGCTTGTGCCAGTCTTATGCCGGGGGACGTGCGCCAGGCGAACTTGAATGATGAATTCTTCAGGATTTCTCGGCCTCTTGTGTGGCCTGCGTGTAACTGTTGGCTCACAGCTCGATTCTTTGGACGGTAAAGAGTACCTGTTTTTGCTTCCACTTTGTCAGGTTGGAATATTCTCACTCATTATCTGAGTAATGACTGCTCTCCTACTCATATGTGTATGCACGTTCTCACTCATGTAGGTGGCACCTTTCTCACTCATCATGTGAGGTGAGTGCACGTTTCTTACTCATCATGTGAAGTGAGTGCAACGTTTCTTCCCTCATCACGGAAGTGAGTACCCTGTTTTACACTCCTTATGGGAAGTGAATATATGTTTCTGACTCATCAAAGAGATGAATACATTTCATTAAAATGTATCAATATAAAACAAAAGCATTACTTGATGCACAATTTAATCAATTAAAAAAACCATGGGATAACGGCAGTTTTAGGTTCTATTTTAGAAGTTCTTCAAATCATCCAGTGGGAGATCTATTGATCATTTGCTTGAAGAACTCGCAAAACGTACATAGATCTGCCCCTCGTCCTCTATTGGGAATTTATTAAACTGCGTATTATGGATGATTCACCTTTAATATACATCTAAATGTGAGACGTTAGGAATGCCAATGAGAACCGGTGCTCAAGCATCTAAATAATTTATAACAATCATTAGGAAGAGAGTATTAAAATTGTACCTGGGAGAGGAGAGAGAAAAAATGTAGATGAGATACCTAGGAAGGAGCTCGGAAAAGGTGAAAGTGTGCTCAACGAAGGTGCCGATAATTCGATGGTAAAGAATAGATAGGGATTTGGGGGGGGTGGAGTAGAGAAGAAGGGTAGTAGTGAGGCCGTGAGCCCCGAGGGGACAAGGGGGGCTTGGTCAAATGGAAAAAGTTAGTGGGGTTTGGCAAGCCTTGCCCCCCCTGGGTTTGGGCGGTGCCAGGTCTTTTGAGGGAAATCGGGTCTAATGATACTGAAGGTATGATGATTGTCTAGATGTAAATGTGTTGTACACTTCCCAAGTCTGGGTATCACAGCCACCCGCTACCGCTGTGCTCGTGGTTAAGGAAAAGTGAATGTGGGAAAAAGATATGCAAAGACGGTGCCCAACATACGTGGCATCACGCAGAGTAAAAAAGGGGGGGGGAAAAGGAAAAGAAAGGAAACACCAAAACGGAGAAAGGTCACCGATAAGCTAACTAGTGGAGAAACTATCCATGTTCCAATATCAGAATCTATACAACAAAGCAAACTAGTGTTTCGTTTGCCGTGTAGAATGCCAGGGATACACGGTTTGGTGGATGATTTCTTTGATAGGCTCTTATGGGGGCCCCATTAACTCAAAATATACACCATAACCCTTAACCCCTTAACACCCTTAACCGCCAACCACAGATTATAATTTTTACTTTTGTAGTCTTTAGATATTTTATGGGTGCTAGAATTGGTGGCTTTAATATTGTATTGGTATTGGTCTGCTAGTGTCTAGTTCACAATGTGAGGAAAACGTCGTGAAGTACGTTTGTCAATTTTCTTTTAGCAATGATTTGATTTATTGGAAAAGCATGTGAACTCTTTATAGAACTATATTTTAAAGATACAGATTTATGAATGAAACACAACCAACGTTTGTTATATATTACCTTCTTCACACGCAACTTGCCTTTACATCTCAACGTTCCTTAATCCAATCTCTCTCTTCCTTTCAGAGCTGGGAGGAAGCGTAGGAGTAGGACTCCAGGAGCGCAATGGACGCCTATAACGACTCGAAGGATTCACAAGGAGAACCTTCCTCAAGTGAGACTCTGGAGGTATCTCAATTTCAGATTTATCTGGATAATTACTAAGACAATTATTTGTGGGGTTTCTGTGGCTTAGAAAAAAAGGCCGAGATCTCTAGAAAAGAAGAAAGTTTAGTGTTTCTCGGAGTTCAGAGGATTTAAGAAGTCTTTGTGGAAAGTAGACGTTCGGGTAATGGGTTTCCTTTTATTTCTTGAGAAGAAGAAGGTTTAGGAGAAATATCTAACGAGTTTTTTCTTTAATTCAAGTATAAAAATAGATAGGACGTGTGAATATAAAATCCCTGCCTTGAAAGATTTAATGTAATTACTTCAAAGACAAATTTGAAAATCAGAGTTACATTAATGATTAATTTGTATGCTTAAAGAAAACAAAAGTCTTAGGGGGGGGAACTAAATAATCCCCTCAATTGTTCTTGTGCCACAATAAATCACCCAATATTGTTCCCTCCATTGAAAGAAAATATCTAATAATATAACACATGTAAACAAGGTGATGTACTGCTCGAAATGGACCATAACTGACCTATGATCGTCTGAAGACATTTATTTACATAAGAAAAAAAACAAATACTGATAAAATGCCGGCAAGGTATCCTGACTTGAAAAATTATTCTATAAATCGATTTATGAGAAAAGTGGACCTCTGAAAACCTGGAACACACACATGTCGTAAACAAACAGGAAAGGAGAGTGTATCCAGGCTGTGAAATGGTCATGGATTGTTAGTTCTTGGCGCAGTTGCGTCAGACACGCTTGTGTCAGTCTTATGCCGGGCGGACGTGCGCCAGGCGAATTTGGAATGATGAATTCTTCAGGATATCTGGGCCTCTTGGTGGCCTGCGTGTTTCTCACACTCATCTTGGGAGGTGAGTACCTGTTTCTTGCTCACTTTGTCAGGTTAGGAAATATTTCTCACTCATTATCTGAGGTAAATACCTGCTTCTCACTCATCATGTGTGGTGAGTGCACGTTTCTCACTCATCATGTGAGGTAAGTGCACCTTTCTCACGCATCATGTGAGGTGAGTGCACGTTTCTTACTCATCATGTGAAGTGAGTGCACGTTTCTCCCTCATCACGGGAAGTGAGTACCTGTTTTACACTCATTATGGGAAGTGAATATATGTTTCTGACTCATCACAAGAGATGAATACATTGTCATTAAAAATGTATCAATATAAACAAAAGCATTACCCTTGATGCACAATTTAATCAATTAAAAAAACCATGGGATAACGGCAGTTTTAGGTTCTATTTTAGAAGTTCTTCAAATCATCCAGTGGGAGATCTATTCGATCATTTGCTTGAAGAACTGGCAAAACGTAACATAGATCTGCCCCTCGTCCTCTATTGCGGAATTTATTAAACTGCGTATTATGGATGATTCACCTTTAATGATACATCTAAATGTGAGACGTTTGGAATGCCAATGAGAACCGGTGCTCAACATTCTACACATGATAGAGGTTTTTGGGGGGAATGTGATGTCCAGAGGGCTCGGAAAGGATGGGGAGGTGAAATTCTGGAAAAGGATTTGGGTGTAGAGAGAGGAGGCTTGAAAGTTAGGTGGCCTGTCCACCCATGGGTTGGCGTGAGGTGTGGGGTCGCTTGATACTGGGATGTTGTCTAGTGTTTTCAAGTTACAGCCCCGCTCCTGTGCCAGGTAAGCCCACAACGGGCTCACCATAGCCCGTGCTACTTGGAACTTTATGTTCCAAGTAGCGAATCTTCAACAACAACTAGTGTTTTGCCAGTTGATGCAAGGTGGTACAGGTTTGTGGATGATGTTTTGTGCCTTTGGCCCCGTTAACCTCAACCCGAATTATTTTCTTGTGAGTCTTAATATATATTGGTGCTTTCTATTCACAAGTGTGAAGGAAATCGTTGAAGTCTTGTCATTTTTAGATATTTGATTTATTGGAAAAGATAGAACTTTTAAGATCAGAGTTTATGGGAAACCAACCAACGTTTGTTCGTAAGTTCATTAGTTTTCAAGGGTTAAATATTCAAATATCCAACGTTTCTGAAAGTATTGTAAGTTTTTAGTACAGAATTTATTGATAATGAAGTATAGAAGATTTTTGAGATTGCAGCAAGGCTGCAGCATCCCAAATATGTTAAAAATGCAGCTTTTAGGAAAACTAAGAAAATATTTTGTAACCCTGTTCCCCCCTAAAATGTTAATCTTTAAAAATTCATTTAGTCTTCCCTTCTTAAAAAATACACCAAAAATCCTTTACACACACAAAAAATTTTGATATCATCCTTGTCTTAAAAAACTTAAAGTATTGGTAACAAAAAATTTGATAGAAACTTCCCAAAGTGTACAACTGGCTGTGCCAATCACCTTGTAAAGAGTGATTTTGTGCAAATTGATCAGTCAGGAAAATTGTTGTCCAGGCGTTTACACAGCAACAATAATTATTTCATACTAGATAAGAGTGCAATGTTTTATTTGGCCATTTAGTTGTAAGTAGTCATTTCATTGAGCCAGTGTTAAGAGTTTGGCTTATAGTAATTGTTTAATCGATACAAATGGAATTGGATCTGCCTTATAACATATAAGAAAAATACTTTAAATATTGGTCCTGGGTTGTATAAAATTAATTAGTTTTTGTTGCAAAAATTGATTCAGAAATTTATGTTAGCAGAGGAAATATAATTTGATTTTAGTCTAGCCTTTAAGTTGGGTCACTTTCGCTAGACTTTGATTAAAAAAATCAATTACCCTTTGAGAAAATTAAATTGCCCTATTTTTTGTTTGGTTAATTTAATTGATAATTACGTTGCATATTTTACACAACATGTAGTCGTCTTTTAGGATATATTAATAAGCATCCAAGTGTGTCAGGAGACTATGGAGTTACGCTCTGGTTGTTGGTCTGAAGTGGCCTCTCCAGGGCCAAAAGCCAGGTTGATATGGGGGAGAAGCTGTTACCCATGCTGTGGGAAAATTGTCGGGATTGACTAATAAGGAGAACAACTAGGGGGACTTGTACTGTAATAAATTAAAAAATTACTGTATGCAAAATTAATTCAACTAAAATCCCCAGCTAGGGTCGTAAATTCTAGCTCTTCTTTTCCTAATGACAGACTGTGGGCTGTAAGGGGCAGGTGGGTTCCCTAAGGGTGAATGGAGAAATTGATTGAAGATCCACAATCCACCTGCAGACAATTTTATACATCAGCTTGTATTGTTAATACAAGGATAAGATTTAATAACTCAGTTCTATAACTGAACACTGGTTCTGTTTATATCATGAATCTAAACATGTACACAGTTCATCCTACCATCATCACTATAACGTACAAGAGATTATATTCAATATGATAAACTTTTATGATAAATTAAAAATAACTAAGTAAGCAATTGTTAACTTAATGTATATGATCAGTTATATATAGATATATTCAATTTATATGATGAGTTTCAGTTGAACTTGACTTTCAATGACTGATGTTGTACCTCATGAGTGTCTAGATCAATTGAAAGGGTTGAGTTGCGTAAAGATTAATAAAAACTTACTGAAATATGAGGTGGTAGAGGTGGACAGTAGAGCAACGGTCTCGCGTCATACAGGTCGGCGTTCAATCCCCGACCGTCCAAGTGGTTGGGCACCATTCCTCCCCCTCCCCGTCCCATCCCAAATCCTTATCCCTGAACCCTTCCCAGTGCTATATAGTCGTAATGGCTTAGCCCTTTCCCTTGACAGTTCAATTCACTCTGTAACGACAGACTTATTGGATATATCAAGGTTATACAAGCATGCAATTGGCCAATTAACACACTAAATAACTCAATATACTTATGTTTGAGTGCCAGGTGCCGACTAACAAGTTGCCAAACCGGATCTCTGTAGAGCACAGGCACTATATTTTATGTCAGAGCTTTGCTTTTTAAAATTCTATCAGCGTTGCTAATTGACTATGTCCTTAATTACGTTTGCAGTAGGATAAGATTGGTGTGGTGGAGGCGGCGTCACTTCTAGCCACTTTACACCCGTATTTAGATAAAGTACTAGGAATTTTTCCTTATAGATATTGTCCAGGTACTCCCCCAGTTCTAGAGAGTAGTAACTGGTGATAAAGATGCGTTATTATGGTATCTTTTACTAAAAATGTTCGCAAAGCGTCGAGTCACATGTTCACTGTTTTGTAAACAAACGCTTTCTCCCCCAGGGCGCCCTGTAGGTCGCTTCACTCCCGAGTTGGCTCCTACGTTCCTTGGGGAAGGAAGCCTTCAATGAATATTGATTGATTATTTTTACTGTCTAGACATATGATTGAGATAAGATGTGATTATAAAATAATTAGATATAAGAATTAAAGATTATTGATAGTACTGGATAGTACTATTAATTCTTATTAAGGATTTGATTTAATCCTAATTGGAAATCGATTAATTGTTACAATTGTTTTTTAATTAAGATATTCTTCTCGAAGCTTCTAGATCCTTGATAAATCATGCACAATGTCACGTAGACACCTTGGGCCCTATGGTGTACGTGATCATAGTGGCATGATCATGTAGGATCCAGATGTAGGGTATAATGAAGCTGTAGTGATTCTGATATGATTCTAATATGATTTTGATATTGATTTCGATATGATATAGAAATAATACATTTCTTAGATAATAATATAGATATAGTGGGTAAAATTTCCCACACATGTAGAAGATCCCCCACATTACACATTTGTTAAATCACTTTGCAATGCAAGGAAAGTCGTTAAGTTTAGCTGTGAACGATAATATTTGACTGGTTCCGTAAATCATCTTTGTTTGTCCCATAAGTCAATCACATGTCTCCTGTAGAAGTTTGTTGTTTTGTTAATACATGGTTTAAGTTGTTGTTTTGTTAGTGCTTCACATTGCAATATAATCATTGTACCTTTGATTATGCGTTTTGTTTTTAATTTTTTAGTATATTAGAAAATGGTTATAAAATATGTGATTTCTCTTGAATTGGCTGTTCCCATAAGGATTACGATCCTTCTGTGCAAATTTCTATCTCTGACAAGGCTCTTCGCGGAGTGAAAGATCAAGCAACACAGATCTTAATAAATGATAGGACAACCACATTGAAAAGGAAGTTTTTTTCCGAGTGATGCTTGTAGACTTTTGTCCTTCCAGCGCTCAGAAAAAACTTTCATTTCAATATATTTTTGTAGCATATATATATATATATTATATATATATATAAATAAATTTAAGAGAGAGAGAGAGAGAGAGAGAGAGAGAGAGAGAGAGAGAGAGAGAGAGAGAGAGAGAGAGTGAGTCCAAGCAGCTCTCCATATATACCAATTAGTAATAGTAAAACTGGTAATCGGTATAACGCAGATCTCATTCATTCCTGTCAGCTGTTTTTTATAGGAAGGTGATCCTGGAGGCCGAGTCTTCCCCAACAAAAGTGAGACTAACAGGTAATTTGCGGAGCGGAAAAAGTTTCCACATTTTCTTGGGAATATGTTGAGAGTGTGCATCCAGGGGGAACTAAGTTGAACAAGCAGACGAACTCCGGGACGCCATAGTTAAGAGCCCCGGCGATAAAGATTGCAGGAATAAAACTATACTTCAAAGAGCAGAGAAATTATACGCACGTGCATAAATAAAGCGATCCATTAGGACTTTTGTTGTTGGAAGCTGGTTCAGAAGCGGTTCAGTCGCGGTTGAGGAGTATTATTATTTTGAAAATGTTCTGAACCATATTAAGGCACATTTTGTTTTTGAAGGGATGACTAAGGTTTATTGTGAATGGAGCTTCCTGCATAAAGTACAAACAATACCAACCGCGTTGTAGTAGAAATGGGGGCCCGCGGGAGCCGACATGTGGGCCCACGGGCCACTCCATGTAAACACAGCCATTTGAACTAAGTTATCACAGGTCAAGCCGGGCTCTGGGCCAGGCTTGTGTCGTAGAACAAATCCATATAAAGCCTACTGCAGATATACATCAGGATACTATAGGCATCCAGCTGTCGTCCTGCATCAGTTCATCTGTTGCCCGAGTTTAGAGCCATTTATTTGATGTATTTGTATATATGAGAGTATTTGCATACATTAAAAAATAAACTCTCTCTTGCCATGTTACAATATTGTTAGTAACTGTGTGCCAGAGTCTTCGATGGTCGATTGACTCAGTTGTTAGCTTCTGGTTGTCGACGATATGAGTCTAGGTAGGAGATTTTGAGAACAATGGCCCTATAGGTGTTGAAGACACAGAAGCAATTTTAAGCATAAGTGCCTAAATTTTAGGCACAAGAAGCAAATTTTAGGCATTCTAGGCATAAGTGATATTGTTAATAACGAGGGTAATTAGCAATATCTTAATGGAGTGGTTTCACGGAAACATGTGGGTGACACTTAAGAAAAATATATTCACTAACAAACAGGTAACACACAGGGGGCTTGATTACTAGAGACTGGTGCCGGCAAAGTTATCCATCAGTTAGCTAACTGATCAATAACAGTTCTTTTGGGAACAAAACCTCACTTAACGCTTTTATGACTGATTGCCTGATTTGTTAATCAGTCTCCCTAAGAAAGACCTTAATAAATACTGATTTGGTAAGAGGGTTGTGTGTTTACATAAGTACATAAGAATTAATGAAACTGCCGGAGGCCGATTGGCCAATACGAGGCAGCTCCTATTTATATCCACCCAACCCTTTTCAATACATATATATGTCTAACCTACGCTTGAAACAGTAGAGGGATTCTATGTCTATTATGTTTCCGGATTTTTTTCCACAAATCCACAACCCTATTATCACACCAGTATTTACCCAGGTCTTTCCTAAATCTTAACTTATCCAATTTATACCCATTGTTTCGTGTCCTATTATGTTTTCATATATTTAATACGTGATTACTATCTCCCTTGCTATATCCATCTATTCCCTTCACTTTAGTCACGTCATCACTAACTCTTCACCTTTCTAGAGAATGTAAATTAAGCTTTTTTTTAGTCTCCCTTCATGTGAAAGGTTTCTAATTTCTGGTATTAAGTTTGTCATTCTACGCTGGACGCGTTCTAGTGAATTTATGTCCATTGTATAGTATGGCGACCTAAACTGAACTACACACTTTAAATGAAGCCTAACAAGAACAAGATGTAACTGAAGAACAACTCCAGGTGTTTAGCAGACGACGAGTCACAGGAACAGGAACCACCTTTCCTGCCCGAAACGCTGCGCGTACTAGTGGCTTTACAAGATTGTAATTACCATATTAAGTATCCCCACATTCCCAATGTACCTTCTTGTATATGCATGAATAAATAAAATAAAAATAAACTTGGCTGAAGATGTGACCACCAAAACTACACATCATAAAATGAAGAAACGATGACGTTTCGGTCCTTTGGACACGACTTGATAACGGTCCAAGTAGGACCGAAATGTCGTTTCATTTTCTGATGTTTGGTTCGGTCATCACCAAGTGTTTTATTACTAAGTCTACTTGAAATAAATCCCAGTGTCCTATATACTTTTTTTTCGAACATTAATGCATTGATTTATTGGGTTTAAATTCTCACACTAAACACGACCCCCCCCCTAGATACATTTTGCAATCAGACTTCGCAATCTCAATATATATATATATATATATATATATATATATATATATATATATATATATATATATATATATATATATTATATATATATATATATATATTATACATATACGTCTCAGCCAAGTGCCCAGCGGAGAGAGAACCTCGCATCCTAGGGTCCAGAACCCGGATTTCCCCGCACTTCGCCCTGATGGCATCACCATATACTCATGGAAGGAGGGTAGACAGTTGGTGTGGGACTACACATGTGTATCCACCCTGGCTGACACCTATGTACACTTCGGAGCTGATCAAGCAGGGGGCGGCCAACCACAAGGGAAACAGCAAAATCACTCAAATACAGGCGACTGGCAGGTCAATACCTCTTTGTTCCCATAGCGTCTGAGACGCATGGCCCCTGGGGCAAGAGTGCCTTGGGATTTCTCAAGGAATTGGGTTCCAAGCTCATCGACGTCCCAGAGACCCAAGGGCTTGCAGTTTTTTGTTTCAGCGCCTCAGTGTGGCGATCCAGAGGGGAAATGCTTGCTGCGTCCTCGGTTCCTGTCCGGAAGCGGAGGAGCTTCAAGAGATCCATAACCTTTAGGCATTTGTCTTGTATGTTTTGTAACCTTTAAATACACAATAAAGCATAAAAAAAGGAAGGGGGTGGTAGGAGAAAAGCACACAGAAACTGTATTGGAGGGGGACCTACATTCCCTCCAATGCGTTATGTGTGATTTCTCCGAGGCTATGGGTCCCCCTTCTTCCAGCCAGAGGTTTACTCCCTTCCATTTTTTATATATATATTAATAATATATATAGAAATATATATATATATATCTAATATATATA
>WNGS01164858.1:28357348-28386485 GCA_020271785.1 Procambarus virginalis
ATAATTGTTGTATTTAATAATTATCACTCTTCCTTCTACTTGATCCTGAAGGAGGCTGACCTCGGGTGAAAGAGGGCTGTGACGATCTTTGTCTGGAACCCGTAGGGCGCGGGACCGGGACGTCCACCTCCCAGCTCCCAGGGTCGGGGGCCCAGGCTCTGCTTCAGGAGGCTGGGGTCGTTCATACCCTTGATGGGGTGGTTCTTCTCCGGCCCCGACCACGGCGGTCCTCCGGGGTTGGAGGTCCCTGTGCCCTTCTTCACCACCTTCGAGGTCATCCCCCGGAACCCCCAGTTCGTGCTGCGACCGGCGTGGAACCAATCGAATTGGTGTTTGCCTTTCCATTGGAGACTTTCAGCGCCGTGGAGGGGGAGATGCCCTGCTGCCTGGGTAACAGCTTCTCCCCGAATCAACCCACCCTGCTTTGCGCTCTGGTGAGGCCACCATCAACCAGGACGACACCAGAGCGCAACTCCATAGTCTCCTGAGACTGATGGATGCCTACTACTACTACTATATTAAGATAAGTAACTATAAATATAGTAACTAACGTTACTCTATAGTAACTAACGTTACTCTATAGTAACTAACGTTACTCTATAGTAACTAACGTTACTCAATAGTAACTAACGTTACTCTATAGTAACTATGGTTACTGTAAAGTAAAAAAAAGGCGACCCATTAGTTAAAAGAACTGGTTGGTTCACCATATATTTTATTCCTATTGTTGACCACAACATTCTCGCCTGGTCTCCAGTCCCCCTCCCCCCCTGCCCCCCTTGTCACTCACTCTACAACTGCTAAACTATAACTAATATTCCTTGAGAATTTCTTAGATTCACTCACTTCTGTAATCGGAAACCCGTTCTCGACTCAAGTCCATTACATCCAGCGGTCGACCCCAGAGACGCATTCATAAACTTTACATGCTGTTCATTCAAATCGGGAATTTTCTCAAATATAAATTAATACTATAATATATTAATATTGTTCATATATAGGTATAAGTTAGATTAGGTGTTTAGGTTCTGTTGGCGATTATTTGTATTTGTAGTACGTGGGCAACCCGTCCTCGACTCAAGTCCATTACATTCAGCGGTCAACCCCACAGACGCATTCATAAATTTTAACATGCTGTTCATTCAAAACGGGAATTTTCTCAAGTATAAATTAATATTATAATATATTAGCATATTGTGTATAAATAGGCATAGGTTAGGTTAGGTCAGGTGTTTAGGTTCTGCTAGCGATTATTTGTATTTGTAGTACGTGGGTGAAGCATTTACAGCGTTGTGGTTCGAACAAAATTCGTCAGTGAAGCACTTGTTCCGGATATGTTCGAACGTCAGCAGTTGTGAGTCGTGTGTAAACCGCTTTTCATTCATAAACAGGGGGTTTGGCGGGTGTATGGAATCACTTTTGGGTCTTTGGAGGACGGGCTGGTTTTTCTGGCACCTTGTCCTTCATAGTTCTGAGACCAGACACGAGGCAGACCTCTGCAGCGTTGGATTCCTTGATTGTTTCCCTGTGAGAGGGGCCCCGTGCAGGGGGCCCTCTGGTCCGTTTTCCGTTTCTGCTACGTACCTCGGGTATTCAGATCGTCATTTTATTTTACTAAAGGCCACTAATGTCGCAACCAGATTATTACAGGGCCAGAGTTCGATCCCCTATAGTCAAAGTGGCTGGATACCGTTCCCTCACGCTGTCCTCATATCCAGGCTCATTCTAAGTGCTTTGTTGTCATACTGGCATATCACTTCGCCCACATAACTACCCGACCTTAATGAGCACGTCCATGTTCAACAGCTTCCCAGTAACTACTGAAGCCGTTCATCTGACGAGGGCCTCTGGTGGGAGGGTTAGTACTGCCTCCACAACTTTTGTTTTTATTGTTCAGGAAAGTATTGACCAATTATTAATTACTGTCCGTGCTGGGAAGTGTTGATCAATCATTGTGAACTGTCCGTGCGGGGAGGTGTTGACCAATCATTGTGTACTGTCAGTGCGGGGAGGTGTTGACCAATCATTGTGTACTGTCAGTGCGGGGAGGTGTTGACCAATCATTGTGTACTGTCAGTGCGGGGAAGGTGTTGACTAATCATTGTGTACTGTCCATAAATGGAGGTGCTGACCAATCATTGTGTACTGTCCATACAGGGAGGTGTTGACCAATCATTGTGTACTGTCCGTGCGGGGAAGGTGTTGACCAATCATTGTGTACTGTCCATACAGGAAGGTGTTGACCAATCATTATGTACTGTCCGTGCGGGGAAGGTGTTGACCAATCATTATGTACTGTCCGTGCGGGGAAGGTGTTGACCAATCATTGTGTACTGTCCATACAGGGAGGTGTTGACCAATCACTGTGTACTGTCCATACAGGGAGGTGTTGACCAATCATTGTGTACTGTCCATACAGGGAGGTGTTGACCAATCATTGTGTACTGTCCATACAGGGAGGTGTTGACCAATCATTGTGTACTGTCCGTGCGGGTAAGGTGTTGACCAATCATTGTGTACTGTCCATACAGGGAGGTGTTGACCAATCATTGTGTACTGTCCATACAGGGAGGTGTTGACCAATCATTGTGTACTGTCCATACAGGGAGGTGTTGACCAATCACTGTGTACTGTCCATACAGGGAGGTGTTGACCAATCATTGTGTACTGTCCGTGCGGGTAAGGTGTTGACCAATCATTGTGTACTGTCCATACAGGGAGGTGTTGACCAATCATTTTGCACTGTCCATACAGGGAGGTGTTGACCAATCACTGTGTACTGGCCATACAGGGAGGTGTTGACCAATCATTGTGTACTGTCCGTGCGGGGAGGTGTTGACCAATCATTGTGTACTGCCCAGACTGGAAGGTGTTAACCAATCATTGTGTACTGTCCGTGTGGGGGAAAGTGTTGACCAATCATTGTGTCCTGTCCATGCGGGCTATTAAAAAAAAATATTTCCCATCTATTAAAACCATCAATATGCTCGTTTAAAATTTTTGCATGATTAAGGCGTACTGGAGGGTATCAAACTGCTGTAATTAAGCCTTTAATAATTCATATCCTTTGAAGGTCGATAATGAAAGCCAAAAACTGATAAAATATTCATCACGTAATAACCAGGTTAATTGAATAAAGAAAATGATAACACAATCTTAAGCCACGATTTAAAAATTGACTTTTTAATTGAGTCCAACAGATGAACAAATTTTCTATGTGTCGCCTCCTCAGGAATGCAAAGAAGAAATTCATACTTTTAAAAACAGGACTTGGATTCTTGAAGTCTTTACTTACGTGTTCACCTACGAAACCTGTACATCTTTCTCCCCCCCTATCACGGCAGCTTTGTCTGTATTTGTTAGTAAGGCTAGTAAGCCAGGCACAAGAGCTAGACCTCACGTCTCTGTAGTCACAGATAGGTTTTCATTACACCATTGTTCACTCGTCTCGGGAAAAGTTAACAGAAATGTCCCGCTATGCATAATTTGACCGTAGTTGCATAAATCAGACGATCTTTCCACAGTTTCTCAAGGCATGCACCTTTCTCAGATTAAATGGGGGTAACTATTAATTTTTTTAGTATTTCGCACTGCTAACTTCCTCTCACTGGGTATAACCCATTCGCCAATGGTAGACAGTTATATTTTTATGACAGAGAGAGACAGGCAGAGGCAGGAAGAGACAGAGATAAAGACAGGCAGAAATAGACAGATAGATAAAGAGAGAGATAAAGAGACAGAGATAGCGGCAGAGATTGAGATAACAGACTGAGGCAGAGACAGATAAATGGATAGATGGACGGATAAATGGAGATATAGATGGATGGAAAGACGGTTTGGATAGATATATGGTTGGGAAGATGGGTAGATGCATGAATAGATGGAGAGATGAAAGCTCTAATGAACTTTTCACCCCACTTTTAAGATAACTAATCAACCTATTTCTCACCTTGTCAAACTTAGAAAGATCATATATGCAATTTCTTTCTTTCTAAACCCCAAATTCTCTCACGAAACAAAAATCTCTCATCAGCTTCTTGACAAAAATGTCCTCATCAACAACAGCTCAATATTCTGCCAAGCTCAAACCGGTCTAATTACAATGAATTTATCTCAACTTACATTATATATATTCATCATGAATGATAGAGCCCACTGTTACGAACTTTACCTTCTGTGGAGAGGTATAAAGGGAGACAGTCCTTATAATAATTTATCAGCTAATACAGAGGAGTTGTGTGGTGGCATTGGAGAGTGTTAGAAATCTGTAGCTGGCATCTGGGAGGCCGCGGGTGGCTGAGATTACTCCACCCAGTAAAGTAGCACCTTTGAGCTGTGCATTGTTCAGTATTGTTGCCTTACAACAATACTGTGTGAAGGAAAAGTGGACTTAATCACATAACCTGTAGATAAGTATAACTTCTTGTCATCTCGTTACTCAGCCGTTTCCTTACTCCTTGAATTTCATTTGACTCAACTGAAAGTCTCATTGCCCTAAGACAGTTTAGTTAAAGATTTCTCATACAAGAGTTGTAGCCTAGGAACACGGACAACTTGGTATTACATAATGCAGGCCAGGCCGTGCCTTAAGTAATATAAGTAGTTTATAACAGGCTGTGGCAGTCGCAGTCAATTAGATGTGGAGAGCTGAGTAGTGGAGAAAGGGCCTTGACGCCAATAATAAGCCTCCGTGACACCCACTTCTCCTCTTTGGTAAATAAAAAAAATCGTTGGTTTTTCCCCGGGAAAAACACTAACAGAAAACGTTGCCTAAGTCTGACGTCTCTCCCAGCTCTCTGCGTGATGTTAGCAAATTGATGTTAGCTACTTGTTGACCTTGCGGGATTTTTCTGGCAATCTGTCCGGCATTCTTCCGCATTGGGCTTAAGTCCTAGCCAGACCAGCTTGCTCGTCCATCACTCATCTCCGCTCATCTCTTACCTGACCACTTTTAATAAATATTTTGTTGTGTAATCTGAGCCATGTAACATGCGGGGAAATTACAAGACCATCCAACATGTGCATTTGGTTTCCTCTCTAGAATCTTTCTAGGATTTTTAAGTTTTTTTTTTCCTCAGCTGCCTTTATAGGATTTCCTTGGCGTTTCTCTATGGCATCTTCCTGGGATTTTCTTGGGCGTCTTTCTGGAATTTCCCACATGCGCAGAGCTCATTTATGTATCTCTAATTAGCAACTATTCACCGGTCGTGTTTGTTTGCATCATTTGATATATTCCCCGAAGATAACGGAGCTTGTTTATTCAGATAATAATTAAAAATCTCACTCTCTTCCCATGTTAGAGTTTGACAAGTTCATCCAGATATCTTGTCCCTGTAGGCTCTGACGTCTCCGTTCTGTGCAAGCACTCTGTCCCTTGCACTCAGCGTGCTCTTCTCTACATTTTTTTTTATTATACTATCCATCCCGAAGGCACAAAATTTGCTGTACTTTACGGAAATTAAAATCAGGGTAATACTGACTGCCGTTTCGGGTAGCTTGCGTGGGTTGCTAATATGTTCCGACGTTTCTCGCTAGGCAAAGCACTTAATATTTTACCGAGAAATGATCGAGAGAACGGGCTCAGTTCTTCACAGTTTTGTCAAGGGAACGTTGGGGATTTACTGACGTTCTTCACTCGTCAGTCGTGACGTTTTTTTTTTCTTGATCTTCCTCCGGTTAATAAACGTATGAACTATTGCATGCAGTTTTGTCTTGTTCGTTTATTATGCACCTTAACTTACCCATACTTTGTGTAGTGGTGGTGCTTACCCATACTTTGTGCAGTGGTGATCCTTACCCATACTTTGTGTAGTGGTGATCCTTACCCATACTTTGTGTAGTGGTGGTGCTTACCCATACTTTGTGTAGTGGTGGTGCTTACCCATACTTTGTGTAGTGGTGGTCCTTATCCACACTTTGTGTAGTGGTGGTCCTTATCCCACTTTGTGTAGTGGTGGCCCTTACCCATACTTTGTGTAGTGGTGATCCTTACCCATACTTTGTGTAGTGGTGGTGCTTACCCATACTTTGTGTAGTGGTGGTGCTTACCCATACTTTGTGTAGTGGTGGTCCTTATCCACACTTTGTGTAGTGGTGGCCCTTACCCATACTTTGTGTAGTGGTGGTCCTTACCCATACTTTGTGTAGTGGTGGTCCTTACCCATACTTTGTGTAGTGGTGGTCCTTACCCATACTTTGTGTAGTGGTGATCCTTACCCATACTTTGTGTAGTGGTGGTCCTTACCCATACTTTGTGTAGTGGTGGTCCTTACCCATACTTTGTGTAGTGGTGGTCCTTACCCATACTTTGTGTAGTGGTGATCCTTACCCATACTTTGTGTAGTGGTGGTCCTTACCCATACTTTGTGTAGTGGTGATCCTTACCCATACTTTGTGTAGTGGTGGTGCTTACCCATACTTTGTGTAGTGGTGGTGCTTACCCATACTTTGTGTAGTGGTGGTCCTTACCCATACTTTGTGTAGTGGTGGTCCTTACCCATACTTTGTGTAGTGGTGGTGCTTACCCATACTTTGTGTAGTGGTGGTGCTTACCCATACTTTGTGTAGTGGTGGTCCTTACCCATACTTTGTGTAGTGGTGGTCCTTACCCATACTTTGTGTAGTGGTGGTCCTTACCCATACTTGTGTAGTGGTGGTGCTTACCCATACTTTGTGTACTAGTAGCTCTACCCATTCCATCCAATACCCTTAATCCAATACATATCCTGTGAGGTTGTAAAACCCCCACATACCAATGCTCTTTGAGTGTAGTGGACTCCATACCCATGCTGTGAGTTGTAGTGGACTCCATTCCCATGCTGTGAGTTGTAGTGACTCCATTCCCATGCTGTGAGTTGTAGTGACTCCATTCCCATGCTGTGAGTTGTAGTGACTCCATTCCCATGCTGTGAGTTGTAGTGACTCCATTCCATGCTGTGAGTTGTAGTGACTCCATTCCCATGCTGTGAGTTGTAGTGACTCCATTCCCATGCTGTGAGTTGTAGTGGACTCCATTCCCATGCTGTGAGTTGTAGTGACTCCATTCCCATGCTGTGAGTTGTAGTGACTCCATTCCCATGCTGTGAGTTGTAGTGACTCCATTCCCATGCTGTGAGTTGTAGTGGACTCCATTCCCATGCTGTGAGTTGTAGTGACTCCACTCCCATGCTGTGAGTTGTAGTGACTCCATTCCCATGCTGTGAGTTGTAGTGACTCCATTCCCATGCTGTGAGTTGTAGTGGACTCCATTCCCATGCTGTGAGTTGTAGTGACTCCATTCCCACTGGACTTGGTCTGAGGACGGGTTGAAGTACAAGTAACTGATAACTATTCTAGGTGTAACTGTTCACAAAATTCTCACATATAATATTATTAATTTAATTTTGCATTTGAGAGAAAAAACAGGTTTGAATACATAGAAAAATTAAAACTAATACGCAAGTCTTTGGTGTTGGCTGCAGCTTGGCCGAGCATTAGCCCGTTCTCGCCAGCGTTCCCAACGTCAAGAAACTGTCGTACTAAAGTGTCTTATCCTAACGTACCAGAAGACCTACAAACAGAAAACGGGACTGTATGTCGCTCGCCGCTATCATTATCTAGTACGAAAGTTTTTGGCCTTAGGTACAGTATACGTCAAAATGCAGCGTGCTATAAAGAGGACAGGTAGAGAGCATATAGCCTGAGGGTAGAGGCTATAGGTTCTATAGCCTTTATCCTCAGATTATATATCAATATATTCATAGCCTTTTCGAGGCGTCAATATTCCATTGATTATCATTTCACAAAGCATTTGCATTTCTCATGTAATCGAATGAGTCCAAGTTGCTGCGTGTTGACACCCGGACGTTCTCACTCATATTGTTTGTTCATCACGTGGGTGAAACGTCCCGGTAAATCTGCCCTTGGTTATGTTAATCCTTAATAAATCTTGGATAATGTTCTTAGTAAATCTGATGCTGGTTAGTAATTTGTACCATTCGTATGAAGTCTTACCCCCCCCCCCTCCTCTACCTGGCGTTGTGGTTTGTATTGTGTTTTATTTCAAATTATACTATTTTGAATCCATTGTATCGTGTTCTATTTTGAGTTATTTCACAAATATATTTACATCACTAATTAAACGCAATATACATTGCTGTGATTAAACCCAATAACCGCACTGTAATTAAACCCAATAACCGCACTGTAATTAAACCCAATTTACATCACTGTAACTAAACCCAATTTACATCACTTTAATTAAACCCAGTTTACATCACTGTAATTAAACCAATTTACATCACTGTAATTAAACCCAATTTACATCAGTGTAATTAAACCCAATTTACATCACTGTAATTAAACCCAATTACATCACTGTAATTAAACCCAATTTACATCACTGTAATTAAACCCAATTTACATCACTGTAATTAAACCCAATTTACATCACTGTAATTAAACCCAATTTACATCACTGTAATTAAACCCAATTTACATCACTGTAATTAAACCCAATTTACATCACTGTAATTAAACCCAATTTACATCACTGTAATTAAACCCAAATTATATCACCTAAATTAAACCCCTTCATTTATGTGTACACTTTATATGTCCTTATATGTTACGAGAATATCTGCATTAAACATTTTTGTTTGTTCTTTCTAACGAGAACTCTTACTAGACGCGACAACCTTGTTTCTCCATCATTGTATATTGTGAAGATAAGTCATTTTCATTGTATGTTACACAGACCGGAAGTGTACAATGAAGAACAGGAGTGGTCTCTGTGTCACTTTACAATACGCTAACGCTCTTAACTTAAGGTACTGACAACTGCAAAATGTACAATACTAATGTCCAGATATTAGTGTTATATATATATCTTTATTGTTATCTTTATTGAACAAAAGGCATATAATTTAACTTTTTTTCTTTACTCTAATTTTTTTAAATAAGTTATATATTATTATAGAATAAGTAAGACTGTATTTCCATAAAGCCATGAGGCGAACATTGTCGTAAATCACCGTTCATCGAGGCTCTAATCCGAACAGCATTTGCGTTCATTGCTTTAAACAATATATCAGCAATTAACGTTAGACAGCACGAATGATCCTTTTAGAAACTAGAAGCATTTCGCTCACCTGGCAATTAAACACCTGAGAACAGGCACGCAAGCGTTCGTCACTGAAACCTTACGAACACACGCTAAAACACCTGCATGCGAACAGACACTAAAACACCTGCATGCGAACACACATTAAAACACCTGCATGCGAACACACACTAAAACACCTGCATGCGAACACACACTAAAACACCTGCATGCGAACACACACTAAAACACCTGCATGCGAACACACACTAAAACACCTGCATGCGAACACACACTAAAACACCTGCATGCGAACACACACTAAAACACCTGCATGCGAACACACACTAAAACACCTGCATGCGAACACACACTAAAACACCTGCATGCGAACACACACTAAAACACCTGCATGCGAACACACACTAAAACACCTGCATGTGAACACACACTAAAACACCTGCATGCTTCCACGATGGGTATACGCCTTTGCAACATGCAATACTCTACACTGAAACCCAATCCTCTCTCGGCAAGAGAGGCGTATCACACTCCCACATTGCAACTATTTACGCAACACACACTTTGGGATAAAAGAAACACAATACACGCTCACTCTAGGCAATGTCAACAATAACAAAAAGTCTCCAATATACCGAAAAATAAATAGCTAAAAAGAGGAAAACAAAATAGCATAAAAAATTGAATTCAAGGGAGATAAGAAAGAGAGAGAGAGAGAGAGAGAGAGAGAGAGAGAGAGAGAGAGCAAGATAGAGCAAGATAAAGAGAGTAAGAGAGAGAGAGAAATAGATCGAGAGACAAGAGGAGAGAATCAGAATAAGACACAAGGGGAATGAGAGAGGGGAAGCGAGAGGGATAGTGAGAGAGAGAGAGAAAAGTGAGCTAGAGAGTAAGAGAAAGATACGGAGCTAGAGATAGACGGACCAAAAGAAGAAAAAAAAAAGCCTTTTGTTCGTGGGCTCGGGAAAACGGCTCGCCAATTACCAGCTGTAACGAGCTGTATTTTGCTTCAGCGTTAATTAGCCCTCCCGCGCTCGTCCCAACACCTTCGCTGCTCCAAGACGTCGTTAACCGCTCGTTAATCTGGGATGATCAAAATTATGGCTGGGCTGGTTTCGTGTTTATGAAAAAAAATCTATGATAAACAAAAATTTTGCCTGCTCGCATGTTGGCAACCTGACAAATAAACTTCAACAAGCCAGGCCGCTCTAAATATATTGGTTAGCCCAAATAATCAACCCCAATTTTTGCTGGTAGGGAAAAAACAAGGTCAACAAATTAACTTGCTGACCTTGGATGTAAGTTGTCTAACTGGGCATGGATACCCTGAACCAGGCTAGCTGGGTATATCTAGGTACTGACGAAGTGCCACAGATGAGCTGACTGGTTAGACTCTACCAGTCTAGGTATCTCAACTTTACGATAGTTACAGTTTCACAATATTCAACTTATTGTCCAGTCTCACCTTACAGTCAGCTGTGGTATTGAAGTTGAGAACGGTCACCTAATGCTCCATTCTGACACAACAATCAGTTGAGGTATTGATTGGGAATATTGCTCAACTAATGCTCCATACTGCCTCTTACGATCAGCTGTGACATTAAAGGGTGAGTATGCTCAGCTAATGCTCCGTACAATATAGATCATGAACAGTGGTAGTGAAGGAGGAGAATGATCCACCAATTCTCCAGTCTAACCTTACATTAAGCTGTGGGGTTGTAACCTGCTCTTGCACAAGACAGCACATATATGACTTATTGCTTATAGTCACTATTTCTCTTATAGATAAGTACATATGTGACATAAGCAAGATATTGACTATTAGTAAGTGCGAGAATGGGTTGGGTATTGACTGGAAAGAATGTTTAGCTAATGTTCCAGTTTGATAAGTCCATTGCTCGATAACAAAAAAAAAAACATGAATTCCCACAAGCTTCTAGCCTAGCATCTCTGGTTGTGCTCTGGATACAAGTTAAACCTCGCATAAACTGACCGATGATGTAGAAATTGTTTCTAACTGGATTAACTCTGAACAGACATGATCTGAAGGCATAACATACTTAAAAAAAATACTCTTAAAGAGTATTAAATGGATTTACTAATCCCAAGTTTAACAATTTGTTTCATATACATGATACAAAAAAACACACAAAAGTCAAAATTTGTCAAATCCGTCTCTCCTGTTCGATTTTCCCACCAAAAAAAAAAAACTGATTAATATCAGCATGAGACACTGACAAGCAGTGATTAAATGATTAGAATCAGTACGCGAGAGCAATGTGCGTCTCGCATATTAGCAGATGCAGTTGTTAAAGCACAATATTATCTATTAACAAAGTTTGCTTTTTTTGCAATAGCAATTCTGTTGTTTGATGAGTGTTTACATTCAAACTTTGTAGCAGAACTTTAGCAGGAAACTAATAATTAAATTTCACTGTTTAAACTTTTGTGATAAAGAATTGTCTGATCAAACGTACTAACCGACTTTATCTACCTATCCCTGGATGAACAATATTGTCTGCCTATCCCTGAATGAACAATATTATTTGTCCAACCATGGATGAATAATATCTGTCCAATCCTAAACGAATAATATTATCTGCCAAATCCTAGATGAATACTATTTTGTCTAACCCTAGATGAATAATATTATCTGTCCATTCCTAGATGAATAATATTATCTGTCCAACCATGGACTAGCAATATCTCATCAACCAACCAGAAAAAACATATATATCAAAACCCTGAAAAACACTATTACCTGTCCAACACCTGACAAATACTTGTCTGTCCAACACTGGATAACATGAATAGCTATCCAAGCCTGGATAAACACCATTACCAGTCCAAGCCTGGATAAACAGTTATCCAGGGCCGGATAAACAATATAATGTGCCTAGCTCTTGATTTATTTAGACATTTATTATGTACCCTAAACCCATGCCGTGAGTTGCTGTGGACCCCATACCCATCTCGAGGTAGGTGGTGGACCCCCATACCCATCTTGAGGTAGGTGGTGGACCCCCATACCCATCTTGAGGTAGGTGGTGGACCCCCATACCCATCCCGTGGAACCCATACCCCATTCCGTGGGCGGTGGTGAACAAATATACAAAAATATATGTTTATACAAAACATATATTGTTTAGCACCGAGCACCGATAAATTATAATGATCGTTCAGTAATCTACTCTTCTTACTCCCTCGATGTGCGTCAGTATATAACCAACACCTGTACATGGTTATGGCCTTGTTAAACAAGTATTACACACGGAGAACGTCACAGTGACTAGGCTCAATGTCCCGAGCCCAACCACAGGTAAGAGAAGGGGGAAAGTGAGGACGTTTCGCTCTCCCTCTCCTTGAGTGTATCTGTAGAGTGTAGATCATTTTATATCTTGGGCGTAAATGAGACATCGATTGTTTCTCATTTACTGCATCAAGTTTATTAATAAACAGGGAGATGGAGGAATGATCTAACATGGTTGGTGTTTACGCTCACAGGAGTGTCCTCACAGGAGTGACGCTCACAGGAGTGACGTTCACAGGAGTGTCCACACAGGAGTGACGCTCCCAGGAGTGTCCACACAGGAGTGACGCTCCCAGGAGTGTCCACACAGGAGTGACACTCACAGGAGTGGTGTCCTCACAGGAGTGACGCTCACAGGAATGCGTGGAGATACAGGTGTATGCATATGCAGTGGGAAACAACAAGCAAGCACGTCAGGAGATGACTGTACACACAGCAGCAGATGTACAAATATAGAGGGTCCAAATGGCAATATCTCTCAGCATTCGTAACCAAGATATCTTACGAAGCAACCCATCCTTTGAATTGACAGTACTGTTTGATACCAAATGTAATAAGTACATTTCCTTTCTATCATACATAGTACATAATTGCACTTACGGGGCTTTTACATTTACCTACAATCTATTCTTCTCGTGTTCTGTTCAGACAGAATTTTGGAATGAGGTTTTAAGTTCAATTAGCTATAATCACTACACACAAATTTTAAATATCAGGAATTTCTTTTTCAGTTTTATTAAACAATAAAGATTTTATACAAAATTAAAATATATCCTGAGTTACTTTACAATTTATTTATATATTTTAGTTTTGTTTTATTAGTTTTATAAAACTGTAATATCAGTATAGCTATAGGTTAAGTACTAATTGCAATTAGGAAGCAATAAAATGCTTATCTTCAAACACTAAGAAGGTTAGGTTAGGTTGAGGTTTTCTATTCAGCTTTTCAGGTAAACTCAAATATTCAAAATATATTCAGTACGGTTTAATACTAAGTGAAAATAAGTACAATTCCTGACTACTATGTACATAATTGCACTTACTTGTGCTGTTACATTTACCTCCCCATTTTTGGAGGACGGGCTGCACGAAGACACATTTATGACAAAACAATGAGACGGTGATGCTAATTTCCATTGCAAATTAGAGCAAAATAAGCTCAATAAATTTGAAGAATGTTTTTTTGGCCGGTGCAATTCAGTTCCCATTTAATTCCAATCACTTCCATTCATGTATTGGCAAACCAAAGTTTATATTTTTAAGGAATATTGTAGTGTTGACCATATTTTTCAGGGGGCCGGAGAGCATTTCTCTGTGGTTATTATACCAAAAAGTTGAAGACATCGAGTCACAATAATGTAGGTGAAGAAATGATGACCAAACCACACACCAGAGGATGACGACCACGTTTCTGACCGTCTTGGACCATTATCACATCGACTTGATAATGGTCCAGGACGGAGATGGACTGAAACTTCGTCGTTTCTTCATCCTCTGATGTGTGGTTTGGCCATGAGAAGGTTGAAGGTTTATGCCACTTATAAATCCAGGTCCAATTAACCCAAACACTGCTCCAATCGTCAGGTGGGATTTCTTCCCATTTGACTTGTTAACTATTTTAAGGCGCGTGTGTCTCGATGTAAGACTTATAAATAGGTGCGCAGCTCAGGGGTTAAGATGTCAGAAAGCCTTCCTAGGTCACCGTCATATCAGATCTCTTCTAGGGTCAAAGGCCATTCCAATTATAAAAGGTTTCAAGAGATATTTTCCAGGTTCAAATTCTTTCTTTCAGAAATAGGAACTAGAAACGCAATTTGAGATGTTGGACGCTCTCTCGGGGTCAGCTTCATACCAAATTGTCTTGGAAGGTCAGTCTAGCGCGTTAATTAAGGGGTTGCTGACCTTCCGTAAAGGTGAAGGGTCTCGGGTTCAATTCCAGCGGCAGGACGGAAACGTTTGGCAATATTTCTTTACACTTTATTCTTTTGTTCACCAGTGTGCTAAGAAGCTGATGTGGGTGGCCTCCTGGAGTTGGCCAGTAGTTGACCTAGAAGGTCCCTATGTAATATTTACACGGGAGTTAGGAAACTGTTGTGGGTTGCATCCTGGGAGAGGTCATGAGCTGGCTAGGTGGACCTTCACTAATCCTGAACAGGCTTTCTGTTCCAGACTTTGGTAAGTTACGTCAAACCAAGGGGGAACGTTGATGCAATTGTAGGAACCCACGGCCTTGAAAGAAGAAAATGTAGAGTATTCAGAGACCTTGTGGATTGTCACTGAACACATTAATCTTTTCTTCTCCTACCACCCCCTATTTCTTTTTTTTATTATTTTGTTTTATTTATTTTATTTTATTGCAGTGCTACAGTTTACAGAGAACACACACATATACGTTAACAATATAACAATCGGTGTTCGAAGACCTCGTCCAGCTCCTCGGAGGCTGGGTGGGTACCCAGGATACAGCACGCATTACCCCTCTGAAGTGCGACACTGAGGCGCTGGAACAGGAAACTGGCCGCTCTTGAGTCTTCAGTTTTCCCGATGAGGTCCTCGCCCACCTCCTTTAAGAACTTAAGTGCACATTTACCCCAGGCGCCCAGAGTCTCAGAGCCTATCGGCACGAACCTGTAACAACGTTCTAGGTCTCTGTACTTGTTGTTTTTTTGGGTCTCCCTGAAGGTGACTGCCCCGCCTCCCTCAACTGTGCTGTATGGTACATAGGTATCAACTAATGTAGACGCCCACGTTAAATATATATATATATATATATATATATATATATATATATATATATATATATATATAAATATAAATATATATATATATAATATATATATATATATATATATATATTATATATATATATATATATATATAATATATATATATATATATATATATATATATATATATATATATATATATATATATATATATATATATATATATATATATATATATATATATATATATATATATATATATATATATATATATATATATGTCGTACCTAGTAGCCAGAACGCACTTCTTGGCCTACTATGCAAGGCTCGATTTGCCTAATAAGCCAAGTTTTCATGAATTAATATATTTTCTCAAATTTTTTCTTATGAAATGATAAAGCTACCCATTTCATTATGTATGAGGTCAATTTTTTTATTGGAGTTAAAATTAACGTAGTTATATGACCGAACCTAACCAACCCTACCTAACCTAACCTAACCTATCTTTATAGGTTAGGTTAGGTTAGGTAGCAGAAAAAGTTAGGTTAGGTTAGGTTAGGTAGGTTAGGTAGTCGAAAAACAATTAATTCATAAAAACTTGGCTTATTAGGCAAATCGGGCCTTGCATAGTAGGCCGAGAAGTGCGTTCTGGCTACTAGGTACGACATATATATATATATATATATATATATATATATATATATATATATATATATATATATATATATATATATATATATATATATATATATATATGGTCCCCAGGACTATATGCGAATGAAAACTCACACCCCAGAAGTGACTCGAACCCATACTCCCAGGAGCAACGCAACTGGTATGTACAACTGGTGTGAGTTTTCATTCGCATATAGTTCTGGGGACCATTCAGGCTTGTTCGCATTTGTGTTCCTCACGTGTGCCCCAGAGAATGAGGTGATTTGGTAAAATGCTATGCCCAAGATAACCATCCGAGTGCCGGCGGTGGGGTGGTTCAAATAGCTTCGGCTATCACCTCATTTTGTCCGGTCGTGATGGTCAAGTGGTTTAAGGCGTCTTGTACATACCAGTTGCGTTGCTCCTGGGAGTATGGTTCGAGTCACTTCTGGGGTGTGAGTTTTCATTCACATATAGTCCTGGGGACCATTCAGGCTTGTTCGCATTTGTGTTCCTCACGTGTGCCCCAAAGAATGAGGTGATTTGGTAAATGCTATGCCCAAGATAACCATCCGAGTGCCGGCGGTGGGGTGGTTCAAATAGCTTCGGCTATCACCTCATTTTGTCCGGTCGTGATGGTCAAGTGATTTAAGGCGTCTTGTACATACCAGTTGCGTTGCTTCTGGGAGTATGGGTTCGAGTCACTTCTGGGGTGTGAGTTTTCATTCGCATATAGTCCTGGGGACCATTCAGGCTTGTTCGCATTTGTGTTCCTCACGTGTGCCCCAAAGAATGAGGTGATTTGGTAAAATGCTATGCCCAAGATAACCATCCGAGTGCCGGCGGTGGGGTGGTTCAAATAGCTTCGGCTATCACCTCATTTTGTCCGGTCGTGATGGTCAAGTGGTTTAAGGCGTCTTGTACATACCAGTTGCGTTGCTCCTGGGAGTATGGGTTCGAGTCACTTCTGGGGTGTGAGTTTTCATTTTCATATATATATATATATATATATATATATATATATATATATATATATATATATATATATATATATATATATATATATATATATATATATATATATATAGGTGTATTTTTTTGTTTACATACAAAGGTTACGTTGGATTCGGCGAGCTGTACTTAAAACTGTACTTTTTGTGTGAAGATTTGTGTTGCAGTGCTGGGAGTCTACACTTTCATTAAATAGTATTGCGTGCTAGCCGTTATTTAATGTCATGATCTTTTAATTGTTACGATGTCAACATGTTATGATCTCCAGCTTGATGACAAGATATGTTTGACATATGGTGTACTTCGGGCGAGGAGAGCGCCCAGATTGGTGTGTTCGTGCGTAGATAAGACCTGCCAGGCTGTCCTCTGTCACACCTCTTTGCTCAAGTTTATTCTTGAAGAACGCAGCTCAAAAGAAGCAAAGCGATCTCATGTTATCGTGAGGTTATCTTGAGATGAATTCGGGGCTGAGGGGTCCCCGCGGCCCGGTCCTCGACCAGGCTTCCTTTTTGTTACACAACCCCCAGGAAGCAGCCCGTAGCAGCTGTCTAACTCCCAGGTACCTGTTTACTGCTAAGTGAACATGTACATCAGAGATGAAAGAAACTGCCCATTTTTTCCGCTTCCACCGGGGATCGAACCCGGAACCTCAGGACTACGAGTCCCGAGCGCTGTCCACTCAGCTGTCAGATCCCTGTGATGGATATAACATTTTACGAACGTTGTAGTGAACTTCATGAAAAGCTTGTAGTTATTTAAGTCTCTTTTAAGGAGTCACAGAAAACTTCCATCAAACCGAAGATGCATTAAACCAAATTTCCGGGGCTAAATTTCCCCCAAATGTTCCAGCAGTGTCAAAGGCTCAGGTATATGTGCAATATAACCTTTCCATGTTACAGTTATCTGATGGAACAGGTCAAAAGGAACAGGTATTGACCGAAACGCTGTGCGTATTTTTTAAATTTGTTTTCTTATGTATCCTGTGCCCGTATCAGGGTTTTTCCTCTTTTGTGCTTTATGTACTGTATTATTCTTTCTTTTGGAGACTGTATGTTTCAGTTGTTTCCAGCGTTATTCCTTTGTTATGATGTTGGTTTTACCTGTTGGCCAGACCACGCACTAGAAGGTGAAGGGACGACGACGTTTCGGTCCGTCCTGGACCATTCTCAAGTCGATTGTCATCTGTTTTACCTGTCTGTTCTCTGTACATTGTTTTATTTATAAATAATAAAAAAGCGCTGTGCGTATTAGTGGCTTTAGACACGGTATGTACTCTGGTTCTTTCTAGAAATACAACAATATATTTGTACCTCATCTTGTATGTATGGAATTTTACCTGAATAAACATTTGAATCGATTTGATTTGATTGAAAAGTGCTTCTATAATCTTTAGAACGAAATTTGCCTGCTTCTTGATCAATCATTTTTCACCAAATTATTTCCTAACTAGTCAAGACTTTGTTCCCAGTCTTCTCAATGACTGTAAACAGGATTATTTGTTGTTAATTCTCTGATGATATGCTTTTTCGCGAACAACTTGTGAACGTGGTATAATAATATCGTCAATGCTAATCAATGTCATTATGTTCATTCAAATTCCCTTTTCTATCCCTTATCTTCATTCTCATCCTCCACATGATAGCGATCGTCATAGTTCATCCTCGTCACTGTTGACGTAACTCAGCGAGGAAAAACGTATTTCCGCAAACAGAAATAATGGTTTTGGGGGAATAACGTTTCTCTCGAAAAATAAATTCCCTGGGACGGCGGCGGAACAAGAATTCAAGGAAGGATCGATGCAAATTAGCTCAGAAATATAATTACATCCTTAATTAAGGGCAAATCGTAAAGTAATAGCTTTCGATCCCTGCAATTCCGCACGCAATTAAACCTCTTTTCTGGTGTATTTGACGTAAATATTATTTTAACGACATTTTTTTTTAATGTTATATAATTATATGTAATCTTATGATCACTTCTTATGGGTTTCTCAAGAGCTCTCAGTATTTGTCAGATACGCTCATGAGAATTTCTCAGTGGTGGTGAAAAGTAACGTTCGGAGCCTGAACACTCATGTAATTTACGAATTCACGAATAAGAGTTGAACGTTCATCACGATATGCGTTGTCTCACGCTGCTTGTTAAAGTTTACGTTGAAGTTTGCAAGCTTAAACTACACTTTTAAGTACAATTATCTGGAGCAATGGCGAAGTTCTCGATATTTATTACATATTATTGCATGTTACTTGGCGTTCATTTGCACGGTTTGTGAACTGTTCAATTGTCAGTATATTGTGGTCATTAGCCTGTTGCTGAATTACGTTCCATAATTTGGTCTCCTTTGGGTGATAAGAATGTTGAAATTAGTATGTTCATGCGACGGGAACATCTGTTTGGGCTTCATATGTCACATGAAGCGGTAGTTTATTCTGGAGCGAAGGGGGCCCTGCGGAGATGCTAAACAGTGTGCAGCATCTTTGTGCAATAGATACAGACCTGCAACATCTCTATTGTGTTGGAGAGTCTAGAACTCGGGGTGCGTCACAATATGGGTCGGCCCAATGCTTATCACTGAGTCGCAAGGTCAAATAAATTAAATATTGGGCACCTTACTGACGTAGTTTATAATCCTAATATTACCGTTTTTACAAACACACGTCAAGAGGAATTTTCTTGTTAACATACCGTGTTATTTAACCTTTTTACAAGAATAGGATCAGGCATATTCAGTGCTGATGAAGTGTATAGTTGGAAAATAGATTTGATTCCTGGAAAGGAATTAAAAGTGAGGGTGCTGCAATAAAAAAAAAATAGGAGAAAGAGTACGGTTGTGAGAAAAATATTGATACTTTGGCTTCCAAGCCAAATATTGATACTTTGGCTTCGTATCCCTGATAGTTTTAATGTGGTTCTGAACGACGTGATTGAAGTGGTTGATATCTTTAAAGATAGCTCACTCGGCTACTTGAGAGGTTGTGTTTAGCACCGGAGGTGATCAATCCTACTTACTGTGTCACACTGGAGGTCTCTGGCTTCAAGGGGACAGTCATTACCACAGTTCATCAGTTAAGAACGCATGATAATTATTTGTTTTCTGGAAAAAAAAATTGTATTTAGCAAATTTCTTTAGTAAACACAAATGGATAATAAAGGTATATTTTGTCACGTGTAAACTTAATTTGAAACTACAAGAAGGAAACTATTTGTTATAACACTGAAGGAGTGAAAGCATTACACAAATCATTTCTACAGTATCAAGCGATAACCAGTTGACCACCTGAACCATTACATATTCCTTAGCTTGTTGTAGCACATTGAAGAAACAACTTCACTGAAGAAAATTTGAACCCAAATACAAGGAGCAGTACAGTTCCCTCTCTGGCAGTGTTCATCAGTATTTTCTCGAACAGACGTTTGAAGTGAGCATAAAGATCACTGGGTAGAATGTCCACATGTCTCTGAGGCAGCCCAAATTATCGCAGGGTTGACACCAACGTGCGAACAGATGCAAAACATGCTGCTCCATCTCACAGCTAACTATGCATTATGAACAAGACACAAAAATCAACTTTGTCAGCATTTTGAACCAGTGTTTCATATGGATATTTCACCAGAGGATGAGAGCCTTTTATCGTTAATTTCTCTTGTGACCAATTAAAGTGCGAAGTTGGATTTTCCACTCTGACGAGGTTTAAATCCTAAAACAAAACTTAATAATGAGCGCAACTAATATGGTGTGGCTGTAACATGGTGTGGCACTAGCATGGTGTGGCAGTTACATGGTGTGACACTAACATGGTGTGACACTAACATGGTGTGACACTAACATGGTGTGACACTAACATGGTGTGACACTAACATGGTGTGACACTAACATGGTGTGACACTAACATGGTGTGACACTAACATGGTGTGGCACTAACATGGTGTGACACTAACATGGTGTGACACTAACATGGTGTGGCACTAACATGGTGTGGCACTAACATGGTGTGAACCTGGCCAGAATCATCAAACATTTACTTGATCATTACGAACTTGGGAAACCTGTACATTTTCCCTCTTTCATGCCGGCTTTCTTGACATTTAATAAACAGTTTACGATCTTTGAAACTTCACAACCAAAGGTTATTATTGTCATTAACAGCCTCGTAGAGCTGCCGAGTTCATAAACTGTTTACTAAATGTAAACAACGCCGCCATGATTGTGGAGAGATGTAGAGGTTCCGTAAGTGGTTGGGTTAATGGTTTACCGCATTCTGACTCAGACTGGGTCAAAATAGCACGTAACAGGGGAGGTCCGCCAGTCACACTCAACACGCAGAATTGAAATTGATTTACTTCTTGTGTATTTGATTAATTCCAAAGAATTTTCTTAAAATTAACACTCTACATCTTGACTAATGAGTCCAAAGCCTTAAATTACCTTTACCTGTTGCCTTGTTTCATGTCAGTGTCAGACTTGGGGCTCGTGACGGCACTTGACATTAAGGAACAGGTTGCCAAAGAAAGAAAAAAGTTTGAAGAATATGGTCTAATTAACTTGATATTGGGTCATGTACCTTCAGTTTGCTTCTCACCAACTGCGCTGCCCGATCCTTGAGTTTGGTTTACCAGCTTCAGGTAAGACTTGGGGCCAGGAACCTCAAGGTAGATGTTATTACTGGTCGGTTAAGAGCTCTGATGTGAGTGTCGTAGAGGGTTATTCAGCTGGTGGCATCTGGGTGGTGCGTTACCACCAGAGGATAACTTAGTCTCATGGTGCATGTGGTTGCAATGTTTACTTCGAATACCTGTATTCCTTTCTTTCAGTGTTCCTCGTACACTGTCTTACCTTCCACCGTGGCTGCTGGATTCTCCAGTCTCCCGTCCATAGTGGCTCCTGCCTTCTTCTGTCTCCCTTTCACTCTGGCTGTTACTCTATCCTGTCTCTCTTCCACATGGCCTTCTGCTCTCTCCTCTATCTCCCGTTTTATTGCTCGTCAACTTCTCTTCCACCGTTCTTCCATTCCTCCACCTTTTACGTATTTTTCCCTCCCTCTCCCTCTCCCTCCCTCCATTCTGACTACCATCCTCGCCTCATTTTAATCCAGTTTGGTCGCCCATTCTCCTTCCAATTTCCTCCACTTCGCCCTCCCTCTCGCTAGCTTACTCTCTCTTGCCTCTCGGATTGGTTTGTGCTCCGTCTATGTTCTCCTGTCCACCCTGGTTTGTCCTTCTTCCCATCCTCCCCCCCCTTTCTCTCTCTTTCTCATCATCTTTTCCTCCCAAGCCTATTCTATTCCCCCCCCCCTCTCTCTCTCTCTCTGTCTATATCTCCTTCCCTCCCTCTCTCCTTTCTCTACTTTATCGAGTACTTATCTCTCACCTGCTTGCCTCCCACAATATTTTGGTCTCCCTCCCCCTCCCACCCTGCCCTGTCTCACCCACCCTGCCTCCCACGTCTCTCCGCCTCCCTAAACATCGTCACTAGTCAACTGTCTCCCATGGTTTACACTGTTATCGCTTCTCTCTCTATTTTGTTGTTTACACAGGTGGGTACTGGAGTAGAGGACTCCTGTACCCACCTGTTACCAGGAGTGGCAGGAGTGTTACCGGCCTGGTAACAGGTGTAACGGGCTTCTGTTACAGGCTGAGAGTCCTTCCCTTCCCTCATAGCATTACCCCTCACTAGGGTCTCTAGAACAAGGCTCGAAAAGTCGGTTTTTACTCCCAGCTTCCCAATCACTGCTAGATGAACTCAGAGTCCGGTAGCTGTGGATTGGGATCCAGTCAATCTACGTCGGGTTTTATCATCGGGGCAAGTGTATTCACTTAGTTGTATTCACTTAGTTGTATTTTACGGGCGTTGAGCTTTGCTCTTCGGCCCGCCTCTCAACTGTCAATCAACTGTTTACTAACTACACTAACTACTTTTATTTTTTTTTCACACCACACACACACACACACACCCCAGGAAGCAGCCCGTGACAGCTGACTAACTCCCAGGTACCTATTTACTGCTAGGTAACAGGGGCATCAGGGTGAAAGAAACTTTGCCCATTTGTTTCTGCCGGGTGCGGGAATCGAACCCGCGCCACAGAATTACAAGTCCTGCGCGCTATCCACCAGGCTACCTGGCCCCCACACTACCAGTGTGTGTGTGTGTGTGTGTGTGGTGTGTGTGTGTGTGTGTGTGTGTTAATTTTTTTCACACACACACACACACACACACACACACACACACACACACACACACACACACACACACACACACACACACACACACACACACACCACACACACACACAAAAGAAAGCCTTTGATACAGTGCCACACAAGAGGCTAGTGAAAAGCTCGAGATGCAGGCTGGAGTGAAAGGGAAGGTACTCCGTTGGATACAGGAGTACCTAAGCAACAGGAGACAAAGAGTCAGTGTGAGGGGTGAGGTCTCAGATTGGCGAGACGTTACAAGTGGAGTCCCGCAGGGGTCAGTCCTTGGACCTATATTGTTTCTGATATATGTAAATGATCTCCCAGAGGGTATAGAATCGTTTCTCTCAATGTTTGCCGATGATGCAAAAATTATGAGGAGGATTGAAACTGAGGACGATAGTAGGAGGCTACAAGACGACCTAGACAGACTGAGTGAATGGTCCAACAAATGGCTGTTGAAGTTCAACCCGAGTAAATGCAAAGTAATGAAACTAGGCAGTGGAACCGGAGGCCAGACACAGGATACAGAATAGGAGATGAAGTACTTAATGAAACGGACAGAGAGAAAGATCTTGGAGTTGATATCACACCAAACCTGTCTTCTGAAGCCCACCTAAAAGGATAACATCTACGGCATATGCGAGGCTGGCTAACATCAGAACAGCGTTCAGGAACCTGTGTAAGGAATCATTCATAATCTTGTACACCACATATGTAAGACCAATCCTGGAGTATGCAGCCCCAGCATGGAGCCCGTACCTTGTCAAGCACAAGACGAAGCTGGAAAAAGTCCAAAGGTATGCCACTAGACTAGTCCCAGAACTAAGAGGCATGAGTTACGAGGAAAGGCTGCGGGAAATGCACCTTACGACACTGGAAGACAGAAGAGTAAGGGGAGATATGATCACAACCTACAAAATCCTCAGAGGAATCGACCGGGTAGACAAGGACAAACTATTCAACACTGGGGGGACGCGAACAAGGGGACACAGGTGGAAACTGAGTACCCACATGAGCCACAGAGACGTTAGAAGGAACTTTTTCAGTGTCAGAGTAGTTAACGGATGGAATGCTTTAGGCAGTGATGTTGTGGAGGCTGACTCCATACACAGTTTCAAGTGTAGATATGATAGAGCCCAGTAGGCTCGGGAATCTGTACACCGGTTGATTGACAGTTGAGAGGCGGGACCAAAGAGCCAAAGCTCAACCCCCGCAAGCACAAATAGGTGAGTACAAATAGGTGAGTACAACACACACACACACACACACACACACACACACACACACACACACACACACACACACACACACACACACACACCACACACACACACACACACTCCACAAGCGTGACGGAGCACGCCGGTATGCTGCTATCGTGCTTAATGAATATGTATGAGGCCTCTGTTATCATATCACTTATTGCAATAAGTCACCAGTCGGCCGCGTATAAGTTTAACGCCTCGCATGGGGTAATGGCGTAGCAGAGGGCTTCATAAGAATGTGGGGCCCAATTTTGTAACCAGGTTTTCCCCCCTAATATAATCTTTCTCGTCTCAGTGGGTAGAGTGACCTATCCACTTGATCTGGCTGGTTGGAATGAAGTCCTTGCACGGACAGTAGGGATCTTGAAAGGCTTGGATTCCCTACCCCACCCCATGTGATCCAGTGTTTTCCAAACGGGGATAGAGTTAAACACTCTACGATTTCCTTTGTGTTTAAAGAGCTGTTCCAACATGTTGTGTATGAGATTGTTGGTTTTACACTTTTTCAAAGTGGGGGCGAACTTTATAAATTGGGATAAGATACTTAATTGCAACAGCAACATTCCCAGGTCCCATTTTTTGGGGCCCATAAGCAGGAAATATCCTCAATAAAATAATGTGTGGTGATAGGGTGTACAATTTTTTCAGACAAATTTTTATTAAAACAATTCACTGCATTTAAACTGCAAAGTGATTAAGAATAATCCTCTTGGTTCTGAGTGTTTTATTAGAAATATTATTTCAGAGTGTTATTGAGCGTTGTAAGAGATGTTATAGGCATTATCAGGAGGATGAGGTGAGGATACTTATATCAGGAGACGTATGATCGCCTTACGGGCTCATTTTAGCCCGTGCTACATGGACCTGTCGTTCTGAGTAGCTAAATCTAAACAACAAAAACAACAAACAGCGTATGATTCCGAGGATAACCTATAAAGGAGAGGATACATTAAGATGGGGAGGATAACGTATGATGGGGAGGATAACGTATGATGGAGGATAACGTATGATGGGGAGGATAACGTATGAAGGAGTATAAGTATGATGGAGGATAACGTATGATGGAGGATAACGTATGATGGAGGATAACGTAATGAAGGAGGCTAACTTATGATGGAGGATAACGTATGTATGGATGATAACGTATGATGGAGATACGTATGATGGAGGATAACGTATGAAGGAGGATAACGTACGAAGGAGGATAACGTATGATTGGAGGATAACGTGAAGGGAGGGAAAACGTATGAAAAAGTTGTAATGCTTTATTCATATGTTTCTGTAATAATTGTCACCAGACTGATTGAGTAAGTCCAGTCTCACACCAACATTTATATCAGAGCATTATATATATCTATTATATATATATATATTCTATATATATATATCTATATACTATATATATATATATATATATAACTATTATTGCAATGGCTTTAACATACAAATTAATATACATAACCTGAGTATCAGTAATGGGTTGTGTGTTCTTTATCCTCTATAAGCTAATTTATTAGGAAAGATCTTAGTAAGAGGATTAGAGAACAACGATTCCTACGCTTGATCTAGAGTGACTCTAGATCAATGATTATCACAGGGGAGACACTCGCTCCCCGGGGAGGAAATATATATATCTATATATATATAATATATATATATATATATATATATATATATGATACACAATTTCTATATATATATATATATATATATATATATATATAATCTAAGGGAGGGACTTTAGCCAAGGGGGGAGGAATGTCAAGTCAGGGGGGAAGGAACCTCTTTAACTGGGGGAAGAATGTACTACTCTGAGGAAACCTGGAAACCACAAGGCGAGGAATGGGTGAACCGGGGTTCTGTCGAGAACCATTAGATAAGGACATTGTGCTTCCTCCCATCTCCGTGACACTGTTATATAGTCGTGCCATATAGGCTAACACTTGTGCTTCTGGAGTTGTGTCATAAAATGCGTGAGATTTTTCACCTGATTGTTTTGGTTCAATTCCGTTGTGGTCATACTTATCATATTTTACTAAGTGTTAATTTATTCGCGCTTTACACACACGCACACACACAACACACAACACACACACCCCACACACACACACACACACACGCGCGCGCCACGCACACACGCAACCACGTTGCAGGGGCCTCGTAGCCTGGTGGATGCGCGCATGACTCTTAATTCTGTGGCGCGGTTCGATTCCCACACGAGGCAGAAACAAATGGGCAAGTTCTTTCACCCGAATGCCCCCGTTACCTAGCAGTAAATAGGTACCTGGGCGTTATTCATGCTGTTACGGGCTGCTTCCTGGGGTGTGTGTGTATGTGGTGTGGGGAAAAAAAAAGTGTTAGTAAACAGTTGATTGACAGTTGAGAGGCGGGCCAAAAGAGCAAAGCTCAACCCCGCAAACACAACTAGGTGAACACACCACACATAAACACACACACACACACACACACACACACACACACACCACACACACACACACACACACACACACACACACACACACACACACACACACACACACACACAAGAAAGCTGATGTGGAGGTCAGATACTCGTGAGCTGGAGTCTCAGTTTGCCTACGATATATGTAAATGATCTCCCAGAGGGTATAGAATCGTTTCTCTCAATGATTGCCGATGATGCAAAAATTATGAGGAGGATTGAAACTGAGGACGATAGTAGGAGGCTACAAGACGACCTAGACAGACTGAGTGAATGGTCCAACAAATGGCTGTTGAAGTTCAACCCGAGTAAATGCAAAAGTAAGTAATGAAACTAGGCAGTGGAAACCGGAGGCCAGACACAGGATACAGAATTAGGAGATGAAGTACTTAATGAAACGGACAGAGAGAAAGATCTGGAGTTGATATCACACCAAACCTGTCTTCTGAAGCCCACCTAAAAAGGATAACATCTACGGCATATGCGAGGCTGGCTAACATCAGAACAGCGTTCAGGAACCTGTGTAAGGAATCATTCATGATCTTGTACACCACATATGTAAGACCAATCCTGGAGTATGCAGCCCCAGCATGGAGCCCGTACCTTGTCAAGCACAAGACGAAGCTGGAAAAAGTCCAAAGGTATGCCACTAGACTAGTCCCAGAACTAAGAGGCAGAGTTACGAGGAAAGGCTGCGGGAAATGCACCTTACGACACTGGAAGACAGAAGAGTAAGGGGAGATATGATCACAACCTACAAAATCCTCAGAGGAAATCGACCGGGTAGACAAGGACAAACTATTCACACGGGGGAGACGCGAACAAGGGGACACAGGTGGAAACTGAGTACCCACATGAGCCACAGAGACGTTAGAAGGAACTTTTTTCAGTGTCAGAGTAGTTAACGGATGGAATGCTTTAGGCAGTGATGTGGTGGAGGCTGACTCCATACACAGTTTCAAGGGTAGATATGATAGAGCCCAGTAGGGCTCGGGAATCTGTACACCGGTTGATTGACAGTTGAGAGGCGGGACCAAAGAGCCAAAGCTCAACCCCCGCAAGCACAAATAGGTGAGTACAAATAGGTGAGTAACACACACACCACACGAGCAAATTGGAAATGGGTTATGCACACGCAGGCAGGAATCAGACAAATTGAAAAAATTCAAGAAATCACTTTTTATCAGCAGAGCACACTACAACACACACACATACTAACAAACACACACCACACACACACACACACACACACACACACACACACACACACACACACACCAACAACACCACACAAGGGGAATCGACAGGGTTGATAGAGACAGGCTGTTTAACACAAGGGGCACACAGCCTAGGGGACACAGGTGGAAACCTGAGTGCCCCAATGAGCCACAGAGATATAGAAAGAACTTTTTTAGTGTCAGAGTGGTGACAAATGGAATGCCATTAGGAAGCGATGTGGTGAGGCTGACTCCATACACAGTTTCAAGTGTAACTATGATAAGCCCATTAGGCTCAGGAAACTGTAACACCTGTTGATTGACGGTTGAGAGGCGGGACCAAAGAGCCAGAGCTCAACCCCCGCAAGTCACAACTAGGTGAGTACTAGTGAGTACACACACACTTTACTAGGCAGGAAAGAGAAGGGTGGGCCGACTGTCTTTTCCCTGGACTGTCAAAAGCCTTTGACACAGTACCCTCCATAAAAGGCTGTTAAAAAAGTTGGAGCAGCAGCAGGAGTAAAAGGGAAGGTGCTCAGTGGATAAGGGAGTACTTAAGCAACAGAAAACAGCGAGTACAGGGGGGGAGGGGGTAGACATCATGAGCCAACAGGGCTCAGTACTTGGACCCATCCTGTTTCTAATATATGTAAACGACCTTCCGGAGGGTATAGACTCATTCCTCTCAATGTTTGCTGATGATGCAAAAAAATTATGAGAAGAATCAAGACGGATGAAGATAGACAGAGACTACAGGATGACCTGGATAAACTGAGGAATGGTCTAGAAAATGGCTGCTAAGTTCAACTCAGGAAAGTGTAAGTGATGAAATTAGGCGAAGGGAGCAGGAGGCTGAACACAAGGTTTCATCTGGGAGGTGAAATCCTGCAAGAGTCAAATAGAGAGAAAGATTTGGGGGTTGATATCCACACCGCAACCTATCCCCAGAGCCCACATCAAAAGAATATCATCAGCGGCATATGCTAGACTGGCCAAGATAAGAACTGCCTTTAGAAACTTGTGTAAGGAATCTTCAGAACCCTGTATACCACATAGTTGTAAGACCAATCCTGGAGTATGGAGCTCCAGCCTGGAGTCCATACCTAGTTAAACACAAGACAAAGCTAGAGAAGATTCAGCGGTATGCCACCAGCTCGTCCCGGAACTGAGAGAATGAGCTACGAGGAAGGCTAAAGGA
>WNGS01164858.1:28407852-28420352 GCA_020271785.1 Procambarus virginalis
TGTGCTTGCGGGGTTGACATCTGGCTCTTTGATCCCGCCTCTCAACCGTCAATCAACAGGTGTACAGGTTCCTGAGCCTATGGGCTCTATCATATCTACACTTGCAACTGTGTATGGAGTCAGCCTCCACCACATCACTTCCTAATGCATTCCATTTGTCAACCACTCTGACACTAAAAAAGTTTTCTAATATCTCTGTGGCTCATTTGGGCACCCAGTTTCCACCTGTGTCCCCTAGTGCGTGTGCCCCTTGTGTTAAATAGCCTGTCTTTATCTACCCTGTCGATTCCTTGAGAATCTTGAATGTGGTGATCATGTCCCCCCTAACTCTTCTGTCTTCCAACGAAGTGAGGTTTAATTCCCGTCGTCTCTCCTCGTAGCTCATACCTCTCAGCTTGGGTACTAGTCTGGTGCCAAACCTTTGAACCTTTTCCAGTTTAGTCTTATGCTTGACTAGATATGGACTCCATGCTAAAGCCGCATACTCCAGGAATGGTCTGACATATGTGGTATATAATGTTCTGAATGATTCCTTACACAAGTTTCTAAAGGCCGTTCTTATGTTAGCTAACCTGGCATATGCCGCTGATGTTATCCTCTTGATAGAGCTTCAGGGGACAGGGTGTGTGTGTGTGTGTGTGTGTGTGTGTGTGTGTGTGTGTGTGTGTGTGTGTGTGTGTGTGTGTGTGTGGGGTGTGTGTGTGTGTGTGTGTGTGCGTGTGCGCGTGTGCGTGTGCGTGCGTGTGTGTGGGTTCCACCTGACATCCACATTCAACAGGTGGAATGTATTAGTGCAGTGATGTGATGGAGGCTGACTCCATACACGGTTTCAAGTGTAGATATGATAGAGCCCAGTAGGCTCAGGAACCTGTACACCAGTTGATTGCCAGTTGAGAGGCGGGACCGAAGAGCAAGAGCTCAACCACAGCAAGCACAACCAGGTGAGTACACACACTCACGGCCCATTATCGTAACCTTGCAAGGTTGACTGAGAAAGACAGTGATGCGGAACACTAAGAGAAAAAAGCAAGCGTTTACTTAACCTGTCCTGCCCCAGTGTGCTCAGCAGCAGCAGCAGCAGCAACAGCAGCAGCAGCAGCAGCAGCAACAGCAGCAGCAGGAGCAGCAGCAACAGCAGCAGCAGGAGCAGCAGGAGCAGCAGCAACAGCAGCAGCAGCAGGAGCAGCAGGAGCAGCAGCAACAGCAGCAGGAGCAGCAGGAGCAGGCAGGCAGCAGCAACAGCAGCAGCAGCAGCAGCAGCAGCAGGAGCAGCAGGAGCAGCAGCAACAGCATAGCAGCAGCAGCAGGAGCAGCAGGAGCAGCAGCAACAGTAGCAGCAGCAGCAGCAGCTGGAAGTAAGGGGACCTCAGATCAGCTGGTCGTGAGGTAAAGACTCTCTCTCTCTGTAAGGCTTCTAAGGGGTATTTAAGGCCTTCTAAGGGGTTACTAAGGCCTTCTAAGGGGTTACTAAGGCCTTCTAAGGGGTTATTAAGGCCTTCTAAGGTGTTATTAAGGCCTTCTAAGGGGTTACTAAGGCCTTCTAAGGGTTATTAAGGCTTCTAAGGGGTTATTAAGGCCTTCTAAGGGGTTATTAAGGCCTTCTAAGGGGTTACTAAGGCCTTCTAAGGTGTTATTAAGGCCTTCTAAGGGGTTATTAAGGCCTTCTAAGGGGTTATTAAGGCCTTCTAAGGGTTATTAAGGCCTTCTAAGGGGTTACTAAGGCCTTCTAAGGTGTTATTAAGGCCTTCTAAGGGGTTATTAAGGCCTTCTAAGGGGTTACTAAGGCCTTCTAAGGTGTTATTAAGGCCTTCTAAGGGGTTATTAAGGCCTTCTAAGGGGTTACTAAGGCCTTCTAAGGGGTTATTAAGGCCATCTAAGGGTTACTAAGGCCTTCTAAGGTGTTATTAAGACCTTCTATGGGGTTATTAAGGCCTTCTAAGGGGTTACTAAGGCCTTCTAAGGGGTTATTAAGGCCTTCTAAGGGGTTACTAAGGCCTTCTAAGGTGTTATTAAGGCCTTCTAAGGGGTTATTAAGGCCTTTTAAGGGTTACTAAGGCCTTCTAAGGGGGTTATTAAGGCCTTCTAAGGGGTTATTAAGGCCTTCTAAGGTGTTATTAAGGCCTTCTAAGGTGTTATTAAGGCCTTCTAAGGGGTTATTAAGGCCTTCTAAGGGGTTATTAAGGCCTTCTAAGGGTTATTAAGGCCTTCTAAGGTGTTATTAAGGCCTTCTAAGGGGTTATTAAGGCCTTCTAAGGGGTTACTAAGGCCTTCTAAGGGTTATTAAGGCCTTCTAAGGGGTTATTAAGGCCTTCTAAGGGGTTATTAAGGCCTTCTAAGGGATTACTAAGGCCTTCTAAGGGGTTATTAAGGCCTTCTAAGGGGTTATTAAGGCCTTCTAAGGGGTTATTAAGGCCTTCTGAGGGGTTATTAAGGCCTTCTAAGGGATTACTAAGGCCTTCTAAGGGGTTATTAAGGCCTTCTAAGGGGTTATTAAGGCCTTCTAAGGGGTTATTAAGGCCTTCTAAGGGGTTATTAAGGCCTTCTAAGAGGTTATTAAGGCCTTCTAAGGGGGTTATTAAGGCCTTCTAAGGGGTTACTAAGGCCTTCTAAGGGGTTATTAAGGCCTTCTAAGGGGTTACTAAGGCCTTCTAAGGTGTTATTAAGGCCTTCTAAGGGGTTATTAAGGCCTTCTAAGGGGTTACTAAGGCCTTCTATGGGTTATTAAGGCCTTCTAAGGGGTTATTAAGGCCTTCTAAGGGGTTATTAAGGCCTTCTAAGGTGTTATTAAGGCCTTCTAAGGGGTTATTAAGGCCTTCTAAGGGGTTATTAAGGCCTTCTAAGGGGTTATTAAGGCCTTCTAAGGTGTTATTAAGGCCTTCTAAGGGGTTATTAAGGCCTTCTAAGGGGTTACTAAGGCCTTCTAAGGGGTTATTAAGGCCTTCTAAGGGGTTATTAAGGCCTTCTAAGGAGTTATTAAGGCCTTCTAAGGGGTTATTAAGGCCTTCTAAGGGATTACTAAGGCCTTCTAAGGGTTATTAAGGCCTTCTAAGGGGTTATTAAGGCCTTCTAAGGGGTTATTAAGGCCTTCTAAGGGATTACTAAGGCCTTCTAAGGGGTTATTAAGGCCTTCTAAGGGGTTATTAAGGCCTTCTAAGAGGTTATTAAGGCCTTCTAAGGGGTTATTAAGGCCTTCTAAGGGGTTACTAAGGCCTTCTAAGGTGTTATTAAGGCCTTCTAAGGGTTATTAAGGCCTTCTAAGGGGTTACTAAGGCCTTCTAAGGGGTTATTATGGCCTTCTAAGGGGTTACTAAGGCCTTCTAAGGTGTTATTAAGGCCTTCTAAGGGGTTATTAAGGCCTTCTAAGGGGTTACTAAGGCCTTCTAAGAGGTTATTAAGGCCTTCTAAGGGGTTATTAAGGCCTTCTAAGGGGTTATTAAGGCCTTCTAAGGTGTTATTAAGGCCTTCTAAGGGGTTATTAAGGCCTTCTAAGGGGTTATTAAGGCCTTCTAAGGGGTTATTAAGGCCTTCTAAGGGGTTATTAAGGCCTTCTAAGGGGTTATTAAGGCCTTCTAAGGGGTTATTAAGGCCTTCTAAGGAGTAATTAAGGCCTTCTAAGGGGTTATTAAGGCCTTCTAAGGGGTTATTAAGGCCTTCTAAGGGGTTATTAAGGCCTTCTAAGAGGTTATTAAGGCCTTCTAAGGGGTTATTAAGGCCTTCTAAGGAGTAATTAAGGCCTTCTAAGGGGTTACTAAGGCCTTCTAAGGGGTTATTAAGGCCTTCTAAGGGGTTATTAAGGCCTTCTAAGGGGTTATTAAGGCCTTCTAAGGGATTACTAAGGCCTTCTAAGGGTTATTAAGGCCTTCTAAGGGGTTATTAAGGCCTTCTAAGGGGTTATTAAGGCCTTCTAATGGATTACTAAGGCCTTCTAAGGGGTATTAAGGCCTTCTAAGGGGTATTAAGGCCTTCTAAGGGGTTATTAAGGCCTTCTAAGGGGTTATTAAGGCCTTCTAAGAGGTTATTAAGGCCNCCCTGTGATAATCATTGATCTAGAGTCACTCTAGATCAAGCTGTAGGAATCGTTGTTCTCTAATCCTCTTACAAGATCTTTCCTAATAAATTAGCTTATAGAGGATAAAGAACACACAACCCATTACTGATGACTCAGCTTACGTATATTAATTTGTATGTTAAGCCATTGCAATAATAGTTATCATAATATATCTATATATATATTATATATATATATAATATATATATATATATATATATATATATATATATATATAATGCTCTGATATAATGTTGGTGTGAGATGGACTTACTCATATCATTCTGGTGACAATTATTACAGAAACATATGAATAAAGCATTACAACTTTTTTCATACGTTTTTCCCTCCCTTCATACGTTATCCTCCATCATACGTTATCCTCCTTCGTACGTTATCCTCCTTCATACGTATCCTCCCTCATACGTTATCCTCCATCATACGTTATCCTCCATCATACGTTATCCTCCATCATACGTTATCCTCCTTCATACGTTATCCTCCATCATACGTTATCCTCCATCATACGTTATCCTCCATATACGTTATCCTCCTTCATACGTTATCCTCCCCATCATACGTTCCTCCATCATACGTTATCTCCCCATCATACGTTATCCTCCCCATCTTAATGTATCCTCCTTTATAGGTTATCCTCGGAATCATACGCTGTTTGTTGTTGTTGTTGTTTTAGATTTAGCTACTCAGAACGACATGTCCATGTAGCACGGGCTATGGTGAGCCGTAAGCGGATCATACGTCTCCTGATATAATATCCTCACCTCATCATCCTGAATAATGCCTATAACATCTCTTACAACGCTCAATAACACTCTGAATAATATTTCTAATAAAACACTCAGAACCAAGAGGATTATTCTTAATCACTTTGCAGTTTAAATGCAGTGAATTGTTTTAATAAAAATTTGTCTGAAAAAATTGTACACCCTAATCACCACACATTATTTTATTGAGGATATTTCCTGCTTATGGGCCCCAAAAAATGGGACCTGGGAATGTTGCTGTTGCAATTAAGTATCTTATCCCCATTTATAAAGTTCGCTTTGAAAAGTGTAAACCAACAATCTCATCACAACATGTTGGAACAGCTCTTTAAAACACAAAGGAAATCGTAGAGTGTTTAACTCTATCCCGTTTGGAAACACTTGGATCACATGGGGTGGGGTAGGGAATCCAAGCCTTTCAAGATCCCTCTGTCCGTGCAAGGACTTCATTCCAACCAGCCAGATCAAGTGGATAGGTCACTCTACCCACTGAGACGAGAAAGATATATTAGGGGGGAAAACCTGGTTACAAAATTGGCCCCCACAGTCTTATGAAGCCCTCTGTACGCCATTACCCCATGCGAGGCGTTAAAATACGCGGCCGACTGGTGACTTATTGCAATAAGTGATATGATAACAGAGCCTCATACATATTCATTAAGCACGATAGCAGCATACCGGCGTGCTCCGTCACGCTAATGTCCAGCGATACATCACACGCCACGCTAAAATTACTTGAGCTGTAGCTATATATTCAACAGCTTACTGGGACACAGGGATGAGAGATACGTGATGAGAGAGGTAATGAGAGAGAGAGAGAGAGAGACGGAGACAGAGACAGAGAGAAAGAGAGAGAAGGAGAGGGGAGGGAGAAGATGAATACACAATAATTCATCACCAGGAGAGGGCCATTACCCGACAACAGGCGCTAGAGAACAAAACATGACTAACGATGACAAAGGTAGTGAGAACACCCAGGAAGTTACGAAGAAAAAATTATTTGAGAAAGAAATGAATACAAAGACGGACTACTGAGTCTCTCCCCACCACTGTCTCTCCCCACCACTGGACCGAGTCTCTCCCCACCACTGGACCAAGTCTCTCCCCACCACTGGACCGAGTCTCTCCCCACCACTGGACCAAGTCTCTCCCCACCACTGGACCGAGTCTCTCCCCACCACTGGACCAAGTCTCTCCCCACCACTGGACCGAGTCTCTCCCCACCACTGGACCAAGTCTCTCCCCACCACTGGACCGAGTCTCTCCCCACCACTGGACCAATTCTCTCCCCACCACTGGACTGAGTCTCTCCCCACCACTGGACCGAGTCTCTCCCCACCACTGGACCGAGTCTCTCCCCACCACTGGACCGAGTCTCTCCCCACCACTGGACCGAGTCTCTCCCCACCACTGGACCGAGTCTCTCCCCACCACTGGACCGAGTCTCTCCCCACCACTGGACCGAGTCTCTCCCCACCACTGGACCGAGTCTCTCCCCACCACTGGACCGAGTTCCCTCACTACTAGATGCGTGTAAGATGAGGGACGTGTTAGATGAGGGACGTGTAAGATGATGGACGTGTTAGATGAGGGACGTGTTAGATGAGGGACGTGTTAGATGAGAGACGTGTTAGATGAGGGACGTGTTAGATGAGGGACGTGTTAGATGATGGACGTGTTAGATGAGGGACGTGTAAGATGAGGGACGTGTTAGATGAGGGACGTGTTAGATGAGGGACGTGTAAGATGAGGGACGTGTTAGATGAGGGACGTGTTAGATAGGGACGTGTTAGATGAGGGACGTGTTAGATGAGGGACGTGTAAGATGAGGGTCGTGTTAGATGAGGGACGTGTAAGATGAGGGACGTGTTAGATGAGGGACGTGTTAGATAAGGGACGTGTTAGATGAGGGACGTGTTAGATGAGGGACGTGTTAGATGAGGGACGTGTTAGATGAGGGACGTGTTAGATGAGGGACGTGTTAGATGAGGGACGTGTTAGATGAGGGACGTGTAAGATGAGGGACGTGTTAGATGAGGGACGTGTTAGATGAGGGACGTGTAAGATGAGGGACGTGTTAGATGAGGGACGTGTTAGATAAGGGACGTGTTAGATGAGGGACGTGTTAGATGAGGGACGTGTAAGATGAGGGTCGTGTTAGATGAGGGACGTGTAAGATGAGGGACGTGTTAGATGAGGGACGTGTTAGATAAGGGACGTGTTAGATGAGGGACGTGTTAGATGAGGGACGTGTTAGATGAGGGACGTGTTAGATGAGGGACGTGTTAGATGAGGGACGTGTTAGATGAGGGACGTGTTAGATGAGGGACGTGTAAGATGATGGACGTGTTAGATGAGGGACGTGTTAGATGAGGGACGTGTTAGATGAGGGACGTGTTAGATGAGGGACGTGTTAGATGAGGGACGTGTTAGATGAGGGACGTGTTAGATGAGGGACGTGTTAGATGAGGGACGTGTTAGATGAGGGACGTGTTAGATGAGGGACGTGTAAGATGAGGGACGTGTTAGATGAGGGACGTGTTAGATGAGGGACGTGTTAGATGAGGACGTGTTAGATGAGGGACGTGTTAGATGAGGGACGTGTTAGATGAGGGACGTGTTAGATGAGGGACGTGTTAGATGAGGGACGTGTTAGATGAGGGACGTGTTAGATGAGGGGCGTGTTAGATGAGGGACGTGTTAGATGAGGGACGTGTTAGATGAGGTACGTGTCAGATTGAGGTTTGACGTGGTGGTGAACATGAAGATGTTAGCTGAAGTGATGCCAGATGAGGTCTTACACGGGTGAGTGTAGGATGAAGGGGTGCAAGATGGAGGGATGCAGGATTAAGGTGTTCAGGATAAAGGGTGCACGATCCCTTTCACTCCTGCCTTCACCACCAGCTTGTGCACCAGTCTCTTATAAGGTACTGTGTCAAAGGCTTTCTGGCAATCCAAAAATATGCAGTCTGCCCACCCCTCTCTTTCCTGCCTGATTTGTGTTGTCTGGTCATAGAGTTTAGTTAATCCTGCGAAGCATGACTTGCCATACCTGAATCCATGCTGATGTCGTGTGTTGTGTGTACAGCATGCGTGCGTGTGCGCCCGCGTGCGTGTACGGGTGCTATTTCCGTAACATATCCCCTTATTACAAGCAGACAGGAAATGAATGCAGAAGAAGCAAGAGGGAAGGAGATAGAGGGAGCGGAGACCCGAGTTGAAACAAGGTTGTTAACGTTATGTTGATTACGTTTTCAGAAACAGTGTGGGCTGGAAGGGGGAGGAAAGGGGGGGGGGTGAGGGGAAGGCGGGAGAGAAGCTAATTTTCTCTACTCATAATAATAAATGATCCAATCCTCGTTTATCTTCCTTTCGATCTTCTCTTCTACATTGTTGGCATTCGTGAATGGGTCTCCAGGGTCTCATGATTGTGGTGTGTGATGCATGAGTGTGGCGGTTACTGCCTCACACTACGCTCCGGGCTAGACAAGTGAGGTAGCAACCACGTCTTGCTTTGTGGAGGGTGAGGAGGATGGACGGAGGCAGAGAAGGAGAGAGAGAGAGGGAGGAAGGATGTTGGGTGCGCAGAAGGAGGGAGAGATAAAGGGTGTAGTGTGGGCAGAGGGAGGGAGAAAGAGGGAGGGATGTAGGGGGGGTGGGAATGAGACAGAGGGTTTAGGGGAGTGAGGAAACATACATATTAATTTTCAATTATATTCTCTCCTATCTATCATCAGTAAACAAATTGGATTGTATTCAATATTTCCTGAAACAAATAGTATTATACTAATCTTGTCATCAATAAGCACGTCACAGAAAATGTTTCATTAACAAGTTTTACTCAGGAAGGACAAGAAGGGTCTCCGGTGAGTCATAGTCACCATATTCATGCTTATATTGTTGTCACGACAAGTTCTCACTTTACCCATCACGTATTAAACTATATTTAGCATTGTATTCATGACAAACCTCTGTATTATTGTAAATATTAAATATTTTATTTAAACGTAGATGTGTAATGATCTAAACATTAAAAAACGTCGAATATACCAATAAGAGTCACTCAAATCCATTAGACGTTTTGAGACACCAAACATTTCCATGCCTTGAGTGAGACTAAACGCTCGAAAACGTACCTATCAAACGTGTCTTTCACGTAAAATACCGAAAACGTACATCAAGCTGCGACTGGTAGGTCAGAGCAGGTGTACAGATGCACCAGGCTAAAAGCCACAGTCTCGCTTCAGGCCTAGTAGAGGCTTCTTCCTAGATGGTCCAAGTTATTGGGTACCAATCCTTCACTAAGTCTTTTAGCTTTTTTTGGAAGGTCGAGGTTCAATCCCCGATGGTCCAAACTCCCCTCTCTCATATCCCCCCCTGCTCATTGCCCTCATATTTTCTTAATATGTATAGACATACCGGTTTACCCATTGACCCCATAATTACCTTTACCTCGCCCTACGAGACCTAAAACACACACCCAACTCTGCTCACGTAACACAGAAATACTTCACAATCAAAATATGTAACACGAAGCCATAGACGTTTTAAATCGAGCAACCTTCTCCCAGCCAGCCAAGTCATCCCTGGAGATTAAGTTGATTATGTGTTGGGTCCTCCAGCACCCGTGTGGCTCCAGCACCCGTGTGGCTCCAGCAGCACCCGTGTGGCTCCGGCACCCGTGTGGCTCCGGCACCCGTGTGGCTCCAGCACCCGTGTGGCTCCAGCACCCGTGTGGCTCCGGCACCCGTGTGGCTCCAGCACCCGTGTGGCTCCAGCACCCGTGTGGCTCCAGCATCCGTGTGACTCCAGCACCAGTGTGACTCCAGCACCCTTGTGGCTCCAGCACCAGTGTGACTCCAGCACCCGTGTGGCTCTAGCATCCGTGTGACTCCAGCACCAGTGTGACTCCAGCACCCGTGTGGCTCCAGCACCAGTGTGACTCCAGCACCAGTGTGACTCCAGCACCAGTGTGACTCCAGCACCCGTGTGACTCCAGCACCCGTGTGACTCCAGCACCCGTGCTGGAGTCTTATTTTTTTTATTTTTTCTTATATTTCTTCGGCAGCTTTGTTTAGCTAGTTTAAATCTATGACCTCTTGTTCTTGAAGTTCCAGGTCTCAGGAAATCTTCCCAGTCGATTTTATAAATTCCTATTACTATTTTGTATGTAGTGATCATATCACCTCTTTTTCTTCTGTCTTCTAGTTTTGGCATATTTAATGCCTCTAACCTCTCCTCGTAGCTCTTGCTCTTCAGTTCTGGGAGCCACTTAGTCGCATGTCTTTGCACCTTTTCCAGTTTGTTGATGTGCTTCTTACGATATGGGCACCACATAACAGCTGCATATTCTAGCTTTGGCCTAACAAAAGACATGAACAATTTCTTTAGTATATCGCCATCCATGTATTTAAAAGGAATTCTGAAGTTAGAAAGCGTAGCATAGGCTCCTTGCACAATATTCTTTATGTGGTCCTCAGGTAATAGTTTTCTATCTAGAACCACCCCTAGATCTCTTTCTTTATCAGAATTCTTTAAAGATTTCTCACATAATATATAGGTTGTGTGGGGTCTAAGTTCTCCTATTCCACATTCCATAACATGGCATTTATTAACATTAAATTCCATTTGCCAAGTGGTGTTCCATATACTTATTTTGTCCAGGTCTTCTTGAAGGGCATGACAATCATCTAAGGTTCTTATCCTTCCTATTATCTTAGCATCATCAGCAAACATGTTCATATAATTCTGTATACCAACTGGTAGATCATTTATGTAGACAATAAACATCACTGGTGCAAGAACTGAACCCTGTGGTACTCCACTAGTGACATTTCTCCAGTCCGATACATTGCCTCTGATTACTGCCCTCATTTTTCTATCAGTCAGAAAACTTTTCATCCATGTTAGAAGCTTACATGTCACCCCTCCAATATTTTCTAGTTTCCAGAACATCCTCTTATGTGGAACTCTGTCGAAAGCCTTTTTTAGGTCCAGATAGATGCAGTCAACCCCACCATCTCTTTCCTGTAATATCTCTGTTGCTCGATCATAGAAACTGAGTAAATTCGATACACAGGATCTTCCAGATCGAAACCCATAATGTCTGTCTGATATTATATCATTTCTCTCCAGGTGTTCTACCCATTTAGTTTTGATTAATGTGTGTTTGTGTGTGTGTGTGTGTGTGTGTGTGTGTGTGTGTGTGTGTGTGGTGTGTGTGTGTGTGTGTGTGTGTGTGTGTGTGTGTGTGTGTGTGTGTGTGTGTGTCGGAAAGGGGGAGGGTGTTGCGAGGACTTGTGTTACAGATGACATTGCTTGTATTACTTCCACTGTCACCTCACACCAGGCTCCCCACGAGGAGGTACAACAACACTGAGGCCAGCTCCCACACTGTCATCTCTTCGTTACCCAATCAACTTCAGTGTTTAAATAATTGACGTCGCCGATTGGTCGGTCGCCAACCTCCTGCCAAAGCAAGTTCTGTCGTTTAGCTTCTTGACAGTGACACGAACGTGTGAACGGCTCTGAACGTGTTGCGAGAATCTGACAGCCACTCTTGATAGGCTGCTTCTCATTCAGTTATGAGGGGAAAGCTCTGTTCTGAAGGGGGTGAACAGAAAATTCCATTTGTTAATTCAAACGATCATTTCAGTGATTATATATATATATATATATATATATATATATATTATATATATATATATATGTGTGTGTGTGTGTGTGTGTGTGTGTGTGTGTGTGTGTGTGTGTGTGTGTGTGTGTGTGTGTGTGTCCTGTCCTCCTCCTCATCGGCATCCGACGACCTAGTGAAGGAAATTCTACCTGCCCACTTACATCAGCTGGCAGGTGTACATGATCCCAATTTTACACGCTGTGCCACAGAGTGGGCCTCTCGTGCAGGCCCATCACCTCAACCACCATCCCCGAAAGCCCACAAGCAAGCCAGTTGGGATGGCCCCATTGTAGACCAAGTTGCTGCAGAGTGCCTGGGTGCTGCAACAACACAACACGACATTGCTCGCCTCACAGCAGTAGCAGCCCCACATGCAGGGGATTTCCTGTTAGCAACCCCAATGTCGGCAACTGGCACGCGTCTCACACCACACGCCCTCCGAATTCCTGGGGCCCTCCGCCTTGCTGCCCCAATCCACACCAGATATAGGTGTATTTGCGGCGAGGTGGTGGCTGACAGGTACGGCCACCATGGCCTACTCTGCCAAAGCACAGGGGGATGGCACTCGAGTCACAGTAAAGTTAACGACATCATCAAGAGGAGCCTCACCACAGCTGGATGCCCAGCTGAAAGAGAGCCCCGTTACCTAACGCCCCGTAACTCTGATGCTCTTATTGGTTGCCCGGATGGTATCACAGTGAACCCCTGGAAGAATGGCAAGCAGTTGGTATGGGACTACACGTGCGTATCAATCCTGGCTAACACCTACATTGAACTCAGTGTTGCACAACCAGGTGGCGCTGCCACCCACACGGAAGCAGCCAAATCCCGTAAGTACAGAGAACTAGATCACCACTACAATTTTGTCCCCATTGCGTCTGAGACACTCGGCGCCTGGGGTAAAAGTGCTACCAGCTTTTGAAGGAACTGGGTTCTAAGCTCATTGAAACAACAAGGAACCCTAGAGCTGCCAGCTTTCTTTTCCAGCGCC
>WNGS01164858.1:28442731-28457386 GCA_020271785.1 Procambarus virginalis
CCCGTCCTCGCAAATTCGTATAGTCAATATTGACTTATTAGTTACCTGCATAGGTGACATACTAAACATAATAGTTTCCCTTGGAAATCTTCATAGAAAACACCGACCTTACCTAACCTACTTAGTATGTTAAAATAAGCATCTTATTGCTTCGTAATTACAATTGTTACTTAACCTATTATAGGTATAGGTTAGGTAATAATTGTAATTACGAAGCAATAAGATGCTTATCTTAACATACTAAGTAGGTTAGGTAAAGTCGGTGTTTTCTATGAAGATTTTCAAGGGAAACTATTATGTTAAGTATGTCACCTATGCACTTATTTAATAAGTCAATATTGACTATACGAATTTGCGAGGACGGGTTGCTATTTGCGAAAGTGAATGTTTCTTTGGCATTTTTGTTTAGTTACTTTAAATCTATGACCTCTTGTTCTTGAAGTTCCAGGTTTCAGGAAATCTTCCCAATCAATTGTATCAATTCCTGTTACTATTTTGTATGTAGTGATCATATCTCCTCTTTTTCTTCTGTCTTCTAGTTTTGGCATATTTAATGCTTCTAATCTCTCCTAGTAGCTCTTGTCCTTTAGTTCTGGAAGCCACTTAGTAGCATGTCTTTGCACCTTTTCCAGTTAGTTGATGTGCTTCTTAAGATATGGGCACCACACAACTGCTGCATATTCTAGCTTTGGCCAAACAAAAGTCGTGAACAATTTCTTTAGTATTTCGCCATCCATGTATTTAAAAGCAATTCTGAAGTTAGAAAGCGTAGTATAGGCTCCTCGCACAACGTTCTTTATGTGGTCCTCAGGTGATAGTTTTCTATCTGGAACCACCCCTAGATCTCTTTCTTTATCAGAATTGTTTAAAGATTTCCCACATAATTTATAGGTTGTGTGGGGTCTATGTTCTCCTATTCCATATTCCATAACATGGCATTTATTCACATTAAATTCCATTTGCCAAGTGGTGCTCCAGATACTTATTTTGTCCAGGTCATCTTGAAGGGCATGACAGTCATCTAAGTTTCTTATCCTTCCTATTATCTTAGCATCATCAGCAAACATGTCCATGTAATTCTGTATTCCCACTGGTAGATCGATTATGTAGACAATGAACATTACCGGTGCAAGAACTGAACCCTGTGGTACTCCACTTGTGACATTTCTCCAGTCTGATACATTGCCTCTGATTACTGCCCTCATTTTTCTATCAGTCAGAAAATTTTCATCCATGTTAGAAGCTTACATGTCACCCCTCCAATATATTCCTGTTTCCAGAACAACCTCTTATGTGGAACTCTGTCGAAACCCTTTTTTAGATCCAGATAGATGCAGTCAACCTAACCATCTCTTTCTTGTAAAATCTCTGTGGCTCGACATTGAAACTGAGTAAATTTAATACACAGGATCTTCCAGATCGAAAACCATACTGTCTGTCTGATATTATATCATTTCTCTCCAGGTGTTCTATTCATTTAGTTTTTATTATTTTTTCCAATATTTTGGCTATTACACTTGTCAATTATACAAGTCTATAATTGAGGGGGTCTTCCCTGCTTCCACTTTTGTAGATTGGAACTATGTTAGCATTTTTCCATACATCTGCTACGACTCTTGTACACAGGGATGTCTGAAAAATCAGTTGAAGTGGAATGCTGAGCTCAGGTGTACATTCTCTCAGAACCCATGGTGAAACTCCATCTTGGCCACTGCCTTGTTCTTACTTAGCTCCAGGAGCATTTGTTTCACTTCGTCTCTAGACACCTCTATGTGCTCTATGCTGTTCTCTGGAATTCTTATTGTGCCTGGTTCTCTGAAGAACTCATTTTATACAAACACACTTTGGAACTTTTCATTTAATGTTTCACACATTTTATTTTCATTTTCCGTGTATCTGTCCCCCATTTTCAATCTCTGAATATTATCCTTTACCTGTAGCTTGCTTTTATTGAATTTATAGAAAAGGCCTTGATCTGATTTACATTTGTCTGCTATACCGTTCTCAAAGTTCCTCTCTGCCTCTCTCCTTACTGACGTGTAGTTGTTTCTTGCATCTTTGTATCGCTGGTATGTTTGCGGGTTTGGTCTCTTTCTATAATGATTCCATGCTTGTGTCTTTTGATCTCTGGCCCTCACGCATTTACTGTTGAACCAACAAAACTGTTTCCTAGGTCTGCATGTCTGTTTTGGTATGAATGTTTGTGTGCCTTCATCGTATATTTGCAAAATTTGGCATACATCTCATTTACTTCCTTGCCTAGCAACAAGTCTGTCCAATTATACCCATGAAAAAATTTAAGTTCCCCATAGCGTCCTCTCTTGAAATCGAGTTTAACAACTGTTTCACTGTCCCCATTCTCTACTAGATTATATCGCATAGCGTATTTAATGTCCAAGAGGACGTGATCACTCTTTCCCAAGGGAGGAAGGTACTGGATGTCAAATACCTCTTCTTCTTTCCTGGTGAATACTAGATCCAGTACTGACGGAACATCCCCTTCCCTCATTCTTGTGGCCTGCTTGACGTGTTGATACATGAATGTCTCCAAGATGAGGTTTACAAATCTGCCTGTCCAAATGTCCTCTGTTCTTGCCTCGTAGGCCTCCCAGTCTATTGCCTTTAAGTCCCCCAGTACCAACAATCGGGATTTATCTTTGTCAGCTCTTACCATAATCTCTCTCATGACCATTATGAGGCCCTCTCGTTTGTCATCCAGTTCTTCCTTTGTCCATGTGTTGCTTGCTGGTGGGCTGTAGGCATTTAAAATTATCAGCTTATCATCTTGATTCCAGACTGCAATGCCATTATGTCAATATCTCGAGGGTTTTCAAATATTAACTCTCTTACCTTCAGGTGTTCTTTCACCAGCACAGCCACTCCTCCCCTTCCTAGTTTTCCTGTCACGTCTCCAAACTGAGTAGCCCCTTGGGAATACGACCTCATTTAAAATATTTTCTTCAAGTTTCGTCTCTGTTAATGCGACAATATCTGGGACTTTGAGCTGAATTATATCCTTCAACTCCAATATTTTCGATCTCACTCCATCTATGTTGGTATATACTATTTTCAGGAACATGTTCCCCTTCCTTTGTTCTTTACACCCCTTTCCTTAATGATTTTGTTGCTTTGTCTTTNGGAGGAAGGTACTGGATGTCAAATACCTCTTCTTCTTTCCTGGTGAATACTAGATCTAGTACTGACGGAACATCCCCTTCCCTCATTCTTGTGGCCTGCTTGACGTGTTGATACATGAATGTCTCCAAGATGAGGTTTACAAATCTGCCTGTCCAAATGTCCTCTGTTCTTGCCTCGTAGGCCTCCCAGTCTATTGCCTTAAAGTTAAAGTCCCCCAGTACCAACAATCAGGGTTTATCTTTGTCAGCTCTTACCATAATCTCTCTCATGACCATTATGAGGCCCTCTCGTTTGTCATCCAGTTCTATGTGTTACTTGCTGGTGGGCTGTAGGCATTTAAAATTATCAGCTTATCATCTTGATTCCAGAGCTGCAATGTCATTATGTCAATATCTCGAGGGTTTTCAAACATCAATTCTCTTACCTTCAGGTGTTCTTTCACTAGCACAGCCACTCCTCCCCCCTTCCTAGTTTTCCTGTCATGTCTCCAAACTGAGTAGCCCCTTGGGAATACGACCTCATTTAAAATATTTTCTTCAAGTTTTGTCTCTGTTAATGCGACAATATCTGGGACTTTGAGCTTGATTATATCCTTCAACTCCAATATTTTCGATCTCACTCCATCTATGTTGGTGTATACTATTTTCAGGAACATGTTCCCCTTCCCTTTGTTCTTTATTTCCCTTTCCTTTAATGATTTTGTTGCTTTGTCTTTATGTACCATTTCACAAGCTTTCCAGTCCCTGACACTAGAAAAAAGAATTCCTTTCTTCTTCATTTCTATCCCCATTTAGACGTTTTGCTTCAATGAGGTTCATTTTCAGCTTTTCTCTGTCCTCCTTTGAGAGATCTTGTCTTATTGACCACAGTTTGCCATCTTCGTCACATTGCAATTTTCTGGCATTCCAAAGCACTTCTGTCATATACTTCACTCCATTAAACATCACCCTTAAGGGGCGGTTCTTGTCTTTCTCATATTTTCCTATCCTCCTAAAATCACTGACATGCTCCTTTGAATTTAGGCCCTCTCCTAATCCTACTATTTTTTTATGATTTTCATCTCTAATGCTGCTCGGTCCACCCTAAAGGAAATTTCCTTCTCTACTCATCCAAAAACTATTATGGACTTCTATCTGCAGTGTTTTGTACCAGTTTACTGTTGGTTACCAGTTCTTTCCTAATTGCTTGCCTAAGATCCGCTTCTTGTTTGTCATTTCTGGTTTTGACTTCCAAACACACTTCCTCAATCGTCTCTTTCTCTTTTACAACTTGCGCATATATCTCTTTTATTTCTTCTTTATGCTTTTCTAGTTCTTTATTAGCCTCCTCTATTTAAGTTGCCAATGATGTTTCTCGTTGCATCTTCTTGCCTAACTCCATGTTAGCCCTCAAGGTCCCTTGGAGTTGTTCACCATAAGAGTCGTTTTCTTGTTAATTTCTTCAAATTCCCTACTCTTCACTTTCCATGCCTCATTATCCTTTTCCAGTTCCTTGATGTGTGCTTCCTATATCCTTACCTTATCAGTCAAGCTGTTAATTTCCTTACCTTGCTGGAAAAAAACTTCCTTTTCAATTACAAAACTCAATCTTGAGACCTTCATTTTCTTGTTCTAATTTAATTACCTTTTCTTCATATTTCTTTAGCATGTCCTCAATAATCACTAACCTGCCAAGAAAACCACCTTTAATTGCATCTTGTTGAGAGAAACCTGCAAAACATTCCCTTGCTGGGGTACTGTCCTCCCCAGTGGTGGCGGCCATCTTTGTTTACCTTCTGCTGTTTTGGAAGATCAACTATTCTACCACAGATTTTTCATTCACTAACACTTATTTCTTATTTCTTATCTCTTAGTTTCTTATCAAATTCCCTACACCTTCATGTATTCTGGGACACCACTTGCAGCCCTCACCCTACTCTCAATTTAGTTTAGTTCATTTATTATGCACCCCATACCCATCTTGTGGGCGGTAGTGGAAAGGGTTACAGAGGCACATAATGGGCTCAGGGACTGAACCCCAGAATTCATTTAGCTAAGCAAGTTACAATCTTGATGAGCTAGTTACAAAATTACTCTCAACACTTAGATAATTTGAATTCTCCTCGAGCCTGCAGCAGAGTGACTCCTCAGTGTGATGCTCCACTCTCCTCTCCCCTGTGTGTGTGTGTGTGTGTGTGTGTGTGTGTGTGTGTGTGTAATTACCTAAGTGTAGTTACATGATGAGAGCTACGCTCGTGGTGTCCCGTCTTCCCAGCACTCTTTGTCATATAACGCTTTGAAACTACTGACGGTCTTGGCCTCCACCACCTTCTCACCTAACTTGTTCCAACCGTCTACCACTCTATTTGTGAAAGTGAATTTTCTTATATTTCTTCGGCATCTGTGTTTAGCTAGTTTAAATCTATGTCCTCTTGTTCTTAAAGTTCCAGGTCTCAGGAAATCTTCCCTGTCGATTTTATCAATTCCTGTTACTATTTTGTATGTAGTGATCATATCACCTCTTTTTCTTGTCTAAATGTCCTCTCCTCTCTCCTTTTCCCTCCCTCTCCCTTTCCTCTCCCCCTTTTCCTTCATCTCCCCTATTACCCCCCCCCCTTCTCTCCAAATAAACATTTCCATTTACAGTATGTATAAAAGAAGTGATAACAATGTACAGGTAAACAGCGGGAGTAACTTCAACACTACAGACAACACATGCCCGATTTCATCCCGTTTCCATTTCAGTCTAAATGAAAATCACTTTGGGAGTGTTAGCTACATTTCTTGAGGCATTTAATTTGGGCCTACCCCGACCAGCCTATGCTCATCTTGTACCCCAGGCCAGTTCCCCTTCAAATTCTGGTAAGGCATCTGGCCTCCAACTTTGGACAGACAGACAGACGCATTCTCTTATAGATTAGTGTTCACATTATGTAATACTGAAGTGTACTCACCTAGTTGTGCTTGCGGGGGTTGAGCTCTGGGTCTTTGGTAAGGCTATCAACTTTCAATCAACTGGTGTACAGATTACTGAGCCTACTGGGCTCTATCATATCTACATTTGAAACTGTGTATTGAGTCAGCCTCCATCACATCACTGCCTTATGCATTCCATCTGTTAACTACTCTGACACTGAAAAAGTTCTTTCTAACGTCCTGTGGCTCGTTTGGGTACTCAGTTTCCACCAGTGTTCCCTTGTTTGCATACCACCCATGTTAAACAGTTTATCTTTATCTACCCTGTCAATTCCTCTGAAAATTTTGTAGGTAGTGATCATGTCTTCTCGAGTTCTCCTGTCTTCCAGAGACATGAGGTGCGTTTCACCCAGCCTTTCCTCATAACTCACACCTCTTAGTTCTGGGACTAGCCTAGTGGCATACCTCTGAACTTTTTCCAGCTTCGTCTTGTGCTTGATAAGGTACGGGGCTGCATGCTGGGGATGCATACTCCAGGATTGGTCTTACATATGTGGTATACAAGGTTCTGAAGGATTCCTTATACAGGTTTCTGAAGGCAGTCCTGATGTTAGCCAGCCTTGCATATGCCACTGATGTTATTCTTTTGATGTGGGTTTCAGGAGACAAGTTTGGTCCAGTGTTTGGCGACAGGTTTGGTTCAGTGGTGGTTGGGTCCTGAGCAATCTGGGTAATAAGCTTGCAATGCCAATTGTTGGCTCTAGTAATATAGCAGGTAACCTTGGCCAGCCATGGATGTACTGATGACCAAACTACACATCAGAAGATGGAGAAATGATGATTTGGTCCAGGATGGACTGAAACGTCATCGTTTCTCTATCTTCTGATTTGTGGTTTGGTCATCATATTTTCAGCCACGTTATTATAAATATAAAATAAATAAATGTTTATTTAGGTAAGGTACATACATACAAGAGATTTATTGTGACTCATTGTCTGCACACGGAAGTACTGTACTGACCTGGGGGATGTTAAAGTGGGGATTACTTTTCCTGTCCCCAGTATTCCCCTGTGACTACTGTATCCATGGGTTTCACTCTCACTTTAGAGCAACCTGAAAGCCTACTTCACCGTTTCTACCCAAACTCACATTATATTGCTCTATTTACTGAGAGCATACCTGGAGATAGAATTATGGTATATGTTATCTTTCCTGGTAAAACCTTTATGGGCCATCTTTCCCTAGAGGCCGTGAAATTACTGCATGTACCTATATAGTTATGTAGAATATGCACCATCTTGAGGTTATCTTGAGATGATTTCAGGGCTTAGCGTCCTCGACCAGGCCTCCTTTTTGTTACACACCCCAAGGAAGCAGCCCATAGCAGCTGTCTAACTCCCAGGTACCTATTTACTGTTAGGTAACAGGGGCATCAGGGGAAAAGAAACTCTGCCCCTATGTTTCCGCCTCCACCGGAGATCGAACCCGAAACCTCAGGACTTTGAATCCGAAGCACTGTCCATTCAGCTGTCAGGCCCCTAGCTCCATTCAGCTGTCAGGAGAGAGAGAATGGGAGGGATGGCTGGAGCATGGAGAGAATCCTATGGGAGGGAATCGTTCACCATCTCACAGTGAACAATCTTGTAAAATCAATGCAACATGGGTTTGTTAAAAATAGATAAGAGTGGTAAGACACTCGCCTGGCGTTCCGCGAGCGCTATGTCATGGGTTCGTATCCTGGCCGGGGAGGATTTACTGGGCGCAATTCCTTAACTGTAGCCTCTGTTTAACGCAACAGTAAAATGTGTACTTGGATGAAAAAACGATTCTTCGCGGCGGGGATCGTATTCCAGGGACCTGCCCGAAACGCTACGCGTACTAGTGGCTGTACAAGAATGTAACAACTCTTGTATATATATATAAAAAAAAAAAAAAAAAAAAAAAAAAAAAAAAAAAAAAAAAAAAAGATCCCGCCTTACTAACCTGCTCAGATTTTCGGAAACACTAACCAGCTATTCAGACAAAGGATTTCCGGTAGATGTGGTATACATGGACTTCGCTCAAGCTTTTGATAAGGAATCACATAAAAGACTACTAAGGAAATTACAGGCACATGGAATAAATTGTAGAATACTGTGCAAGAATGGATAAAACAATGGCTAAAACAAAGAAAACAAAGCGTCGTAAATGGGAATGAATCTGACTGGAGAAATGTGATGAGTGGGGTACCGCAAGGGCCCACTGTTGGGGCCAACCCGTTTTATTGTGTACAGCAATGACATAGAATATTGCAAATGACATAAAATTTGCGGATGACATTTAAGATTTATGGTAAAGTTGGAAGTGAAAATGACATCGAGGCCTTACAAAGAGATCTATAGGAACTCCACAAATGGTCAGAAGACTGGCAAATGCTATTTAATATCGAAAATGCAAGACCATGCATGTGGGGCATAAGAACTCACGTCACAATTACCAAATTAACAGATTACCTCACGGCAAATTGATGTAAGAAAATGATCTAAAGTCAGAATCCCTCATTCACTGAAAGTTGTACAACAAGTGGGAACTATAGTAAAAAAAAAGTCAATGTTAGGTCAAATCTTCAAATCAAAGTCAATCTTCACTTCTAACTGGGATTAATCAACCGAACTTTTGACTTTAAGGAAAAGAAGGTAGTTATTCAACTATAAATCTCTGGTGTGCCCCCCACTTAGATTATTGTATCAAAGCATGGAAACCATCTTCAGAAATACATTGCTGCGTTGGAAAAAAAATCAACATCGGGCAACAAAAACCATTTTAGAACTAAGCCCACGGGATGGGTATGGGGTGCATAATAAAGAAAGAAATTGAGAACTAAGTCGACTCATATCAGGAACGGTTGAGGGCCACAGGGCTAACAACACTGCAAGCCAGGCATGACTGCTGATCTCATCGAAACTTAAAATGCTGAACAATTTAGAGAATACTGATCCGGATTTTGGAGAATACTGATCCGGATTTCTTCTTCAAAAGGTCAGATGTAAGATAAACAAGGAGCAAGTGTTTCATTGTGCCTCACTAAGCCACAATGTAGGACAGAAAACATAAGATGCTCTTTCACCCAAAGGATTATAAGCCCATGGAACTGCCTTCCAACTGAAACTGTAAATGCCAAAACACTGCTGAACTTTAAAATCCAGCTTGAAAAAATCGTCATGACAAATGGGGAGTGGGGACCTTGACAAGTCGCCGGCTTCCTGTCCTCGTTGAGCCCACTAATGTTCTAGTGGCCCTCGGGTAAATTCAGATAAATATGTATCCACACATGCATGTGTAACCATCCATGTACGGTATATGTATTCATGCATACATGTATATGTATGCATTTATATAAATTCATGCAAGTACTGTATATGTATTCGTGTATATGAATCCATGAATAATAAATGTGCACTGGGTGCAGCCAACAGAGTTTTTCTGCCCTACTCTGTAGCTTGTTGAGTTTGAAACCGTAACTCCTTGTTTGTGTTACATCTGCAAAGCTAAAGATCAGGAGAGGGCAGGTGATCCGGATAGAAGGAGGAGGAGGAGGAGGAGAGGACATAGTTCTTCACCAGCCAGGCCGAGCTAACTCTATACAGTATATCTTGAACGACAAACGGGTGCAGAACCAGGGCGACAATGTCTACACAGTATTTGGACTACAGCATTTAAATTAATTTATGTATAGTAGTTATAATAATTATTATTATCATTATAGACTACTTTATAATACTACTACTACTAATAATAATAATTATAATAATAATAATTTATTTACAAAAAGGTACAATGAGTTGGTGAGATTACATAAGCTTGGAATTTTTACATTCATGCAAAGCCACTAACACACATAGCACTTCGGGCAGGTCCTTAATCTAACATATCAGGTAAGATGAAAGGGTATATTGTAGCAAGGTTTTTATATCAACAGATAACTACATGTGTTGACAGAGGTGATTACACTAGTAAGGATATATGTCTTAAGTACTAATAACGGGGAAGTGGGCAGTACAATATACAGTGTGAGTTTGAAGCACAATGTAGGATGAAATTTATAAGTATGTATATTTTAACTTAGTTAACTTATTAGATAAATATAGCAACGAAGTTAAGCAGGCTATAGTCACAGTAGTAGTCTATATCCTAGTTACAAATGATAATAATGCATGAGTGACTCAGTTACTAAATTCAATTGAGTGTAATTCAATTACACAATACGGCGTTACATATTTAACACGAGACTATGGAGTTGCGCTCTGGTTGTCGGTCTGGAGTGGCCTCACCAGGGCGCAAAGCCAGGGTAGGTTGATTCGGGGGAGAAGCTGTTACCCAGGCAGCAGGTCCCCCCTCTCCACGGCGCTGAAAGTCTCCAATGGAAAGGCAAACGCCAATACGATTGGTTCCAGCGCCGTCGCAGGAACTGTGAGTTCCGGGGTTGACCTCGAAGGTGGTGAAGAAGGGCACAGGGACTCCAAGCCCGGAGACCGCCGTGGTCGGGGCCGGAGAAGAACCACCCCATCAAGGGTATGAACGACCCCAGCCTCCTGAAGCAGAGCCTGGGGGGCCGCACGACCCTCGGGAGGTGGACGTCCCGGTCCCGCACCTACGGGTTCCTGACAGTGATCGTCACAGCCATCTTCCACCCGAGGCCGGCCTCCTTCAAGACCAAGTAGAAGGAGCCACCCTTGGGGAGTCAAGGGCGTCCAGGTTGTCTAAGGAGGAGTTTTATAACTTAGTTAAGTTATAAGCAGTCAGTTAATTATAGAAGTTAACAGAGTTATAGTTAACCCCGGCTATAGTCAGAAGTGCATTTAACTGATTTAATGAATGTATGTGAGTTAATTGATAGATCGAAAAGCATGTAACCAATTTCTATTAGTGACTAGAGGCAAAGGCCAATACAAATAACAGTAACTAGGGATAAGAAGGGTAACGTAGGTAATTAACCAGTTACTGGATACATAACGTTAGTACCAACGCTAGGGTGCCGTGGGGGTTCCAGCGAAGCACCCCAACCGCCAACTGGCACGGAACCCCCATCCGGAAGGGCGAGCGAAAGCTGGCAAGCTGCCCTGCCCACGGCGGGAAGGTGTTCCCAACTTGCCATACGTAGTTGCTGTAAGCCATATGCTTCTCCAACGCCCGGCCGGCCACGAACATCGCCTCCGGCAGGTCGACCCTTTGCCTGTGTTGCTGCTTGTTTGGTGCCTGGCAGTATACATGTCCGTAATGTCCGAATTTGCTATTAAAAAGAACAAAACAGGTTTTCCTGAAATGAAAAACGGTACAGTTTCGCTCATACGAGGCAGATGATGTAAGTTGAGCAGCGTCTGAGATGGGACCAATGTAGCACAATCTGTAGTACAGATAAGCAGGGTAGACCGCTACTTTATGTTCTCACGAGGCAGTTGACCTGCGGCGGGGTTGCACGTCAAAATGTAGGAAGTGCTGGGCACCACCCTCTGGAATGTATGCCGCGGCGGTCGGGGAGGGCCAGGTCTCATCTCGATGAAGTCTCTTCGTATAGTCAGGGGCGCATCTTCTTTCGCGTACAGTAGGTCCAGGCAGCTCCTTAGCCTTCGTATGTGGTACTTGTATACACGGGCGGGCAGAAGGGTTGTTAGTGCCGCCCGCGTCCACTTAAGTGTCAGCAAGGAAGTGCCACCCTGTGGAGATCTAGCGGCTATCCCGTGGCTGGCGTTGTAAATGTAAAGACTGACAATATAAATGTAAAATAAAAAATAATAAGAAAAATAATAATCATACAGTAAAATGATCTTAAAGATAATTAGCTTAGTAATGGTTAGCTAAAATCCTATAATTAGTATGAACTTAAGAAAACAGAGTGAGCTCATATAGTTAATTCCAAAAAATGACATAAATCTAAGTAAATCTAGAAATTTACTCTAATATAAATCTAAATTTATAAATAAACAGGGTGAGATTATATTTATGTGTAAGATTTTACTATGATACAGAGGTAGATGCTTACATAAACAATTATACTATTAATTAATTCCAATAAATGATTACTAAGAATCAAATTCAAAGTAACTACGGGCTCTCCATAGCCCGTGCTACTTGGAACTTTTTGTTCCTTGTAGCGAATCTTAAACAACAAGAACTTTAAATATAACAGGTAATAAAGAAACCTAGGTTTAGTGACAAGGGGGTTAATTAAGAACAAATAATTAAAGTAAAAAACAAGAAATGTCAACAACAAAGATGACAAATGAACACATCCACAAGGACCGTGACGAGGATTCGAACCTGCGTCCGAGAGCATCCCAGACGCTGCCTTAATCGACTAAGCTACAAACCCTGGTTTGTGCCTCGGAGAGGCTGCAGGATCCAGTAAGTTCAGTAGAACTCCTTTTGACCATGTCGTAGCTCAGTCTATTAAGGCAGCGTCTGGGATGGTCTCGGACGCAGGTTCGAATCCTCGTCACGGCCCTTGTGGATTTGTTCATTTGATGCATCACGCAATTGTGATTTCTGTGTGTAAGAAAGATGACAAATTAAAAAAAAACTAAAAGTACTTTCCTTTAAAAAGGAAAGGCAGAGCTTAAGTACCCTTAGGTAGTATATGAAACTACAATTTATGTTCTGGTTATACAGCTGTTATCCCACAGTCATTCAGGAAAGAAGTGATGTGTGCCTCAGTGGTTATGACATAACCTTTAGCCATACCCTCTGCATGTACCCTCTAGCCATTTTGCTTGTGGTGCGCGCAGCGACTGGAGGTGAACAGAGGTCGTGACAACTGATAAAGATTAAGCCACCCAAAAAAATAGAGGTCGCGACCTTCGCTGGCCGCGTTTAGGTACCCTTGTTGCGCGCGCAGCGCTTGCTACAAGACGCTTATCCTACGTTTTATAGGGGGTAGAAATAGCCTAAGCTACTCTATCCCTTTGAGATGCATTTCTTTCTTATCTCAATAAACATACTTGAACTTGAATCCTACGTTTTCTCTCTCCCCTCCCACCCACCTCCACCCCAGAAATTTCTCCTCTAGCTTTCCAAGCAGAGTCCATTTTACTTCATACACTCAGGAATATTGGAAGATATTCTTGTGCTGTACTCAAATTTTGCTAGTGGAGGCTAATAGATCAGTCTTACATTTCATGTTCTCTCATGATTCCATGTATGACCGGCCGTCCTGTGAGATAGGGATGTTGGATGAGCTCGTAGCTGTTTTTTTTTATTTACACTGTGTGGTCCTTCATACAGAATAGGGTAGCAGCATATTGCTGTGTATACCTAAGCTTGTTAAAAAGAAAATACATTGTTTGAGAGGAGTCTTGTAGAAACTGATAAGAGTAATTATAGTATAATGTTTCCATGATTCAATGCAATTAGCTCTTGTGAAAATCGGGAAGTTGTTACACCAGAAATCACAATAGCGTGAGGCATCGTACCCTCATCACGCCCTTGTGAAATTGAAATGAAATTGAAATTGAAATAAGTTTATTGATGTAAAATACACACAAGGGATGAGGTAGCTCAAGCTATTCTCACCCCGTTCAGTACATCGTGTTAATACATACATACACACATCACAAACAATTCATATTACCAACATTCTGAAGATAAACATATACATTTCCTCCTCACGAGAAGTGGATATCAGACGTCCACAAATACTTTTATGACCTAGGTACGCCCTTGTGATTTGTTCTCGTGAAGTTGTGTTTAGTCAGAGTTGTTTGTTTCTGTATAATTGAGGCCGGTATTTTCTCCTTGATTCCATGTATGACTAACCATCCTGTGATGGGAATATTAGATGAACTTATAGACACTGGTTGAATAAAAGTAGAGTTTCTGGGGGGGGGGGGGTAGGGAGGGAGGGAAACATATGAACAGGGCTTTGCGACATGTGCTGCGCGCGCAGCAGGCGGGGGATACTTAAACAAGGGCAGGGCGGGTCACGACCCTGTTCACCTCCAGTCGCCGCCCGCTTCCCTCTGTATTCCTAAGCGTGTTCAAGTTAAAATTCAAGTAAGTTTATTGAGACATTAAAAAAGGGAGAGAGTAGCTTACACTATTTCAACCCCCTTCTAAGTTTGTTAATATAAATAAGAAAAACGTTATACATTTTTTGGTATGAGGAGAGAACATAAAGAGAGAATTGAGACTGACTGAGACTGATCAATTAGCCTCCGCTAGCAAAATCTGTGTACAGCACAGAATATTTTACAATATTCCTGAGTGTATGAAGATACAGTAGCCCAAGTAGATACAGTAGTACAGTGAAAGGACTTTAATTTTATCTACACAAAACATATGCATCTATGAAAATAAATTTAAATTTATTGCGCCAATCTATCAGCTGTTGGATGTAAACAATAAGTGTGGAAGATGGCGGAGCGACCTCCGGCTGGAGTGTCCACGAGTTTATCTTTACTCTTCAACACCATTAAATTCCAGGAACAAGCGTGTGCGGCAGCCGAGCATCGTCTATAGAGGAAATACCTACATTGTGTGAAATGGATTCACTGAAGGTAGATATCCGTGCGAATTAGTGTAGTTTTCGTAAGTTGTGTGTGTAGTGGCGTGGTATGGTAGTAGTTAGGGAGGTAGCTGTGTGGTGTGGGC
>WNGS01164858.1:28490168-28508155 GCA_020271785.1 Procambarus virginalis
ATATAATATTCTATTATATGATATATACTATATATACTACTTATATATATATTATTGACTTCATATTTATTACTATATACTATATTATATATATCTAGACCTATACATATATAGTAATATATAGCTATTATATATTAAGTATATCTATATATACTAATATATATATATAGTATATATATAACTATATATATATATATATATATTATATATAAAATATAGGGGGGTACCACCTCTGATGCAATTGAAACGGACCCAGAGCCTCAAAGAAGGGAACACAGAGCATTCAGAGAAAAACTTGGTATTTAACTCTGAATACGTATGAGTGTTCACTTCTCCTACCACGGTCCAGGGAGCCGGTCGGCCCGAGCGAGAGCCGGTCGTCGAGCGGACAGCACGCTGGACTTGTGATCTGTGGTCCCGGGTTCGACCCGGGCGCCGGAGAGAAACAATGGGCAGAGTTTCTTTCACCCTATGCCCCTGTTACCTAGCAGTAAATAGGTACCTGGGTGTTAGTCAGCTGTCACGGGCTGTTCCTGGGGGTGGAGGGCCTGGTCGAGGACCGGGCCGCGGGGACACTGAAAGCCCCGAAATCATCTCAAGATACCTCAAGATAACCACCCCCATCTTTTTATGTTGTGTACTTTATTATGCAAGGTTATACAGTTACATATATGATTGTTAACAAAAATGAACATTAAGAGGACATAAGGGGAAGTTTGTTTCCTAGAGGCTGTGGCTTTCTTCGAACTCCTCCGACGTTGGGCAGGAACCGAGAATGCAGCGAGCATTCCCCTCTGGATCGCGACACTGAGGCGCTGAAAGAGAAAACTTGCCGCTCTAGGGTCTCTTGTAGTGTGAATGAGCCTGGAACTAAGAACCTTAAGAAACCCTCTTGCACTCTCACCCCATGGGCCTAGGGTCTCAGACCCTATTTGAACGAAGTTATACCGGTGATCTAATTCCCTATACTTGGCTGACTTGCATCTTTCTCTGTGTGTCGCCGCGGCTCCTGCTTGGCCGTCAGAGAGGTTGATGTATGTTGTTACCAGGGTGGATACGCTAGTATAGTCCCACGCCAACTGTCTGCCTCCCTTCCAAGGGCGCAGTGTGATTCCGTCTGGTCGGCTGGCAAAGCTAACAGAGTCACGGTTCAATAGATTGCGGGGTTCTCTCTCCGCTGGACACTGGGCAGAGGCAAGGCTACTCTTAATAATGTCATTGACTTCGTCGTGTCTAGAGTTCCAACCACCAGACTTTCCACAGTGCAGGCCAAACAATCCATATTTGTCAGCATCTGCCTCGCCGCAAATATCCCTATGAACAGTGTTGATAAGGGCAGCAAGGCGAAGAGCGACTGCAATACGGAGCTCCTGTGGATCAAGACGTGTGCCTGTCACAGACATTGGGACTGCCAAAAGAGATCCCCCGCATGGGGAGCCTTCACAGATGTGAGGCGTGCACGATATATATATATATATATAATATATATATATATATATATATATATATATATATATATATATATATATATATATATATATATATATATATGTCGTACCTAGTAGCCAGAACGCACTTGTCAGCCAACTATGCAAGGCCCGATTTGCCTAATAGGCTAAGTTTTCATGAATTAATTGTTTTTCGACTACCTAACCTACCTAACCTAACCTAACCTAACTTTTTCGGCTACCTAACTTAACCTAACCTATAAAGATAGGTTAGGTTAGGTTAGGTAGGGTTGGTTAGGTTCGGTCATATATCTACGTTAATTTTAACTCCAATGAAAAAAAATTGACCTCATACATAATGAAATGGGTAGCTTTATCTTTTCATAAGAAAAAAATTTGAGAAAATATATTAATTCAGGAAAACTTGGCTTATTATGCAAATCGGGGCTTGCATAGTAGGCCAAAAAGTGAGTTCTGGCTACTAGGTACGACATATATATATGCAACAATAATCACAAAAACACTGATTCAAGTATGCAGAATAACCACATGTGAAAAATAGAGAATGCTTAACGCGTTTTCGACTAATTCGCCTTCATCAGAGCAAAGTAGAATGAAGACAGCTGTAACTGAAGAAAGTGTAGATTGGTTGATGAAGATTAAGACACCCAAGAAGTGGCCCGTGGATGAATTACTCGTAGAAAAAGAGTAGTCGAGAAAGTCAATGTATTTGGTACGAAAGTGAGGTGAAAGGCGAGAATTTATAAACCAACCTTCTCTCTTTTCTCTTCATATTCTTACCTTATACATTAACTTTCTCCTCCACTCTCTCTTCACACGTCGTGATAATAGCCTTCGACGGACCGAAACGTCGTCATTTCCTTTGTGTTCCAATATGTTGCTTGGGTGTCTAATTTTCAGCAATGGTATTGTGACTCACTGCCTCATATTAATTGATCTCTCTTTCCAGTTCAAGAAAATTTATTACTCAATAAAGGAAGATATTCTATTCAGCCAGGAACATAGTAAGTCGATTTGTACGTACTAGTATTTCTAGTGGAAAGGAACACAAAAATGCAAAAACTATTATCCTTATCTTTTCAAATTTAATTAATGAGGAAAGGCAGCAGAGGGGAAAAATGTTTTGCGGAATTAAACAAAATTGGATTTAGCCCTTGGTAAACCTCTCTGTCTGAACGTCAAGGGACCCCATTCAATCACGGCGGGCATTTATTTGGAACCAAGATTGTGTTTCGCCAACACTCTCTGATTGGAATTCAATTCTATCATTATTTTTCACTAAAAAACTAAGAAAGTGTTTGACTCTAAGTTTATTTCTCAATCACAGTCCCCAATATCCATTAAATTGTGTTAGAAAGATTATGGAGATAAGGAAAATAAATTCCATTCAGGAGAAAGGTTATCCATAGACGGTAAGATATGTGGAAAGGAATTTTTAATTAAACTGGGTTGAGTAAGATAACGTAAGAGCTATGTAGCGGCCAGCACTGTGTGACTAGTGCCTTAAGAATATTGTCAATGCTGTTGGGTGTTGATATTCTGGGACTGTCCTTGCCTGTGTACATCCGTATTGTGGTGTATCATGGCGTGTCCAAGGTCCAGATTCACGAAGCAGTTAAACAAGCACTTACGAACCTGTACATCTTTTCTCAATCATTGGCGGCATTTTTTTTTTACAATTATTAAACAGTTCATGAGCTTCGAAGTACCAGGAGGGTATTTATAACAATAACAATAGTTGATTGGGAAGTTTTCATGTTCGTAAACTGTTTAATAAATATAACCAAAGTTGTAAAAGATTGAGGAAAGGTGTACACGTTCGTAAGTGTTTGCGTAACTGCTTCGCGAATCTGGCCCCAAGAGTGTAAAACCAACCAAAATGTACATGGTTATGGGACGTGGATATAGTACATTTATTTATTGCAAGCTTTGGACACGCTTTCACTGAAATAGTTTAAAACACGTCGTAATCATCCTGAATGGAACACACAACGACGCGTTTGTCATTTTAAATTACACATTGTGTAAAGGGAAATGGGAAGACGGTGCGTTGCATTTTAAACATTTATCCGGAATGGAAACAGAATGAGATGAATCACGTTGTATAGAGCTGGGAACATACTGTGTTGATTTATACGTAGTTTTAGGGGAGGGGGGAAATATATTTTCTAGCTCTTGTTTGGCTATAGGGGTAGGGTAAGCAGAGGGCCGTATGGTTGAGTGGAGCTGGAACACCATGTGCTGGTTCATGTGGTTATGGTAGTGGTGATATAGTGACTATTATGGTTTCAGTTGTGGTAGTGATAGTGACCCTCATGGTGACACTCATTATAAACTGGCTGTCATGGTTATAGGAGCGGATGTAGTAACCTGTTAACAACAATTGCTGGAAATAAAAGGGTGAAGATGTGTGCTGGCTCCCATGGTTGTAAGAGAAGGGGATCTCCGGGGGTTAGCAACCATGCTTGAAGAGGAAAGGGGGAAAACCCTCCTGAATCCCCATGATTGAACAAGGGGAATAATATTACATATTAAAAACCATAGTAATACTATGGGGAGGGAGAGAAACATACTGTAAAGATTCCTGTTTTTTGTTTTGTTTTTTTAGTGATGGTATCTCCGAGTATGTGAAATTATGATGTTTTAAATCGTGTATTTTGTGCATTTTGGAATGATTATTAGTCCTCGCAAATGCTGACGAAAAACGTAGAAACTGAACAGTTTAAAAATTTAAAGATAAAGGAAACTCTTAAGGGCCAATTGGCCCATTCAAAGTCTCTGCATCACGTCTGTAACGTGAATTATTACATGTAAACCTATAACAGAGAGTGCCTATTTCTCTGACTGTTTCTCTGACCAAAGAGTTTTTTTATGTCCAAAGTTAGAGCCCAAACGCTTAGGGCTAGCGTCAACCAAATTGATGTAAATATTGATCTGGGGTACGGGACGAACATAGGCTGGTCGGAGTCGCCATAATTAAAAATGGGAACAGCATGCCAGGGTCACATTAGGACCGCCACGACGAATTCTGGCACTGTCAGATAATTCATAATAGATTATGTGCACATTTCATACAATATATTACATGCATATTATGAACAATACATTGCATGCATATTATACACAACACACTAGATGCACATTATACGTAATACATTTATGCACATTATACACAATACATTATATATACATTGTACACAATGTACATTATATGTACATTGTTCACAAAAGAATACCTGAACATCATACACAAAACGTTGCAAGTACAGTATACACACTACAAAATAATATTATAATAGGCAATGATAATAACAGTATTAATAACATAATTAGCAGTAATAATAACTGCATTAATTGTAATAATAACAGTATTAACATTAATAATATCATTAATAACAATAGTAATATAAGAGTATTAACAGAAGTATTAACTTATATTAACTTATTATTAGTTATATATTAACGAACTATTAACAGTATTAACTTATAACCTAAATAATAACACCACAGTACCAGTAAAAATAGCAATAACGAAAATATTAACAATAATAATAAAGATATTAACAATAGTAATCACATTATTAACAAAAATAATAAAAGTATTAACAATAATAATAAAAGTATTAACAATAATAATAAAAGTATTAACAATAATATTAAAAGTATTAACAATAATAATAAAAGTATTAACAATAATATTAAAAGTATTAACAAAAATAATAAAAGTATTAACAATAATAACAAAAGTGTTAACAATAATAACAAAAGTGTTAACAATAATAATAAGAATAGAATTAAGAATAATATTAATAGTTGATAATTTTATTAACAGTTATTTAAACAGTTACATAAGAAATTAGCGTGACATATGACAACGAGAAAATCTGTTGGACTAATAAGGTGACTCGAACCCGCGAACAGGGTACCCCCAGTCGCGTAGCTTACCCCCTGAGCCACGGCTTGTGATAACTTGTATAGAGTCGTGGTATACCTGTAATGTGTGTGTGTGGCTAGGCGTTCATTGATCACAGGTTCGAATTCCCTTCAATACTCCATTTGACTTTCTCAATATGAACAGTATTAACAGTAATAATAATAATAACATTAACACTAATAAGAGCAGTATTAATAACAGTATTAATAACAACGGTAAAAATAAAATTATTAACAGTAATAATATTAGTGCGCCAAAAATCACATTAACCTGGTGTATCAATGAGGTAATCAGTTGGAGGTATGAGGATTCAAACCTGCCAACTGGGTACTCCCAAGCACACGCCTAAGGCAACTTAACCACGACATGCTCAGTAAGCGAAGAAACTTGGGATTAAACTGAAACCTCTCGGGGTCATGAGGCTTCTAATGAAGCCAAGTCAAGGTAAACTTTTAAGTGATTTGGCCTAACCAAAAACGTAAAAAGCGAGGCAGCTTGTCTAATTTATCATTGTCGATGTGCATTGGTTTCTAGAAACGTCCATTTTGTCTTTAATTTCACTAAACCACCAGAGCTTTACCCTGTTGTTGACGGCGTAAAGAAGCGGGTGGTCTGAAGTGAGAGGACGGGTTGCAAAAAAAGTATCGCAAGGGCTTATGTGGTGAAGGATACAAGCGGGGGGAAGAGGCGCAAGATGAACTCACAAGAAAGTGATCAATCTATTGAAAAAATATTGTCTCTGGTGTTGAGGGAAGCGGGTTCGATCCCATTTTACGGGTTCAAAACTTTTCATTAAATCACGTTAGTGTTGTGTGTGTTTCATTATCTTTCCTGTAATGTATATATATATAATACATATATATTTATATGTATAAGCTATAACATAGGATGCTGTCTGTCCAAAGCTAGAGGCTGCAGACACTTGAGCCTAGACTCACCCAACTTGGCAGAGAGAATGGTCTGGGGTACGGGATGAACATAGGCTTGTTGGGGGTCGCCAGAATTCAAAATGGAACAGCATACCAGGATCACATTCAGATCCCCCACCACGATTTTTCGCTCCTGGCTACACAGCTAAATGTTTTCAAAACAATTGTTTTTTTTATAGTAATTTACACCATTATTCACTGATCTCGAAACAATTAACAGAAATTTCCTGCTGTTCATAATCTTTCCCACAGTCTCATAAAACCGACGATGCTGCCTCAGAATCGAGGGTCACCCACCCACGCCTTTTTCAGGAGAAAGTAAGGGTAAGTAAAGGTAAGTAAGGGGTAAGTAAATGGTAAGTAAGGGATTACTAAGGGTAAGTAAGGGGAAACTATTTTTTTCTTAGTATATCACACACTTAAGCTACTGTCATTAGCGACCACCCACACATTAGACAATTAAGTTTTTTTATGGGACAGACAGAAAGACATCATGACAGACACAGAAACATAGAGACAGAGTCATATTCACAGACAGACGGAGACAGAACGAGATAGTCAGTAGAGAGAGATGGATGGATAGATAGAGAGATTGACAGATGGATAGATATCTATCCAACAGCTGGTTGGATAGATGTATATGTAGATTAATAAACAGATTGATAGATGACTAGAAGAATGGACGGTTGGATGCATAGATGGATGGATATATGGATAGATGAATAGACAGACGTATAGACAGATGAGTGGATAGCTAGATTGGTAGCTTGCTAGATGGATCAGTAGATGGATGGATAGATATGTTAATGTATAGATTGATAGATGGATGGATAGATAGATGGATGGTCACATGGATAGATATATGGATAGAGAGATAGATGAATGGATAGATAGATAAATTTTGAGATAAAGAGAGAGAGATAGAAGGATGGATAGATAGATGAACAGATAGAAGACAGACACATCCGGGAACCGCCGGGGACCCCGCCCCCATCCAGTATTTAAATGTAAGAAAGTTCATTTGGGATTGTTTTATTACCGAATTTTTAATATTTAAGTGTATATACATTTTCGTAGTGTCATCAACACGCATCATATATATAACGGAGCTTCGGTACACATAGGAGCTGCCTCGCATTGACCAATAGGAGCTGCTCTGTATGAACCAATAGGAACTGCCCCGTATAGGCCAGTAAGAGCTGCCCTGTATGGACCAATAGGAGCTGCTTCGTATGGGCCAGTAGGAGCTGACTCTTATGGGCCTCTAGGAGCTGACTCGTAAGGGTCAATAGGAGCTGACTCGTAAGGGCCAATAGGCCCTGTGCTCTCAATAGGCCATCCGTTATTCATATGTTCATACCTGTTATAACAATACAAATTATTCCAACTTTTTTATATTATTTCACTTCCATAAAGCACTAATACTCTCCCCCCCCCTACATCCCAGACCTCCAGAATCAAAACAGCTTAAATGGAATCAAGCGACCGCATGCGGCTTCTCATTTCAATTATTTTCTCATCTAATGCAGCTAGGTTTGTGCGCTATTGTCATGCTGGCTTTGTCCTTTCTGCTGATAATTACTTTGCCCTACCTCTTACGTAATGCAGGACTGCATGCCGATGTCATCAAGGTAGTAATTAAATTGTATAATAACAATGATAATGATAATAATAATAATAGTGAAGGAAAGATCCAGTTTATGTATAAGTGCCTTTAACACCAAATTTAGCACATTGTGTACAGTATTTTAAGAAAGGATGTTGGTTACATCCGAAAATGTAGTTTTTAATTCACTTAAACATAAATTGGATCTTTCCTCCGCCTTCATTAAAGCACTACGGCATTGTAGTAAGTTTACCAATAATAACAATGAAAACTGTCCACATAAACAATATTCAGATTAGGGAGCGATACTCATTGAAAATAAAATGCTTCGAAGTCACACTTCTACATGTGACACAGAACGTTAACAAAATCAACTCACAAAGCGGAAGAGGTCAGTAAGTATAGCATTTAGGGCTCAGCGAGAGGAAAATAATGTATTCCGGTAACGTTTCAACAGTAGCACATTTAGTCATGTCTATATGGGTACATAGGAGGGTTTAAACGAAGGGACCCAAGGTCTGATCATGTCTGCTGAGCCCTGCTGAGTCCTGTTGAAGTTAGATCATTTCATTTACCTAGTGCCCAAGGTGAATTAAATGATGTAACATTTTATTCACCTTGAGCAACAAGAGCTTTAACACCCGACCTCCGGCTTGGGAAGTACTCTCTTTGGGAGGTACGAGTTGATACTCTCTATCAACTCGTATGGAAGCTGTTGACTGGCCCAATTGCGTTCATACGAGTTGATAGTCTCGTATCTGTCTGTCTCTCCTACTGTCCGTCCCAGAAGGACTGACAGACGTACACGTTCAAGCGGGAGAAGACGGGTGATACAATATGCACCCAAGTCGAGTGATGGGAATTAAAAGCTTTTTCTATGTTATAGCGAACAGATGAACACAATACTTCACACATTATTGTTTGAATTTTTGAGGGTGAGCATAACAAAGTGAAAAGCACATTTATTATGTTGGCAAAAGTAACTATTTTAATAACAAATTTAAGACTCCAGTATTAAGTTAGAACTTCATATACAGGCACGAAATATGCCCATGTAGTGAAGAGAATGAATAAGTATGCAGCTAAAGTTTTTACATACATCATGATTTTGAAAACTTTTTATTGGATGCCAAATAACTTTTCCCAGCTGCCAGAACGAATATTATTAAAAGAACCAAACTTAATAATCAGTGCTACAAAGTTATAAGAATTTATGCAAGCGGAACAGACAATATGGTCACAAAATTTACGATGAAGAGATACTCTAAATTGAGGTAATATACAAATTGTAAACTAGTTCCGGAATAATGGAAACGAAACTAACGAGTGGACTAAATTTTCCAAGCAGGATTCCAGGTAAAAAGGAAAGAATAAGGTGAACAGGGTTGGAAGGAAATATTATCCATGCTGTTACTATTGTACAGTTGCACTGAGGAAATCTAATTTTCAATAAAAAAAACTATAGTATATACTAACAAAAGGAATTTGTTAATACAACTTTCTTTTGTTTTTATTATATGAATGCAATAAATAAATAAAAAATCGTTGTTTATTCTCTAATATGACAAAGCATATAAAGCATAAATTGCTTGAATGTCTTCCGATACCCCCAGATTCAATGAAGAAATTACACAGTTGATTGTACAATAAAATCTTAGAGCAGGAGCTCTAAAATTATTTTATAGCTTCACATTCAAGAATTAAGGGCTAGTGTTCAAGTGAATGCCTTAACGTTTTGTCATAGAGTTTACAATCTAAATATTCTGGTAGTGGATCAGCTTCACTAACCTGCCAGATATGCCTATAGCCAAGGCGGATTCGCGGAATGACTACATCACATAGCCTGGACCAGCTTCAGTGCTGAAAATACAAATATCTATTATTACAAAAGTTGTCATACTTTTTAATAACGCAGCTTTCAGGTATTTGGGCATTTTTTCGTTCTTCTAAATCTGAGGTAATCTCTCAAATTTTTTTACACATGTTTTTAATAATCGCCTTAGAAGATTCCAAGTTATAATCAGTGTTTCCTTTCTTGCAATCCTCATTGGCCAATCGTTCTACAAAGTCATGCTCTCCCTCCTCCAACATGGGATGAAATCCACACATATTTTCTACGATAGTAATTAACATTGGCAGAAGTAACATTCCATTTAATATTACAAGTTACGTCAGACAAAAATTGTAATGGGTTATTTAAAGACCGCAGAGCACGCTTAGAGCCACAAAGTATCACTCAACCCCACTGAGTTTAAAGTACGTAAGGGCTAGACATTTACCCAATAGCTCCGTTTGTGTTGTGTTGCCTACTCGTTCAATCTCTGCATACTAGTCATGGTCATTTCATTTGCCTTATATACTGCACATGCACAACCTGGTTTACCTGTACTCATTTGCATAGAACCAGCAGTAAAGGCATTTAATTCGGTTAGATATTTTGAAGATGACTGTCAACATCTTCTAGTGTTATGCATCTCATAGTTTTAGTGTTATAGGCTTGCTTTAAGCTGATGGGTGTTCAATGTAGAATCCTGAGCATCTTTCCAAGGGTGAATAATGTTAAAAAATGTATTAGGATCAAGAGTCATTCAGTTTCATAAGATTATTGGCACAACTGAGCCACACACTATAAGGAGTTTTTTGTCGAGGATTGAGAGAACAATCAGAGTTTTTTTGGCATGGTTTTTAATTCAATTTAAATAGTGCTGTGGGACCATAATTTTTCTTCAACATTTTGGCCAACTAAGCACAAAACCTAATATTTAGTAAAACTTTCCTCTCATAAATAGATGTTGGTCTTAGTTCCTCTCTCAGGTTAATAATTCTAACATCTGGGACAACCCCAAGATGATGCGCATGACATCATTTTGTATTACATCTATTCCTTAAAAAAAAATTGAGAAACTTAAACCTCTCAAAACTCTTGTGGGCTAAGGATCAAATAAGGACTTTTAAGTCAACATATCACTGAACCAATAAAGAGATGGAAATAAGACCCTCCAGCACCACTAAACATGTTGTTTACCCAAAATGTGTCTAGCTTTGATCACATAGAGCACGAGTTCTACCTAAGAGCATATGACCATTGCGTCACTATGTTCTAATGCACTTATTACAGCTAAAGGAGGGGCGACCTTGCAGACTTGCGTACACAAGGAGTACATATTATTTTACACATAAGAAGTACTTTGGGAGAGTTATAGGGGAAAGAAAACAGATGCGATGTCTGAATTCATTGTGCGTGCATGCGTGCGGGCATGCGTACGTACGTACGTACGTGCTTGCATGCGTCAGTGTGTCAGTGCTATTGACTGTATCTACACTCATGTAATGTACAGTATGCACGCTTTTGTGAGTGTCAACAGGTTTCTGTAATGTCATAGAAATCAACACCAAACGTTACCACGTGCTATTTCATAACACGTTCCACCACAACAAACCACAACAATTGGCATTACCCAAAACGGATAAAAACAATTACACAACACATTTGAGACCTGATTAACATAAACTGCGCGTACTTAGTATGTCTCTCACAGTGACCTCGACGGCACGGAAGGAACTGAGACAATAACATTCACTCTACATTATTCCAGTGTGCTTATTTGCATACAAAGTGTGTTTCCGACCTCTTCCCTTCCTGCTGCTGGTGACGCTTACCTCTGACGGACTTCATATGATCCCGTTAAATGTATACTTTATCGCCAGCAACAGCGCGGTAAAAATTTATTGGGTGGATTTACAGCTCTTGAAGTATTAATAATAATCATAATTAGGAAAGCAATAGCGGTAATAATATTATCTAAATCTATAAAATAGAATGACTGTCTGCCTGTTTGTCTAAAGAAGGAGACCCCCGCACGTCCCACTAATATTAATACTAATACTGACACTAATACTAACTCTAATATGAATACTAATACTGACACTAATACTTACAATAATATTAATACTAATACTGCCACTAATGTTAATACTAATTCTGCCACAAATACTAACACTAATATTAATATTAATGTTACTACTAATACTAACACTAATATTAATACTGCCAATAATACTAGCACTAATATTTATACTAATACTGCCACAAATACTAACACTAATATTAATACTAACACTACCACTAATACTAATACTAATATTAGTGTTCTCTCAACTCTCGTAAAATATAAGAACACAAGACTTCAGGAAAATGCAAAAGTTTTATATAAGTTGTTACGTAAGACAGCATCTATTTACATCCACCCAAACTCATTGATATATTTGTCTAACTTACGCTTGAAATAATCAAGTTGCCCCACGTCTGTTATGTTGCCTGGTCAATTGTTTCATAGACGAATCACCTTTTTTTGTAAACCAGTATATACAGTGGACACCATTTATGCCTTTATGTCAGTCAGGACATTGTTTTTTCTCGTCTTTAAACACACAGCCTGTGTGTGTGTGTGTGTGTGTGTGTGTGTGTGTGTGTGTGTGTGTGTGTGTGTGTGTGTGTGTGTGTGTGTGTGTGTGTGTGTGTGTGTGTGTGTGTGTTGACTACAATGCAAAATAGTTTAATGCATCATGAAGTTTTGTCACGGACCAGTTTACATAAGCGAAAGCAGACTGTCTTGTAAAGTAGGGAGACGTGATGCAATGGTGCATCGAGCAAGTTGAACTGTACCAGCATATGCTGTATGCTATGTGGCAGTTTCCATGCTGAAGCTGTGTGTGTGTGTGTGTGTGTGTGTGTGTGTGTGTGTGTGTGTGTGTGTGTGTGTGTGTGTGTGTGTGTGTGTGTGTGTGTGTGTAACATGGAACTTTCTGTGTTGAAGCTGTGCTTTGTATTGAACCTTTCACGCTGAAGCTGTGTATCGCATTGAACATTCTAATCTAGAGCTGTGTGTTACATTGCAGCTTCCATGCTGAAGCTGTATGTCACATTGAATCTTACATACTGAAGAGATGTGCTGTATGAAACCTTCCGTGTTGACGCTGTATAGAACCTCGCATATTGAATCTGTGCTCAGCACGGAAATCTATACATGTATCAACAAATAATGTCACGCTTATCAAAAGTTAGAACCCATCAAACCAACTGCACGTTGACGACCTTGCTGGAGTTCCCATTCCACAGGAATTTTGTGTAACCGTTCTTGGAACCTCTATTTCTGACTGATCCACTTTGCAGAGACATTGAATAAAGCAACTATTGCGTGCCATTGATGTTTGCGAGCAATACACCAGCAATGTTTCAGGATTTCTTAACAGTTTGGGGCTACTTTATAGTGACATCAATTCCTGGCTTTGTTACCACCCCGAATACTTATCAATATTCTTCACTCTAACGATTTAGGCTGATGTAGTTACTCTATCCATTCTTTTTCCTCTAATACGTCATATATTTTATCCGGAATCGAATAATCCGTTAAAAAATGCGACGCATTTGTAAATATTAAAAACTTCGTAACTATTTTTATTTCTTATGCATCGTCCTCTAGCGGTTAGTTGGGCGATTTTGTTGGACATAATGAAAGAGACATATAACTAACGACTCTAATAAGTAATTAGAGATATATTCAGAGAGTTTAACGAGTGTCTCCCTACCCGTTATTGATTCCGGGGATTAACTGCCCGCGGCCCGGTCACCGACTATAGGCCTCTGACTATGAACTTCGTGGTTGGTGGTTTGACCAACCAGACGACCCGACTACCAGCATGTGCAGTTGAATGACTCAGAAGCATCAAACCCAATTAAACGTAATTGGCAAATATATGTTAATTAACATTTAGTAATGAAACAATCTGTTAATTAACCAAAAATACAATAATCTTGTTACACACTGTGACAAAGCTATGTGTTTCTGTTATCATAGTATTCGATATAGCTGTATTAGCTATAAATATAGTCGTTATCCTTGTATTTGTTATTATTATATTCGTTATCCTTACAATCGTTATAAATGTATTTGTTATCCTTCAGTTCAATACCCTTGTAATCGTTATCGTAGTATTCATTATCGTTATATTCGATATCATTGTTTTCGTTATCCTACTATTCATTATCGTTATATTTGTTATCAATGTATTCGTTATCCTAGTTTTTGCTCTCATCGCATTCGTTTTTCTTTTATTTGCTATCCTAGTTTTTGTTATCCTAGTTCTCGTAACCCAAGTAGTTGTCCTAGTACTTATTATCCTAGTATTCGTAATTCTAGTATTTGTTATCCTAGTATTCTTTACCCTAGTATTTGTTATCCTAGTATTCGTAACCCTAGTGTTTGCTATTCTGGTATTTATTATCCAAGTACTCGAAATCCTAGTATTTGTTATCCTACTATTTGTTATTATCCTATTATTTGATATCTTAATATTTGCTATCCTAGTATTTTGCTAACTATCGATCCAGACCAGGAGAGCGTCTCCTCGACCCGGAAGAGTGATCAATTTAATATTAATAATGGAGATTGATCTTATTTTTAAAGTTCTGTATTAACGTATTTCGGTACACTGGCATTTAGAGCTACCCTTGACTAACGTGGAGGGTTACACAACGTGTCAAGAACTGAATGTGTGATACTAAGGTCCCTGGCCATTTATAGAGCTGCCCCAGACTAATATGAAGGGTTACACAGTGTGTAAAGAGCATTAGCTATGTGATATTAAGGTCCTTGGCCATTTATAGAGCTACCCTTGACTAACGTGAAGGGTTAGACAGTGTCCCAAGAACAGACTGTGTGATACTAACGTCCCTGGCCATTTATAGAGCTGTCCTAGTCTAATATGAAGGGTTACACAGTGTGTAAAGAGCTAGCTGTGTGATACTAAGGTCCTTGGCCATTTATTGAGCTACCCTTGACTAACGTGAAGGGTTAGACAGTGTCCCAAGAAATAGCTGTGTGATACTAAGGTACCTAACCATTTATAGAGCTGTCGTAGATTAATATGAAGGGTTACACAACGTGTCAAGAGCTAGCTAAGGGATACTAAGGTACCTGGTCAGTTACAGAACTTCTCTACAATCTATGAAGGGTTACATAGTTTGCTCTAAGAAGCTACGGCTATATGACACTATAATCCCCCCATCTAGCTGGGATGTTTAATGGTAAGAATCGTTCCAAAATCTATATATACGTGTTGTATTATTCCTCTCTGGAGTTCGGTGTTTTAATCAGCACCAATAATTTATGACTTTTACTCTGGGGAAACTATATATATATATCAAGCTGTCTCGGGAAGAGATTGCGTGATGTGTCAGCCAATAAAAGCGACGCGGTAATATTAACGGAGAGATTGTTCCGAGCATCTAATCTGACAGTTAATTTAAGTGTTGAATTGTGTTAAATAAAGACTTATAATTTCTGTTTTGTAAGCAAGGATTTGCGGTGCCCTTTGTTGACTCTCTGGGGATTGATTAAGACCAATATCAAAATTAGCCCTTTATATCCGTAGTAGATAGGATACCCTGCAGTGCCCGGGTCGGGTTGGTGTCTAGGTCAGACTCCAGAAAGTTGCGACTTTGTGGCCAATCTCCTTAAAAGGGCTTTCAGACTGACAGACAAACGGATAAGAGACACACAGATAACAGACAGATATTTGATTTGACTGATTTAGATTTATATGTTTCAAGATTGCTCTAGTATTTGTATGTTCCAGGATTGCTTGGAACGATAAAATTATATAAACGCAGAGACCCACCTCTCACCAAATTCACAAGATCGTCATGAGAGCCGAATCTCCCCCCCCCCCCGCCCCTTTAAAGAGGACCAATAGTGTCAACCCTGATCCACCTATTACATTCCCCTAGCTCACATCAGTTACCCTGCAAAGTTTAATGTTGCTAGTGCCAATCATCTGGCCTCTAACCTGGGACAGATATTCAGAATGAAAACATCCTATTTTAAAGATACGAACAACCTTCTGGGGTTGTCCGCCTGCATAAGGCCTTGCCAGGAGGGAAGGTTTTGGGGTGACAGGTTGGAAGAGGGTGGAGAGGAGGTGCAAGTGGTAAGGGGGGAGGGGAAGAGGGTGATTAGGCCACAAACCCTCCCCCTCCCACCCCCACACACCCACAACCATTAGCACGATAACTGTGAATAAACATCTGTGCTAAAGCTCCTATGTCTCCCCTGGAGGCGTGGCGGGCGCCTCGCCCTGGCTTCCCAGCTACTACAGAGGGCCACACACACACACACACACACAGAACCCACAAAATAAAAGTTCAGTCAGCGCCTGTGGCTGTTGGCTGGGTAAACTGCGGGAGACCGCGAAGGAAAACACGCCGCCACAACACGGCGGCGCACTCTCGCACTTGCCGCGGAGTGAAGAGCTAATAACACTTTACTGGTTTTTGTTAAGCAACTCATTACGCTACTGAGGCTGATAGACCCGGGGTGTTATACTGCCTGTTGACCCATCTCTACCATCAGTAATGGGTTCTTGATGTAATGGTCTCCCAGTACACCTGGCGCTTATATCCTTGTTCCCCAGTACACTTGGGGCTTATATCCTTCTTCCCCAGTACACCTGGCTTATATCCTTCTTCCCCGTACACCTGGCTTTTATATCCTTCTTCCCCAGTACACCTGGCTCTTATATCCTTCTTCCCCAGTACACCTGGCTCTTATATCCTTCTTCCCCAGTACACCTGGCGCCTATAACACATCACAAGTTAAGTGGGAGGACGCGTAAAGACAGTGACCTCGTTGTGTTATCTGAGACTCTACTTAAATCTACGACGTAACGTAAATCTACGACGTAACGTAAATCTTAAGATGAGATTTCTACGACGTTACGTCAAAATCAAATGGTAATTAATTCGAAAATGTTATTTCACATATATATTTTTTCGTGTAGAGAAATTAACTAATTAAATGTAATTGTAAGCTTTTGTCCCAGGGAACTAATAATTACAGTAATTAAGCACTTTATAATAAGTTAAATTCAGTCAACGAGATATAGTTCATTTAACTGATTGTAAAATTTATATAAAGATGATGATGATGATAATAATAATTGATTATAGATAGAAATATACCAAAGTCATTGATATGAACTCAAGCTGAGGGGTATAACAGATTGCTTGACCTGATTGATCTTTGCAATGGCGTTATTTATTATCACGTGATACGATCTATTGAATTGATGTTATTTTAACTGTCCGACAGCCTACTGTCACGTGAACTGATGTCTTTCGGGATGTTATTTCAGTCTGATGTTTTAACTGTTTGAGCTGTTGGTCACGAAACCTGTTGGTTTTAATGACAACATTTTATCCTGATGAGAAGACCAGGTTCTCTTCCGTACTGCCATAGAGGTAATGAAATTGAAATAGGAGCAGAGAGGTCAGATTCGGCTCAAAAATCACGCTCAGGAGTCAAATTCGGACATTTCAGACATTTTGAAAACTGCAGAGGAGTTTGGGCAAAATATGACCTATCGCCGTTTTCAGTAATCGGCATATTTTCGGTATAAAAAGTCGTAATTTGAAATTGAAAATATGGGCGGTGGTGCGCGGGTGGTGGGTGGTGGTGGGCGGTGGTGCTCGGTGGTGGGCGGTAATGGGTGGTGGTGGGCGGTGGTGGTGTGGTAAGTGGTGGTGGTTGGGTGGGTGGGTGGGGCGGTGGTGCTCGGTGGTGGTGCGCGGGGGTAACCGAGTAATAACCGAATAATATAATTTTTAACACATTAGAATTTCAGCAAATATTTTACATATATGAGATGCTTTCAAATATGTTATCTTTGTTTACATTAGCCGGATTTTAATGACACGTAAATTACGATTCATAATGTTAATTGTCTAAAAAGTTTCAATAACACCTAAAATGCTATTTAATATCTATTTCCTAAATTTATAATGAAAAAGTTTTAAAAATGTAGTGTTTTTTATTAATAAATTAGGGATAAGAAAGGAAGGATGTATTCACTTCCTAATGTTGTATTAATCTAAATTACAAACTAATTAAAATACACAATACATCATAGTTCTTAAAACCGAAGTTCTAATGTTGATAAATAATAATACATGTACACATAAATGCCAATGGCCTCCATACAGCGGCCACCAT
>WNGS01164858.1:28517592-28551063 GCA_020271785.1 Procambarus virginalis
GGATGGAGGAAAATTGTACGGAATATCACTAATTTTCGAACAGGTTCCCCCGTTCTCCTGCTGAAAAATTCCAACAGAATTCTGCTGAAAAACAGACCCGACAAAGTTCGCATTCACCGTCTTATTACACAAAAGAACGTTACAAAAAAAATCGTCTCATCTAAATCTTATAAAATTAAAAAAGTCGCCTTGTAAACATGTTATCAAAATCAGCACAACAATGCAAATAGCTGGATTTAGGCATAGTGATACGCTCGATTGTGTATGCATACAGAACAGGCGTCTAATGTATTATTGAGTGTGGTGGGGTCGCTTCTGGCAGTGACTAGTGTGGTGCGGTCGCTTCTGGCAGTGACTAGTGTGGTAGGGTCGCTTCTGGCAGTGACTAGTGTGATGGGGTCGCTTCTGGCAGTGACTAGTGTGGTGGGGTCGCTTCTGGCAGTGACTAGTGTGGTGGGGTCGCTTCTGGCAGTGACTAGTGTGATGGGGTCGCTTCTGGCAGTGACTAGTGTGGAGGGGTCGCTTCTGGCAGTGACTAGTGTGATGTGGTCGCATCTGGCAGTGACTAGTGTGGTGGGGTCGCTTCTGGCAGTGACTAGTGTGGCGGGGTCGCTTCTGGCAGTGACTAGTGTGGTGGGGTCGCTTCTGGCAGTGACTAGTGTGGTGGGGTCGCTTCTGGCAGTGACTAGTGTGGTGGGGTCGCTTCTGGCAGTGACTAGTGTGGTGGGGTCGCTTCTGGCAGTGACTAGTGTGGTGGGGTCGCTTCTGGCAGTGACTAGTGTGGTGGGGTCGCTTCTGGCAGTGACTAGTGTGGTGGGGTCACTTCTGGCAGTGACTAGTGTGGTGGGGTCGCTTCTGGCAGTGACTAGTGTGGCGGGGTCGCTTCTGGCAGTGACTAGTGTATGGGGTCGCTTCTGGCAGTGACTAGTTGTGGGGTCGCTTCTGGCAGTGACTAGTGTGATGGGGTCGCTTCTGGCAGTGACTAGTGTGGCGGGGTCGCTTCTGGCAGTGACTAGTGTGATGGGGTCGCTTCTGGCAGTGACTAGTGTGGTGGGGTCGCTTCTGGCAGTGACTAGTGTGATGGGGTCGCTTCTGGCAGTGACTAGTGTGGCGGGGTCGCTTCTGGCAGTGACTAGTGTGATGGGGTCGCTTCTGGCAGTGACTAGTGTGATGGGTCGCTTCTGGCAGTGACTAGTGTGGTGGGGTCACTTCTGGCAGTGACTAGTGTGGTGGGGTCGCTTCTGGCAGTGACTAGTGTGATGGGGTCGCTTCTGGCAGTGTCTAGTGCGGTGGGGTCACTTCTGGCAGTGACTAGTGTGGTGGGGTCGCTTCTGGCAGTGACTAGTGTGATGAGGTCGCTTCTGGCAGTGACTAGTGTGGTGGGGTCACTTCTGGCAGTGACTAGTGTGGTGGGGTCGCTTCTGGCAGTGACTAGTGTGGTGGGGTCACTTCTGGCAGTGACTAGTGTGATGGGGTCGCTTCTGGCAGTGACTAGTGTGGTGGGGTCGCTTCTGGCAGTGACCAGTGTAGTGGGGTCACTTCTGGCAGTGACTAGTGTGGTGGGGTCGCTTCTGGCAGTGACTAGTGTGGTGGGGTCGCTTCTGGCAGTGACTAGTGTGGTGGGGTCGCTTCTGGCAGTGACTAGTGTGGTGGGGTCGCTTCTGGCAGTGACTAGTGTGGTGGGGTCGCTTCTGGCAGTGCCTAGTGCGGTGGGGTCGCTTCTGGCAGTGACTAGTGTGGTGGGGTCACTTCTGGCAGTGCCTAGTGTGGTGGGGTCGCTTCTGGCAGTGACTAGTGTGGCGGGGTCGCTTCTGGCAGTGACTAGTGTTGGGGTCACTTCTGGCAGTGCCTAGTGTGGTGGGGTCGCTTCTGGCAGTGACCAGTGTAGTGGAATCGCTTCTGGCAGTGACTAGTGTGGTGGGCATGCTTCTGGCAGTGACTAGTGTGGTCGGGTCGCTTCTGGCAGTGACTTGTGTGGTCGGGTCGCTTCTGGCAGTGACTAGTGTGGTCGGGTCGCTTCTGGCAGTGACTAGTGGGTGCTCTTGCTAGAGGCAGTGACTAGTCGGTGGTCTTGCAAGAGCTGGTGACTTGAGGGCGAGTTTGCAAGAAGCGGTGACTCATGGAGTAGGAGGCCTCGCTAAATTCAAGGTCTATCAGAAATTTCCAATTTCATATTTCAATTTTAAAATATAAAGCCTGTAGGAAATCTGACACTTGAGCGTTATTTTTAGACTAATTCTGGCTCATTGCACATATTTGTAGTTTTCAATAACTACTTTTTATACAGAAAATATGTAAATTAGTGAAAGCGGCAATTGGGAAGACTTGTCAGTGACTGGCCTCCCTAGTGGCAGTGACTGGCCTCCCTAGAGGGAGTTATTGGCCTCCCTAGTGGCAGTGATTGGCCTCCCTAGTGGCAGTGATTGGCCTCCCTAGTGGCAGTGATTGGCCTCCCTAGTGGCAGTGACTGGCCTCCCTAGTGGCAGTGATTGGCCTCCCTAGTGGCAGTGATTGCCTCCCTAGTGGCAGTGATTGGCCTCCCTAGTGGCAGTGATTGGCCTCCCTAGTGGCAGTGACTGGCCTCCCTAGTGGCAGTGATTGGCCTCCCTAGTGGCAGTGATTGGCCTCCCTAGTGGCAGTGATTGGCCTCCCTAGTGGCAGTGATTGGCCTCCCTAGTGGCAGTGATTGGCCTCCCTAGTGGCAGTGACTGGCCTCCCTAGTGGCAGTGATTGGCCTCCCTAGTGGCAGTGATTGGCCTCCCTAGTGGCAGTGATTGGCCTCCCTAGTGGCAGTGATTGGCCTCCCTAGTGGCAGTGACTGGCCTCCCTAGTGGCAGTGATTGGCCTCCCTAGTGGCAGTGATTGGCCTCCCTAGTGACAGTGATTGGCCTCCCCTAGAGGGAGTTATTGGCCTCCCTAGTGGCGGTAACTGGCCTCCCTAGTGGCGGTAACTGGCCTCCCTAGTGGCAGTGATTGGTCTCTCTAGTGGCAGTGACTGGCCCCCCTAGTGGCACTGGCTGGTCTCTCTAGTGGCAGTGATTGGCCTCCTAGAGGGAGTTATTGGCCTCCCTAGTGGCAGTGATTGGCCTCCCTAGAGGGAGTTATTGGCCTCCCTAGTGGCAGTGATTGGCCTCCTAGTGGCAGTGATTGGCCTCCCTAGAGGGAGTTATTGGCCTCCCTAGTGGCAGTGATTGGCCTCCCTAGTGGCAGTGATTGGCCTCCCTAGTGGCAGTGATTGGCCTCCCTAGTGGCACTGGCTGGTCTCTCTAGTGGCAGTGATTGGCCTCCATAGTGGCAGTGATTGGCCTCCTCGTTACAGTGACTGGCCTCCCTCGTTACAGTGACTGGCCTCCTGAGGTAGCAACTAAATATACCCATAACACTTTCATCATCATATTTTAACCTTCACTTGAAACAATGCAGCAATTGCTCCGTCTTCTATGCTGCTCGGTATTTTGTTCTATAAATCAGCACAACCTGTTGCCAGACCAGTATTTACCCAGGACATTCCTAAGTCTTAAGTGTCAATCAATTGATACCCGGTGCTTTACGTTCCATTTTGTTTATATTTTAAACTCATATTTGTATGTCCTTTGTTGTATCATTGCAATCATTTATATGTATATAAATAAATAAAATAGAGTTTTCAGTTGCATGTTGGCTTGCAGACCATATGTATACGTATATATATATATATATATATATATATATATATATATTATATATTATATATTATATAATATATATATATATAAATAAATATATATATATATATATATATATATATATATATATATACATATATTATATATTATATATATATATATATATATATATATATTATATATTATATATGTATGTATGTATGTATGTATGTATGTATGTATGTATTATGTATGTATGTTATATGTATATATGTATATATGTATGTATGTATGTATGTATGTATGTATGTATGTATGTATGTATGTATGTATGTATGTATGTATGTATGTATGTATGTACGTGTGTGTGTGTGTGTGTATGTGTGTGTGTGTGTATGTTGTACCTAGTAGCCAGAATGCAGTACTCGGCCGACAATGCAAAGGTCGATAAGCCTAATAAGCCTAAGATTTCCTGAATTTATATATTTTTTCTATTTTTTCGTATGAAATGATAGAGCTGTCCATTTCATTATGTAGGATTTCATTTTGTTTAATTTGAGTTAAAACTAACGTAGATATATGACCGAGCCTAACCCACCCTACCTAACCTAACCCACCCTACCTAACCTAACCTAACCTAAACTAATATAACTATGCCAATAATTCATGTTCTCAGTATTATATAATAATAATAGTTCATATAAACCAATTGGATTTTTTAAATAAAGAAAATCACTTGGCCTATTAGGCAAATCGGTCCTTGCATAGTAGGTCTAGAAGTGCGTTCTGACTACTAGGTACGACATATGTATATCATTATGTTGACCAAACCACACACTAGAAGGTGAAGGGACGACGACGTTTCGGTCCGTCCTGGACCCTTCTCAAATCGACTTGATCGACTTGAGAATGGTCCAGGACGGACCGAAACGTCGTCGTCCCTTTACCTTCTAGTGTGTGGTCTGGTCAACATCCCTTAACCACGTTATTGGGACTCATCGCCTGCATGTATATCATTACTTTGCAAACTAGATTTATATTCATTATATAACTGTTGAACACAATTATACCTCAAAATTTCATGTAAACATCAGATACCAAGTTGAATTCTGCTCTCACAGAGTTATGATAATTAGTAGACTTAGTGGAGGACTCGTTAGTAAGACGAGAATGTGGCTGGCTCTTGAAATTAAAAGAAAACATTGTTTGATTAGTTCAGCAATTAATTAGTAACCTAATTATTAGGTATTGGATAGAATCTCAAGGAAAATCAGATTTCATAAATTGATTCTCTTCACTTCTTTAATCCTATATTTCAAAGAACAGACCAACGAAAATTCAAAAGTGTTTATTATAAGGCACTTATTATAAGCGTCAAAGGTACTTATATGAAGTCTGTATACAAAAAAAATACAAAGTTTTATTGTATTCAAAAAGATATCTCCACTGAATTCTTGAGTGGACGGAGATCAAAGACGTCTGGGAAGAATTAAGGTTGTAGATCGTTAAACTGTATTTCTCTGGAAGGGGAAAAATAAAATATCACAGCGTTCTTTTAAAGAGTTATTAACGTACACAAACTCTCCTTCCCAACAGCTTCTCTTCCTTCTGAGAACTCGCTTTTACGCTAAAAAATGTAGTGGGATTTTTTTCTATCTCCACTCTGTGATCTTTTACTTCTCTCTCTCTTCCTTTCTTCAATGTGGTCTACTATACAATAGGTTAATATTATTCTTGGATCCTCTATATCTTACTCGCGAAATAATTCTCAGTTCACCTTCTCTCCCCTGACTCCCTATGTTGCCTGTGTTGTTAAGCACGTGAGTTCGATATTTATAATTACACTATTTGTAGGAACACTTTTTCATCTCTCGGTACTTCCCTTTACGAAGCGCTTGGCATACTCACCCCCTCCTCTCCTTGCTATATTCCTTCATCGCTACAACATATTCAAAGACTAATACATACTGTGAAAACACCTGATTCGTTGCAAAAACTCACGACCACTTAGCTAATTCAGGTCTAATTATATTCAAAAGGACATGACAAATATATAACATAATAAGCAAAAATATCCTGAAAACTAGATGTGAGCAAAAGCTTTGTCCCTTCCTTCCTTCCTACTTGGTGATGTGGAAGGAAGGGGGCAAGGAGGGAGAGGGAGCTGGTGGAAGGGGTGAGACAAGCTTCGGGGGTCCATGAAAATGAATACAAGCCTGGGCTCCGGAGGCAAGCATACAATGAAGTAGTTTAGGGAGAAGTAAACAGTCTTGAGGTCCAGAAAAAGTTTACGAGTCTGAGATCACTGGAAAAGTCTAGACGACTGGGGTCCATGGCAAAGTATACTAGCTTGGGTGGCAAAGGTATACTAGTTCGGGTGGGCAGGGTATACTAGCTTGGGTGGGCAGGGTATACTAGCTTGGGTGGGCAGGGTATACTAGCTTGGGTGACCAGGGTATACTAGCTTGGGTGGCCAAGGTATACTAGTTTGGGTGGGCAGAGTATACTAGCTTGGGTGGGCAGGGTATACTAGCTTGGGTGGCCAGGGTGTACTAGCTTGGGTAGCCAGAGTATACTAGCTAGGGTGGCCAGGGTATACTAGATTGGGTGGTCAGGGTTTACTTGCTTGGGCGGCTAAGGTATACTAACTTGGCTAGCCAGGGTATACTAGCATGGGTGGGCATGGTATATTATTCAATTCTGGACTCAATGGTAAAAAAAATATACAAGGTGGAGTCCAGAAAAACGTATAAATCCCTGGGTTAAGGATAATGTATACAAATCATGAGTCAATGGGAAATTATTCACACCACGAGCCCTTGGGAAAGTTTACAAGTCATAAGATAAGGGGGTAAGTGGTAGAATTTTTTGGAGTGAATGTGATCTTTGGTCGTGAAAGATTATGCTGTGTGTTGTGTTCGCATTTAAGTTGTCAGTCCTTACTGTGTGGCTGCTATCGCGGGGGAGGATACTGCTTGACAGTATTTATGAGGGTGTCCAGCTGCTGGACACTTTTTTTTTACCAGAAGAGTGGCAATGTTGATAGCTTCAGGCTGGTGACTGTAAGATTCATAGACTTTTAAAACTCTTCTAAGGTCCTTGGTTGCTTCACATTCCAGGAGATTGTGAAGTAGTGGCTTCTCTGTGATTGTTTAGCAGAAGATGCATTTCCACTCTCTGGTTTCACTAATTTCCCAGTTGCATCTGTAACCTAGACGTAGTCTATGTAACCGAACTGCTATTTCGCTGTGGATATCTTTCAGGAAAAATAACCTGTCTAACTTGGTAGCCTGATGATACCATATTACAGAGGGCGAACCTTCTGCTTGACAGGCTGGGTATCAAAGCCTATCTTGTGTAGATGGGCTTTGTTGAGGTGTGTGAGTTGCTTGGTGACGGTGTTTTTTATGTACACTAGGCTGGGTAGGAGTCTTTTGTGGATCACTGGATGACGTGTTGCTAATTTAGCAGTTTTATGGGCTTTTTCATTTAATGGGATTCCAACATTGGATGAAATCCCATGTTGGGATTCCATCCTTTTCAGGAATCCAGTTTAGGGAATCTAATCCAGTTTAGGGTGATGTTGAGTCCTCTTCCTTTAGCAGGGAGCGAGATGATTGATGAAGATTAAGCTACCCAAGAGGTGGCACGGGCATGAATAGCCCGTAAAGGGAGCGAGATGTTGTTGTTAAAGATTTAGCTACTCAGGACGAAGAGTCCATGTAGCACGGACTATGGTGAGCCCGTAAAGGGAGCGAGATTGTTGTTGTTATAGATTCAGCTACTCGGAACAAGTTCCAAGTAGCACGGGCTATGGTGAGCCCGTAACTTACCTGGCACAGGAGCTGGGCAAGAAGCACGGGCTATGGTTAGCCCGTAACTTACCTGGCACAGGAGCTGGGCAAGTAGCACGGGCTATGGTGATCCCGTAACTTACCTGGCACAGGAGCTGGGCAAGAAGCACGGGCTATGGTTAGCCTCGTGGACAGGAGATGTCTCCCGTCGGGGAGCGAGAGAAGCACTGATATTAAATAAGGCAAGAGTGAGGTGAGAAGCAGGTAAGGAAAGAAAGCAATATCTGGAAGAAGGTAAGGTGTAAGATAGAGAGCATGGTTAAAGAAGAAGGTAATTCCGAGATGAAGGTAAAAGTAAGGCGAAAGGAAAGAAAAGGATGAAAGGTGCGAATGGGATGATTGTAATAATAGGATGAGGAAAGAAAGGGATAAAGTAAGAATAAAAAGGTGAGAAAAGAGGGTAGTCTTAAGTCAGGTCAAGTATGTTAGGAAGGTTGGAACATTTAAGTCTGTACTGTGTAAGGAACAGAGCCAGGACTAAGGTTCAAGTTGGGTAGGTTGTGTATCAGAGCCGACTCAACAAGACGGCGTCTATGAAGAGTTGAGGCAAGAAAAATTATTTTATAAGAACTATAAAAGCCTTAAGTACCATAGAAGTCAGAAGAAGGAAGCATGAGTTCCATGTAGTGGTAGATGAAAGAAGCATAATTAACTGATGAAGGAAGAGTTAATGTCATAATGTCACGTGAAGGAAGCAGTAATGACACAGAGCGTCAGATGAAAGAAGTATCATTGCAATAAAATTCCACATGAAGGAATCATCCGTGAAATAAAGTGCCACAATATAAACACAACATGAGAGTGTTGGCTCAGAAAACGACAATAATATAGCTTAAAACGTTTACTTAACTCCTGAAAAAAGATGACGAAAAAATTAAATGAAATGTCATAAATTTAAAAATATTAAGTTTTATTAAATAAAAACAATTAAAGACTATAACAGGTCTTGAAAATAACTCACAATAACCCAGCTAACGCAACGTAAAGACGCGTTGTTATTACGTTGTGACGTTGTTAAAACTTTGCACATCACGATAAATGAACGTTGTGGTTACGTTTTTATGTTGGTTGGGGGAGACCGAATTGTGTCCAGACGACAGAGGAGTGTTTGGACTCACAACTTGTGAGATGATCTGGAAGACACTCTAAATGGGTGAGACGAAGGTCTTAGAGCAGGGTGGTGCCGAGGTCCAGGAGCTATAGGACGTGCTATACCCGAAATCATTATTACTGACCTATATTCAATCTCCCAGACCAAAATTCTATGTTCCCGACTTACATTCAATGTTCCGGATATAAATCCAATCCAGTCCGTTCTGGTGATTTCTTAAGCGTCAAATTTGAAGTGGTTTGGCCTTGCCAGAAAAGTTCGAATCGTGGCGATTCACTTAACGATTAAGGAGCCGATGCTCATTATTACCAAATAACGTTAATATTGCGGTGCTCATGATTTCACTACAGCACCGGAATTTTGACGCTCTTTCCAATCATGGAAGCGACTCAAGTTGTTAGTGCATACAGATATGAGCATAAAATGCTAATAGAATTGGTTCCCAGTCAATCCTCCCTGACCGGGACTCGAATCCAGACCGAATCGCAGGTAAGGCTCGGCGCGCGTGTTACCACTACGCCATCATGGATCAGACCCAGGATTTATCAAGCTCTTACTCATCTTCTTACTAAACCTGTACATCAGTCCTTTATAATCCAAGGCTATTATTGTTATAAACAAATTCGTAACACTACGGAGCTTATTAGCTGTTTAATAAATGTAAATTTAGCCGCCATGATTAAGGATAGATCCACAAGTCTCGTAAGTAGCTGCATGAATGCTTGATGAATCATGGCCTTGTGAGGCTGAAGAGATGACACTGGACGTAAGTAAGAGAGGATGAAACAAACAACGTACGCGTGGTCCAGCTCCGTGGACTACCAGTAGTTGCCGCCCGTAGCACAAGGCCCTCATCCTTCAACAGTCTCATGCTGGAAGTGCCATTCTCATCACTTCATCAGCGATCAAATTCCCTTCCAAGTGCTATATAGTCGTAATGGCTTGGCGCTTTCCCCTGAAAGTTCCTTTCCCTTCCTTCAGCGAAGGAAGAGAAAGGATGACTGGATGCACTCCAGAAAGGATGCACTCATTCCCAGGATGACTGGCATCTGGAACTTGTGCGTCCAACAGGTTGATACACGGGAGATCAGGTCAACTGACCACATGAAGGCTCTGGCACACAGTTGGCTACAGGCTCATCCTGTTCCTTATATGATTGTTACCTAATGTTGTTACTGAACAAAGGCTATTCCTTCTGATGCATATAACATGCTCATGAAATAAATGGGCCTCCAGGAGTAGGTTTCAACTGAGCTGAGGTAAGATTACTGCTCTTGTTTGCAGTTTCGCCAGCTTCCTTATATGGTTGTACCTTTATGATAGTTCCCTGTATATTGGTTTCATAGCACATTCTCATAAATAAATTAGTATCAAGGAACAGGCTTCAGAGGAGCTGAGGTAGGATAACAGCTCCTGCTTGCAGTTTCACTAGGTACGTCAGTTGAGAGAGAGAGAGAGAGAGAGAGAGNAACTATTCGTTCAGTTTGTCTAGGCCATGTTAAAGTCTGTTGCTATTTTTTTCCGTTTTATTCTTCCTCATAATTTTCTCATCTTCAGAGGACCATGGGTTTCAATCAAACTTACAAGAAGAATTAAACATAGAGAATTCGAAGCAGCCCAAGATAATACAGGGAAGCGGAGGAGACTGTATACTACTGTGGTGACATCGACTTCACCCGGATATCATTGACAGGGAGTACTACGTGAAGTCTCCACGCACCGAACCAGGAACCATGAAGACCCGCAGCCAAGAGCAGAAACAGCCCTGCACGAAGAAGCAGCACAAGAAGACACACCAAGCATTAGAAGGCCTGCTACCTTCCTCTAGCCTCCTGCTGAACCTCTCCTCCTTACCCCGGGCTAGGGAAGGGAACTATGAGGAGAAAGACCAAGCCATTAAAAAAAACGGGCTCACCATAGCCGTGCGACTTGGAGTTTTGTTCCAGGTAGCAAATCTTTAACAACAACAACCAAGCCATTATGACTATATAGCACTGGGAAGGGGTCAGGATAAGGATTTGGGATGGGACGAGGGGAAAGGAATGGTGCCCAACCACTTGGACGGTCGGGGATTGAACGCCGACCTGGATGAAGCGAGACTGTCGCTCTATCGTCCAGGCCAAGTGGTTGGATTCACCCCGGGCTAGCCAGCCTCAAGTCATCCAACACGCCGTGCAGCCACTCAACGACGAGAGAATCCCAGCCTATAGTATCAAGATACAGTAACAAAATGATTCCCAGCCACAGTAACCCGGCCACTGATATTCTACCCTCCTCGTCGCCATCCTCATCCTGTTATCGGAGTTTTCACCTTATCCTTTTGTATCTTCGTCCCTCAGCTTGCCAGATCCTTTGATCAATAAATCGTAAATCGTCCAAGGACCGAATCCTGTGTGATTCCACTAACGACTTTTTCTCTACTTTGAGATCTCGCCCTCATAGTGACTCGCTGTCTTCTGTTCCTAAGGTACTCCTTTTTCCATTGGAATACCTTCCCGTCTCTCTCTCTCTCTCTCATCTCTCTCTCTCTCTCTCTCTCTCTCTCTCTCTCTCTCTCTCTCTCTCTCTCTCTCTCTCTCTCTCTCTCTCTCTCTCTCTCTCTCTCTCTCTCTCTCTCTCGTGCCTAATTTCTGGCACCTGGTCATAGAATTGCATTAATTTTCTGAGGCAAGATTTGACATCTCTAAACGCATGCTGGCGATGTGTTACAAGTTTCCTTCTGATGTTCTACTAGTTTTTTGTCTCATAATTTTCTAAGTCACCTTGCATCATATGCAAGATAAAGACACTGCCTTGAAGTTTAGTGGCTACTATCTGTCCCCCCTTTTTGTATATCGGGACTACATTAGCCGTCTTCCAAAATTTTGGCAGTTCTCTTGTTACCAGTGACGTCTTATACTCCATTGAGAGTGGGAGGCACAGAGCTTCTGCTTCTTTTTTTAGTATCTTTCGAGAGATTCCGTCTGGGCGTAGAGCCATGGCCACATCTAACTCCAACTAGTGCTACCTACCGCCCAACTGGTAATCTCAAACTCATCCAATGTTGCCTGGTTAGATATCCCATCCTGTATTTCAAGAACTTCTCCTTACTCTATTGTGAAGTCTTCCTGGAATTTCTGGAGTTCCTGGCACACATCCTTGTTATTTACAGTGAACCTGTCTGCCCCTATCCTCAGTTTCATTATCTGTTCCTTTACCTTTGTTTTCTTTTAGATGTGGCTATCGTTCTGCCTCTCTTCTCACCCTGAGGTATTCATTCCCAGCCTTCTGGTATTTTTATCTACTCTCTGGGGTCTTCTTATTTCTACAGTTTCTCCATGCCCTAGTACGTAGTTGCTTTGCCAGCTAAAATCCCTGATTAAACTATAGGTTTCTCATTTGCAATTTTGATTTTCCATTTTGACATTGACAAACTTGTTTGCTACCTCTTTGTAGTTGCCTGACATGTAGTTCAGCATGGGTCCCCCTGACATGTTAGCTTAAAAAGTTTTTTGTTGCCACATCCAATAGTCTAGCTCTCCATGTTTCCTCACCGCCATGTGGTTCTTTGTTCTTCCATTCTATCTTTCCGGGATTGAAGTCTTCCACGATAGGCAGACGGGATCGATTTCCACAGGCAGCAGAGGCAGCCCTTTCAATTATAGTATTAACTGCAAAGTTGTCTCTGTCATACACTTGCCTGGGTCTTCTGTCATTTAGTGGAGGGTTATATGTCACTGCTACTACTATTCATCATCCTCCCATCATCATAGTTCTTGTTATCTTGTCTCTGAACCCCTCGCAGCCCGAGATAACCATCTCCTCGGAACTCCATTCCTTTCTTATCTGTAGGGTCACTCCTCCTCTTCTTCCTTCTCTCTCTTCCTTATTACAGTGTTGTCCTGGGGAAACACCGCATTGTTATGATACCTGAGAGATATGTTTTCAGTGTGTGTGTATGTGTGTGTGTGTGTGTGGTGTGTGTGTGTGTGTGTTGTGTGTGTGTGTGGTGTGTGTGTGTGTGTGTGTGTGTGTGTGTGTGTGTGTGTGTGTGTGTGTGTGTGTGTGTGTGTGTGTGTGTGTGTGTGTGAGTACTCACCTAGTTGTTCTTGCGGGGGTTCAGCTCTGGCTCATTGGTCCCGCCTCTCAACTGCCAATCAACTGATGTACAGATTCTGAGCCTACTGGGCTCTATATCTACATTTGAAACTGTGTATGGAGTCAACCTTCAACACAACACTTCCTACTGCATTTCATCTGCTAACTTCACTGACACTGAAAAGTTCTTTCTAACGTCCCTTTGGCTCATTTGGGTACTCATTTTCCACTTGTGTCCCCTTGTTCGTGTTAAACAGAGAAACAAACGTGTCTTTTACAACCCTGTCAATTCCTCTGAGAATTTTGTTGGTAGTGATCAAGTCTTCCCTTACTCTTCAGTCTTCCAGAGTCGTGAGTTGCATTTCTCGCAGCCTTTCCTCGTAACTCATGCCTCTTAGTTCTGGGACTAGTCTAGTGGTATACCTCTGAACATTTTCAAGCTTCGTCTTGTGCTTGACAAGGTACGGGCTCCATGCTGGGGCCGCATACTCCAGGATTGGTCTTACATATGTGGTATACAAGGTTCTGAATGATTCCTTACACAGATTCCTGAAGGCAATTCTGATGTTAGCTAGCTTTGTATACGTCGCCGATGTTATTATTTTTATGTGGGCTCCAGGAGACAGGTTTGGTGTGATATCAACTCCTAGATCCTTCTCTCTGTCCGTTTCACGAAGGACGTCCTCTCCCATTCGGTATCATGGGTCTGGCCCCTTGTTTTCACTGCCTAGTTTCATTACCTTACATTTACTCGGGTTAAACTTTAGCAGCCATTTGTTGGACCATTCATTCAGTTTTTCTAGGTCATCTTGTAGCCTCATACTATCCTCCTCTGTCTTTATCCTCCTCATAATCTTTGCATCATCAGCAAACCATGAGAAGAACGCTTCTATACCCTCTGGGAGATCATTTACATATATCAGAAACAGTGTAGGTCCAAGGACTGAACCCTGCGGAACTTCACTTGTGACGCCTCGCCAGTCTGAGACCTCACCCCTCACAGTGACTAGTTGTCTTCTGTTGCTTAGGTACTCCGTTATCCAGTGGAGTACTTTTTCTTTCATTCCCGCCTGCATCTCCAGCTTGTGCACTAATCTCTTATGTGGTACTGTGTCAACAACCAGTCCTCTTACAAATAACGTTGCTTTTGGCCGTTTACCCGTATGACCGAAATTGGACGCAATTTGAAAATGAAAAAAATGAAAATAATTTTTTTTTTTTTAACAACAGTAAGTTAAGGGTCCTCTGGTAGGTTAGGTGGGCAGGAAATTCTCATAAAGTTTCAAAACTTTATGAAAAACGTTAATTGAATGTTTCTTCTCCTAACCTTTCCGAGTAGGTAGGACAACTCAAACAGAAAACAGGACAATAAGTCACTTTTGTGAGTCGATTTCATTTCAAATTACGTCCACTTCTGGCCATAGCGCGCATATGAGCGAAAAGCGACGTTATTTTTAAGAGGACGGGTTGGTGTCAAAGGCTTTCTGGCAAATCCAAAATATGTAGTCTGCCCAGCCCCCTCTATCTTGCCGGATTTGTGTTGCCTGGTCATAGAATTCAATTAAAATTCTGTGAGGCATGATTTGCCTTTCCTGAACCTATGCTGCTGTTGTGTTATATAGTTCTTTCGTTCCAGAAGTTCCACTAATATTTTTCGCAAAATCTTCTCCATCATCTTGCATGGTATGCAAGTTAGGGACACAGGCCTGTAGTTCAGTACCTCCTGCCTATCACCCTACTTGAATATTTGGACAACATTGGCTATCTTCTAAATTTTTGGCAGTTCACCTGTTACCAGTGATTTGTTGTACACCATGGATAGTGGCAGGCACAGAGCTTCTGCTCCTTCCAATAGTATTCATGGTGAGATTCCATCCGAGCCTTTAGCCTTTGTCGCATCCAATTCTAGCAGATGTTTCCTCACCGTTCCCTTGGTAATCACAAACTTCTCTAGTGGTGCCTGGTTTGATATTCCCTCTCCTATCTCTGGGACTTCTTCTTGCTCTACTGTGAAGATCTCCGGGAATTTCTTTTTGAGTTCTTTGCACACCTCCTTGTCTTTATAGTGAATCTGTCTGCCCCTACCCTCAATTTCATTACCTGTTCCTTCACTGTTGTTTTCCTCCTGATGTGGCTGTGCAGCAATTCAGGTTGAGTATGTCCTGCTCGCTATATCATTTTCATATTGTCGCTGTGTTTATCTTCTCACCCTGCCGTACTCACTCCTGTTACTGTGATATCTTTCTCTGTTCTCTATTGTCTTGTTATTTCTAAAGTTTCTCAACGCCCTTTTACTTAGTTGCTTTGCTATCTCACATCTCTCATTAAACCATGGGCTTCTTTTCTCCATTTCATTTTTTCTTTTGGACTGGGAAAAACTGGATTTGTCTGCTGCCTCCTTACACTTCTGCGTGATGTAGTCCATCATGTCTTGGGCCGTCTTTCCTCTGAACTCTGTTTCCCAAGCTACATCTGTTGGAAATTTTCTGATCTCCTCATAGTTTCCCTTCCGGAATGCCGGCCTTTTGTGTTCTGGGCCTTTTCTTGAGTACCTTAACCCCACTTCGACTAGATACTCAAACATCAGTACACTGTGATCACGCATTCCCACTGGGGCTTCGAAACCGATTTCCCTTATGTCGAAGTCGTTCAGAGTGAATACTAGGTCGAGTCTTGCTGGTTCATCGTACCTCTCATTCTTGTGGCATCCCTGACATGCTGACTTAAAAGGTTTCTTGTCGCCACTTCCAATAGTTTAGCTCCCTATGTTTCCTCACATCCATGCAGTTCCTTGTTTTCCCAGTCTATCCTTCCGTGATTGAAGTCCCCCATGATGAGCAGATAGGAGTCATTTCTATACGTGGCAGTGGCTGTTCTCTCGGTTATTGTGTTAAGTGCCATGTTGTTCTTGTCATACTCTTGCCTGGGTTTTCTGTCATTTGGTGATGGGTTATATATCACTGCTACTACTACTCTTAGTCCTCCCATCGTCATGGTTCCTGTTATGAAGTTTCTGAACCCCTCGCAGTCCGGAATAATCATTTCCTCGAAACTTCATTTCTTTCTCATCAGTAGAGCCACTCCACCTCCTCTCCTTCTGTTTTCTTTCTCCTTATTACAGTCCTGGGGAAGCATTGCATTCGTTATTATTCCTGAGAGTTTTGTTTCCGTGAGTGCAATTATATCGGGTTCGCTTCTTGTGCTCTTTCCCTAAGTTCACTTGCCTCGCGTGTGATCCTATTTAAGTTCGAGTACATTACCCTAAAGCTGACTCTCTTCTGTCCATCCGCAGTTTCTGTTAATTTCTCCTGGGGTTGGGGGCAACGGGTGTCTGGGGGGGGCCTAGGAAGGAGAACCTGGGGGACCTGGGTGTGTGTGTGTGGTGTGTGTGTGTGTGTGTGTGTGTGTGTGTGTGTGTGTGTGGGTGTGTGGTGTGTGTGTGTGTGTGTTGTGTGTGTGGTGTGTGTGTGTGTGTGTGTGTTTTGTGTGTGTACTCACCTATTTGTGTCTGCAGAATAGGTAAAAGAAATATTCATTTCAGCTATATGGCTCATCTGCTTCTCATACCTTCACCTATGGCCTCTTGTCCTCTTGGTATTCGATGTCAATATCTCCTCTTTCTCAATTCTGTTAATTCCACTCTAAGTATTTTAATTCCATCTATGTATTATGTAATTTGTATTCACCTATTTTTGTCAGCAGAAGAGAGCGTTTAGCTTTTGTATCCCGCCTTTCCATCCACCAGTTGTCTAATATAATGACTCTCAGCCATTTTGTCTCTATCACATCTACTGACCATACCCAGAATGCAACCCAAAACAGCTTTCTTTCTCCCTGGTACTAGTTACGTCAAGGTGAATGGGTGCATGAGATGAAAGGAAACGCTGCACTAACGTTTATTTCCAGCAGCGGGAATCATACCCTGTACCTCTCTGCTGTGCTGTGACACAACGATGATCATCAGTGTGTCACTAATATTTGGGTCTAGATGCTCTTATGCTTTTTATTTTGCTATAACTCTCAAAAGGAAGGTTCTTGAAGATCCTGTGTTGGACTCCCAGTTGGGTGGGGAAGTTTTAATGTAAAAATTGAAAAGTAATTCCTTTCCTATTCTTAAGTCCTGCCAAGTCTTACTATTTATTCCAGAATAGGACTTAAGTCCTATTTTAAGTCCTATTCTTAAGTCCGGCTAGGCAGCTCACATANGGCGATAGTGTAGGGTATCGTGGGAGATCCTCGACGATAATCCGGGAAAATCGAAGGTGATCGCCTGGCCATTTCTGAAAGCGGTGTATCGACCTGTGGTTGTGTTCAGAATATCAGTTGCATCGTGACCTTCAAACATGGGCGTACGTACCAGATGAGACGTTGAGACTGCATCTTCGGAGCCATATTCATCTACGCCGGAGAGATCCTCATCGTCCGCATGCTCGTCTGTAGATGCGTAGTTCCCTTCGCCCTGTGTCGCCAGTATTCCTGTCTCTTTTGTGATGTGAACTGCTTCGGCGTCATAAGAGGCGTCATTTAGGCACCCAGCGTCCGTCTGGGTGTCCGCAGTTGTCGTCGTCCGTGAGGCATCAGTTTGAGTGGTTACATTTTCGCGTTCCGTCTCTGGAAGCAGTACTGGCGCGATGGCGTTAGCCTTCAGGAGCTCGTATACTCTCCTAAGGAACAGGTTGTGACTTTTTCACAACTCTGTCTGCATATGCTATGATGGCCTGAATATGTTTATTCTGTGTGCTCAGATGTCGCCCCTACTGTCGTAAGGTCTTGTTGTTGGGGCCTGCGTGTGCGCCCAGTACAAACGGCTGTCGTCTGCGTTTGGCTTTTTGAAGGGAGGCTCGGGAACTAGTTCGGGTCGCAGCGACTTGCCTCTGGGTGATCGGGGGGCGTAGTGATGTTCTCCTTAATCTTCTTCAGTTTATCCTTCTGATTTTCTGCGTCCACTTGTCGCACTATGTTGTCGGGTACCTCACCTGCTAGCCAGCGGTTCAGCCTGTTCAGGAATATCTTCTCCCAGCAGCGATTTGTCTGGTAAGAATGGGTGAGAGGTTCGCCTTCAGTAGTGGGACCCGGTGTTCCAGATCCCGGATCTTTGTTTGTTGCCGCGATTACCGTGGCTTCGTTGCCATGAACATGGACATCAACTGGTTCCGCTGTTGTTGCAGTGTCGATGGCGGCTGCCATATCGCGCTCATAGAGCTTGAAGGCTCCGAGTAGTCGAACTCTCATTTTTGTCTTGTAGGGCAGTGTTCTCTGGCAATGCCTCAACAACTTGGATTGTCAAGAGAACCTGGAGTGTAGAGTGGTTTGCCGGCAGCTGTGTGGGAACACAGCTTGCCAGCAGGAGAAGAGAGAGGTACGTCCGACTGCGGTGGCTGCTCGCAACAAACTGAATGAATTTGATGGATATAAATAGAAGGTGCCTCGTATGGGCCAATAGGCCTTCAACAGTTTCCTTTATTCATATGTTCTTGTGTTCTAATTTAGACAATATGTTTGGATCTATTTTTAAGTTCATACCTAATAAACACGCAACATTACCACAACGTTATATCAACTTTTAACGTTGTTACAAGGTAAAAATAGCGTGTAGTGTTAACTGGATAGAGCTGTCGCCCATCAACGATTGTCCTGCACACACACACACACACACACACACAACGTAATGGTCTCTATTGTTATCATGTTACAACTTGCTACAAAGTTGTTATAAAGTTTTTATGACGCGTTAGAAGGTGTTACAACTTGCTGAAATGTTGCAGCAACGTTGTAGTTCCGTCGTGTGTTTTGACGGGTGCTTGGACTCCAGTCTAAAGACCAGGTCATGTGACACTTGGCCAGACCGGCCAGACCCAGGGGACCTAAGCCCTCCACTCACTAGCATGTCTTGGTACATGGTTTGGTCATACGCAGATGCTGGTGGATGGTGTTTAAAATGCAGAGATATTTGTGGATACTGGGTAACATATGCAAGTGTTAGTGTGCAGTGCGTGAAATACACAGGTGTTGATAATTTAAATCCATTATGGTGCAGTTAGTAGTGAGTGAGTGACGGAGAAGTTCAGGAACGCAGGTTCAATCTTATTATGTGCCTCGGAATTTTGTTTTCCAGTTCTTGTACACAATTCATTGAAGTTTCTTCCACTGACAAGACTACTGTGAAATATTATGTTCTGTATGTTACAGAGTTGCATGGCCGACTTTGCCACGTACAAGAATAATGATAAAAAAATCGATTGGTCGGGGACAGGAATCCTGTGTATGTATATACTTTAGGCTTGCATCGACAGCCCCGCAAGGTCGAACTAATGACCTTCCCACAATCCACAACAATTGTGTACCTCCCGATTACATATATACTGTTAGGTAAACACAAGTATTTAATGAAAGGTTACGTGCCCAACTATTTCTTTCCCGACCGGGAATCGAAACTGGGGTTCCTGATTATCTGTCGAGAACGACAGGTGAAAGAGCTGAGCCAAGATGTCTATATATAGTGCTTGGAATGGATGCAAGGACACAATGGGAGGGCGGAGTGAAGGAACAGTGCCCAACCACTTGGACCATCGGAGATCGAACGGCGATCTGCGGGTATCGAGGCCGTCGCTGTACTGACAAGTGCAGGTGGATACCGCGTCGATTCCTCCTCGTCAACAACATCTATCTTGGGACCAAGAAGACCATGTTTACCCTGAATAAACAATTCGTGCCGTGTACACCCGGCAAGAACACGCCGTGTTGACTCTCGGTGTTTGAACCATTTCTCATAAGCTTTGCGTGGAAGAAAAAGCTTGCGGAATGCTGCTTTCCTCTTTTAGAATACTCACATATCCATAAGATTTACGGAAGATTGGTGTTGTAGTAGTGTTTAATACTGAAATATTACACAGATGAGGAGCTGCCCTGTCATTGTCTCATAATGACACATTGAACGTTTGTTTATGGACTACAACATAAACAATCTACTTCAGATTACAAATCTCACCAGGTGTATCATCATATCAAGTCCAACATCTAACTTGAAAATCCTCTCCAAGGATTTTGGGTCGCCATGAAGCCTTTATCGCTTGTTAAATAGGGACTCTTTTGTTAACTTGTCATGCGGAATACATAGCAATAGGCTTGCATGACAAACCCAGGATTATAACTTGTCATGAAAGAGACATACTTATTGGCTGGTATGACCAACCTATGATTATAACCTGTCATATAGGATCCACAACTCTTTCTCACTATAAAGATCTTAACACATCAATTCGTGGAAGAGGTCCAAGCTTTATGCTACAAGTTGAAGGATGAGACAATGACTTGCCTTAAGAGACACAACACCCAGACGGTTATCATTTTTGAAGCACTTTAATTCACCTCAAATGACGCAACGTTATCTATATTCCTTGAGAGTTAGAATGCATTTGTTTCTGTCTTACACAAGCGGCACACACACACAAGCTAAGAAGATAAGAACTAAGGAAACTGCAGGAAGGTTATAGGTCCATACGAGGCAGGTGTTTGTAACAGGTGAGAACGAGCGTTTATACTTTGGAATTGGGAACACAGATGAGTCACAGAGATGCCGGAAGGAGTTTTTTCAGTCCAAATAAGTGGAACGACCAGATGAAGAAGTTGTTGAAGACATTCATATAAACAGTTTTATATATCAATCTTATGAGCGAAACGAGTGAAAAGGACTTCATGCATTGAATTACGATGGTCGAAAAGTGAGGGTTAAGATCAAATGCTCGACCAATAGCCATCTGAGCGAGTATATCAAGGTGTGCGGAAGCAAACACACACACACACACACACACACACACACACACACACACACACACACACACCACACACACACACACACACACACACACACACACACACACACACACACACACACACACACACACATCTGGAGCATCTGGAGCGAAGGAACTTTGTAACACAGCACCAACATGGGTTCAGGGATGGCAGGTCCTGCCTCACAGGGTTACTTGAATTCTACGACCAGGCAACAAAAATAAGGCAAGAAAGAGAAGGGTGGGCAGACTGCATATTTTTAGATTGTCAAAAAGCCTTTGATACAGTGCCACACAAGAGGCTAGTGCGAAAGTTGGAGATGCAGGCTGGAGTGAAAGGGAAGGTACTCCGGTGGATAGAGGAGTACCTAAGCAACAGGAGACAACGAGTCTGTGTGAGGGGTGAAGTCTCAGATTGGCGAGACGTTACAAGTGGAGTCCCGCAGGGGTCAGTCCTTGGACCTATACTGTTTCTGGTATATGTAAATGATCTCCCAGAGGGTATAGATTCGTTCCTCTCAATGTTTGCCGACGATGCAAAAATTATGAGGAGGATTGAAACAGAGGATGATAGTAGGAGGCTACAAGATGACCTAGATAGACTGAGTGAATGGTCCAACAAATGGCTGTTGAAGTTCAACCCAAGTAAATGCAAAGTAATGAAACTAGGCAGTGGATACAGGAGGCCAGACACAGGATACAGAATAGGGGATGAAGTACTTAATGAAACAGACAGAGAGAAAGATCTAGGAGTTGATATCACACCAAACCTGTCTCCTGAAGCCCACATAAAGAGAATAACGTCTGCGGCATATGCGAGGCTGGCTAACATCAGAACGGCGTTCAGGAACCTGTGTAAGGAATCATTCAGAATCTTGTACACCACATATGTAAGACCAATCCTGGAGTACGCGGCCCCAGCATGGAGCCCGTACCTTGTCAAGCACAAGACGAAGCTGGAAAAAGTCCAAAGGTATGCTACTAGACTAGTCCCAGAACTAAGAGGCATGAGTTATGAGGAAAGGCTGCGGGAAATGCAACTTACGACACTGGAAGACAGAAGAGTAAGGGGGACATGATCACAACCTACAAAATCCTCAGGGGAATTGACCGGGTAAACAAGGATGAACTATTCAACACTGGAGGGGCGCGAACAAGGGGACACAGGTGGAAGCTGAGTACCCAAATGAGCCACAGAGACATTAGAAAGAACTTTTTCAGTGTCAGAGTAGTTAGTAAATGGAATGCACTAGGCAGTGATGTGGTGGAGGCTGACTCCATACACAGTTTCAAATGTAGATATGATAGAGCCCAGTAGGCTCAGGAAACTGTACACCAGTTGATTGACAGTTGAGAGGCGGGACCAAAGAGCCAAAGCTCAACCCCCGCAAGCACAATTAGGTGAGTACACACACAAACACACACACACACACACACACACACACACACAACACACACACACACACACACACACACACACACACACACACACACACACCACACACACACACACACACACACACACACACACACACACACACACCACACACACACACACACACACACACACACACACAACACACACACACACCACACACACCACACACACACACACACACACACACACACACACACACACACACACACACACACACACATACACACACACACACAGGTGGAAACTGAGTACCCACATGAGCCACAGGGACGTTAGAAGGAACTTTTTCAGTGTCAGAGTAGTTAACGGATGGAATGCATTAGGCAGTGATGTGGTGGAGGCTGACTCCATACACAGTTTTAAATGTAGATATGATAGAGCCCAGTAGGCTCGGGAATCTGTACACCAGTTGATTGACAGTTGAGAGGCGGGACCAAAGAGCCAAAGCTCAACCCCTGCAACCACAAATAGGTGAGTACAAATAGGTGAGTACACACACATACACCGTGGATACTAAAAGAAGGGGCAGAGGCACTAAGTGTACCACTCTCTATATAGTGTATAACGAGTCACTGGAAACAGGAGACCTACCGGAAAGTTGGAAGACGGCTAATGTAGTCCCAATGTACAAAAAGGGTGACAGGCAAGAGGCACTGAACTACAGGCCAGTTTCCCTTAACTTGTATACCATGCAAGGTGGTGGAGAACACACACACACATATACACACACACACATACACACACACACACACACACACACACACACACACACACCACACACCACACACACACACACACACACACACACACACACACACACACACCACACACACACACACACATAGGGGCCTCGTAGCCTGGTGGATAGCGCGCCGGACTCGTAATTCTGTGGCGCGGGTTCGATTCCCGCACGAGGCAGAAACAAATTGGCACAGTTCTTTCACCCTGAATGCCCCTGTTACCTAGCAGTAAATAGGTACCTGGGAGTTAGTCAGCTGTCACGGGCTGCTTCCTGTGTGTGTGTGTGTGTGTGTGTGGTGTGGGAAAAAAGTAGTTAGTAAACAGTTGATTGACAGTTGAGAGGCGGGCCGAAAGAGCAAAGCTCAACCCCCGCAAATACAACTAGGTGAATACACACTGGGGTACGGTAGCTGAGCGGACAGCGCGCAGGACTCGTAATTCGGTGGCCCGGGCTCGATTCCCGGACCAGGCAGAAACAAATGGCAAAGTTTCTTTCACCCTGATACCCCCTATTACCTACTAGTAAATAGGTACCTGGGAGTTAGACAGCTGTTACGGAGCTGCTTCCTGTGTGTGTGGGGGGGGCGAAAAAAATTAGTTAGTAGTTACAGTTGAGAGGTGGGCCGAAAGAGCAGAGCTCAACCCCCGCAATAACAGCTAGGTGAATAGAACTAGGTGAATACACACACAAACACACACTCATAAAAGAGAAAAACCCCCACTAACAAAGCCCGCGCGTTTTACCGCGCGAGGTAATAAACATTTACAGTAAATTTAGACCTGACTCGGACTATAATAACTTAAAAGATATTCACAAAAAAAATGTACGTAATTTTCTTCCGTGATGCGCCACATCACGACTTTATTTACACAATAAACAGCACAGCTTTTTGTTGTCAATGTTCCTATGATGATTTGATGTTCGTGTTCCCTGTGATGGTCATCCAGGCATTATCTTATTTTTACGTGGTTACGGCAAGAGAAAATATTAGCCTGTTAAAGCTCATCGAAGTCTCTCTCTCTCTACACCTTGACCTTACTCAGGATGCCAACCACAACAGTTGCCTACCTCAAGGACACCTATTAACTGCTAGGTGAACAGTCTCATCATGTGAAAGGAAACGAATCCCATCACCTCCGTTCACCCAAGACTCGACCCAAGGACGTAGCTACAGAACATTTTCTTGTTCTGTAGCTACGCTACAGAACAAGAAAATATAAATATTTCGTGTACTTCATATATTTTAAATACAAATGTCCTTTTCAAATTATAATCATCTGTAATTTTTTATTAGGTACTTACAAATATCAAGATGTTGTATAAAGCCGTTTGGTTAATTTAACATTTTTTTCCATTATGATGGAATCATAGTTCTAGCATGAAAACTTTGATCTTGTATCTATGGTTGACCAGAACCACACACTAGAAGTTGAAGGGACGACGACGTTTCGGTCCGTCCTGGACCATTCTCAAGTCGCTTGTGATGAGGAGGTAGAGAACGGGTAATAAATAGGCAAGAGAGAGGTGAGGAGGAAGTAGGGTTAGAGAATAGTAGTAATAATGAGAACTGCAGAAGGCCTATTGGCCCCATACGAGGCAGCTCCCATTTAACCACCGAAGGAAAAGTAATAGGAATAAGAAGAGGATAGCAAGGGAGTGTAGGGAAGAGAGAAAGAAAGGTTATTTACTAGAAGAGTTTCAAGGTTTATTTTCAAAACGCTGTGTAAATGTTGCATGATGAAGCAGTAAACTGTCAAAGGAGAGGTGTCAGGGTGGCGACGTCTTCGATGGCTTTCGCTCTCTGATAAGGGATTTACCTCACAACTTTGGTCCTATCTCTCTCCTGGACACCTCCTCCATCCCGGTCCATTCTTCTTCCAGAATATATATCAGGGATTATTTTCACCGCTTGCCCTCCTTGTGTGTGTGTGTGTGTGTGCGTGTGTGTGTGTGTGTGCGTGTGTGTGTGNGAGACGGGTGAGGAAATATGGTGAGGAGACAGGGGGACAAGGATAGTTGCTGTAGCTCAGCAACGCGTGGCCGGGTACACTAGTGTATATATATATATATATATATATATATATATATATATATATATATCTATATATATATATATATATATATATATAATAATATATTATATTTTGTATGGGGGACTATTTCATTACAGTAAATGTTTTCTTAATTTTTCCTCTGTTCAAATTGTATTGGTTATCATTTGGCGATGATGATAGTCAGATTTCCGGTTTTACTAAGCCTCATTAAGTTTCTTTGTACTAATTAAGGTAAATTGCACTCGATCATGTTTGCTGCTTCAGATAACTTTTGCGTACGTAATTGCAATTTGTTCAGCAATTGCAAGTATTTCATCGACAAGATTATTTTTGTTTTAGCTGATTTTACAACTGTTTCTTTTAAGCATAGAAACTTTACCACGCACAGCAGGAAGCATCCAACCCATTCTAAACAATAAACTCCATTTTATATATCAGTCACAGCTATTAATGTCAAACAGTGCAGTGATCATCAAACAACGCATTAAATATCAAACACGGAAGTGAACAGCAAACACTGCATTTAACATCAAATACAGCTGTGAGCATCAAACATTTCTGTCATCATTAAATACTAATGTTAACATCGAAGATTGGGCGGCAAATATATGGATATACAAATTAATATGGAACGAAGTTCTCTGTCAGTTCCTGATACAAAAATTAAGGACTGACAATATGGTATCCCCAGCATGAGTAGCTGTTACAGCTCTGTGCCTTGTGTAGATGAAACGTTTGGAAGAGAGTCCTTCTGCCTGAAAGAAGACTCTCCAGGAAACTATCGTGTACATTAGTAGAAACTCTTTCAGTTTTATAGCAACTGTGGAAGATGATGTCTGTCAGTTTCGCCTTGGGGATATCTATTTCTATTGCCGAGTCTAACCAGAACTGTTATTCTATTTCATTGACAGTCCTCTTGATAAAAGATTTGGTGCGCCTACGAAAATTAGTTTTAATTGTTCTCTATCGAAGAATGACGCTCCTTTAAGGAAAAGATAAGCCTTTTTGTGAAATCGTCAGCGTTTAAACAACCTCCCATCAGTCCGATCCTTTTAAGGTAATAAAGTTTTTCATCGATGATTTTGGCTATGGCATATTAGCTAATTGGTGTGCCAAAGTGTTAGTGGCTGATGTTAGTGGCTGTTAGTGGCTGATGTTCCTTGAAAAGTAGAATTCATCGATTCAATATAAAGATGACGACTAAAAAAAAAAAAAAGCTAAACTCTGGTTGAGTTCTAGGCTCAACGATCAGCTCACGTTCAGACTTTAAGTGCTGATCCACTTAATGGTCAGATGGAGGTCAGTAATATTACCCTATACTAAGCAGGGTGTTGTTTTACTGCCCTTAATGCCACCCTGACAACATAGCACTGGTAGCTGGTATCCAAGTCAACGTATATGAAACCAATATCTTGACAGAACAGGCCTAATGATTGAAGGAAAGGGAACTATCAAGAGAAAGTGCCAAACGAAACCGACTATGTAGCACTTGGAAAGGATCAGGAAAAGGATTTGGGATGGGACAGGGGGATGGAATGGGAAGGAAAAAGCCAGATTTCTCTAATTCTTAATGAATTAGGAGTGGAGAAATCGTGTATTTTACTAGATTAGGTTCTAAACAGCGTACTTCCGCGTTTAGCTTACTGGGGCGACGTAATTGTTGTTGATATCTGCTTAGAGAGTTGTCGTGTAATTTGCGAAAACAGTTAAAAAACAAATTCTGGATATTTCAAGAAACTTTTTTGATTTTCATTAATTTCATAAATGTTTATAATATCTTTAGCTTTTCTTTTATGTAGACGAGGAAACACAGATGTTATCCTTAACCGCATGATAACAAACTGGTATCAATATCACTCTATGTAGTCGTCACTTCAAACGTCGTCAATTTCGACCAACAAAATAATAATCAGGTCAAGTAAAATAATATAGAATTAAGTTTCCTATTAGTTTACTTTTGGATACTTTCAGGCTCTGATGATGTGCTTCTGCCTCTGTAAAACTTTTGTAAACACGTTAATTCCACAAAGAAGTGAACAATCTCCCATGTCATATCCATTCACCAAATGCCTTCTGGCAGAAGCATACGATATTTAATTAAATCTAGGCTATTGGATTTCACGTGGAGTTACAGATAGGATTACAACTACTCCTCCTAATACAAATGAAAATACATGCATAAAATCCCCTCATCCATTTGGGGGCTCGAACCGCGCTGTGCTGACGAACAAAATGAAAGCTCTTTCCAGCGCTTCCCTCACACAATGAATGCAACAAATTCAAGAATTTAAAACACATTTCCATGTTATTCTCGCGTGTAAACATAGAACACGGAAGAGAATCCAACTTTTAGGCTTTTGTAATCTCTTTCCAAATTTCACTCGCATTTATTTGATCTTTCCCTAACCTCTGTCTCATCTATCACTTTTGTGTATCATCTTTCATTTGTGAGTAGCATCTATTACTTCTGTAATTGATCTATTACATTTTAGTAAGATCTATCACTTTTGAGTAAGATCTATTACTTTTGAGTAAGATCTATTACTTTTGAGTAAGATCTATTACTTTTGAGTAAGATCTATTACTTTTGAGTTAGATTTATTACTTTTGAGTAAGATCTATCAGTTTTGAGTAAGATCTATTACCTTTGAGTCAGATCTATTACTTTTAAGTAAGATCTGTTTCTTTTGAGTAAGATCCAACACTCCTGAGTATGATCTATCACTTTTGAGCACGATTATGGTTTCTCTTCAGCACGCTTAACTGAGGCTGTGAGAACACTAAAGAACAGGTAAATGTTGTAACAATATGAAGACATTGTAGAGAAAGAGTGACTTACAGCACAGTAAGGTGATTATCATGAGAAAACACTAAGCAATTACAACAATATATCAATAGGAAAGAATAAGTACGGAGGAATAAGGATAGAGCGGAGGAAAGGAATGGTGTCCAACCACTTGGACAGTCGTTGATTGAACTGACCGACCTGCAAGAAGGTCGACGTTCAATCACGGATCGTCCAAGTGGTTGGGCACTCGTCCTTTCCTGTGCTCTACCCTAAATCCTTATCCTCGGCGCATTTTGCTCACAAGCGACTGAACTCGAGTTCGAGGCTTTGGTAGGACGAATGTTTTGAAACGTTTTGTTTCACCTGAGGCCGTACGAGGATTCGAACCTGTGTCCGGGAGCATCCCAGGCGCTGCCTTAATCGACTGAGCTACGACATGGTCAAAAGAGTTGAAAGTCTTTGTTCATTTGATGCATCATGCTATTGTGATTTCTATGTGTATTGTCTATCTTTGTCCTAAGGGGTGGTTTTCATCTGATGTCTCTGTTTACCTAGTATTAAATAGATCTCAGGAACTTACGCAACTGTTGTTAGACCATCCTGGGGAGGCTATTCGCACTCCTAGACCTAGTGGAACCTTAATTGGATTATTAGGTATCAAATAGTTTGCTCTCATATATTAATGCTTTTCTAAATTGATGTAACTGCGTTGATCTCTGTTAAGGTGATTAAATAATTCTTCAGTACAAGTTAAGTCACAAAGTGAGATGTGAAAGCCATTTAAATGGACTTGTGAAATGAATAAAATGCTTGTAATATCGCTCTCTCGTGATTTTCTCGCTCAGAGAGACGTCCAACCACTTGGGCTGGACGGTAGAGCGACGGTCTCGCTTCATGCAGGTCGGCGTTCAATTCCCGACCGTCCAAGTGGCTGGGTACCATTCCCATCCTAAATCGTTATCCTGATCCCTTCCAAGTGCTATATAGTCGTAATGGCTTGGTGCTTTCTCCTGCTAGTTCCCTTCCCTTCGCTCAGGGAGAACCTAAGGCTTCATCTCATACAAAGAAACATCAGTAGACAATGTCCTGGAAATGTCCCATGTTCTCTTTCCCCTCATACTTCCAGACATGTATCCTGGAACTTGTCCATGTTCTCTCTGTCTCATATTTCCTGATATGTTGCGTCATAGAACTGTTCTATGTTGTCTCTACCTCATATTGCCTGACAGGTTGGGTCCTGGAACTTTGCCATTTTCTCTCTGCCTCATATTTCCAGACATGATGTGTGTTGCTAAGGACAGGTATGTTGTCACATCAGGAGCACAGGGTGTCATTCATGATAATTCTCTGTGATTTACTATAATTACAGACGGAAGAATGCATCATGGTGTACTGAGCTGTGTTTACATTTAGCTGCAACTCTCTTCTTGTGTTTATAGTTGCAACTCTGAGTTTGAGTCTATGTTCCTTGACAGTTTAATGTAGTAAATTAGGGAAAATGAACTCATTAATTGATGTCAGATTTAGGTGAAATTATTTAACAAAAAAATGGCCCATTTTGTCTTGACGTCACTGTCCTACTTATATTTTTATTATACATGTAATGTCTCTTTTATGTCACTTCTATTGTAATGTAAAGCACCATTTCAGGGTTGAGATAATTGTTAAGATTTTAAAAGTTGAATAACAGCTTAAATTTATCAGAGTATTGATATGTAACTAACACGTGTTAACTCTTCTTACTTCTTCTTTATATGTATAAAATCGATCAGTGAAATGAAAACTCTACTTAAACAATTTTAATGATTTTATAAAACCCTGATCAGTAAAGCTTCTAAATTAAATTCTATATTTTAGAGTATAGAATTTTAAGGATTAGGTAAAAGTATTCCATTCATAGTCCAGGTGAATGGAATAATGATTAAGCATTATAATCTTATGAATTTTGATATACAAAATCTACTGAAATTTGTGTTAACTCACAATATGTAAACAGTTTTTAAATTTAAAATTGAATTTTTGTATTTCTTTCACCACTTTTATTGTAACAGTTCACCCTCCTCCTTCCCCACTATCTCCCAATTTGCCACTGTAAAAAATACTTTTTTTTCGTAACCCGAAACCTTTAACCCCATGGAACCCACCTAACCTCTCGAGGCTAGTGCATAGAAAACGTCAATAACATCAGTGCTTGAATTTGCAGTAATATATTGCATCTGCAACGGTTTCATCGACTGCATTCAAAATGCGACCCATCACAGAGTTCTTTATGACGTAAGATCGATCTAAGATAATGTTATTAACTTGCAAGAACTATGAAGAATTTCATTCACCTTGGTTCTAGGAGACTCGAACCATGGAAACAATGTCTGTGAGGGCGAATCTCTATCGACGAGCTATTTTATTTAACTATGAAAAATGTTACTCGGAAGGAAAAGGAGTTTAAATCCTCTACCTTATATTACTTCTATTGTTAAGCCCCAGTGCTTGCTCCAGTACTTTTTCTCATCCTATATCGGACATAGACAAGAACACAACCTATAGCACTGTATCATCCTTTGCAGATGACACTAGGATCTTCATGAGAGTAGGCAACATAGAGGACACGGCAAACCTCCAGTCAGATGTAGATCAGGTCTTTCTATGGGCTACAGAAAATAATATGGTGTTTAACGAAGACAAGTTCCAGCTCATGCGCTATGGAAAAAATGAAAATATAAAAACTGAAACCACGTACAAAACTCAGGCAAATCATAACATAGAACGAAAAGGCAATGTAAAGGATCTGGGTGTACTCATGTCGGAAGACCTTACCTTTAAAGAACACAATAAAGTAGCCGTCACAACTGCAAGAAAAATGACAGGTTGGATAACAAGAACTTTTCACACTAGAGATGCTATACCGATGATGACACTTTTCAAAACGCTTGTGCTCTCTAGAGTGGAGTACTGCTGCACAATGACAGCCCCTTTCACTGCGGGTGAAATTGCTGACCTGGAGAGCGTGCAGAGATCCTTTACTGCTAGAATCCACTCGGTAAAACATCTAAACTATTGGACCGACTAAAGAGCCTAAATCTGTATTCCCTTGAGCGCAGGCGGGAGAGATACATAATAATTTACACGTGGAAAATATTAGAGGGGCTGGTCCCAAACCTGCACACAGAAATAACATCACATGAGACCAGAAGACATGGCAGGATGTGCAGAATACCCCCGTTGAAAAGCAGAGGTGCAACTGGTACTCTGAGAGAGAACTCTATCAACATCAGAGGCCCGAGACTGTTCAACACGCTTCCACTACACATAAGGGACATAACTGGCAAACCCCTCACAGTGTTCAAGAGAGAACTGGATAAGCACCTCCAAAGGATACCTGATCAACCAGGCTGTGACTCATACGTCAGGCTGCGAGCAGCCGCGTCCAACAGCCTGGTTGATCAGTCCAGCAACCAGGAGCCTGGTCGATGACCGGGCCGCGGGGACGATAAGCCCGGAAGCACCTCAAGGTATCCTCAAGGTAAGGTAAGGTAAGGTAAGCCTTTTACATTAAAAGTTATGTTTACAAATCTTTACTAAGAAGATCTACCAATATTCTTAGAAAGCGAAAAATTTACAAAAGATTGCGAAACTAAGAACAACTTCCACCTTTTTTGGGCAATTGAATACAATGTAATTATTAAGGTAATAATGTGACGTTAATTAAACAACGAAACATTTGAGAACTTTGCTTGGTTCGATATTTGCGAGATATTTTTTTTTATTTGTTTAGCAGCGCGAGTTTACTTCGAGGAGAAATTTAGGTGTAGTGAAGTATTTATGGTTGCTAACCATAGCCCTTGCTTCTTGCCCAGCTCCTGTGCCAGGTAAGTTTCCGAATAGCTGAATCTATAACAACAACAACAGGATACAGTTAACAGTATTGAACGTTGCCGGCGCTCCCGCTGCTGCTTACTACTGTAGGGTTTCTTTTGTCAAAATCTTGAAAATTTCCTGGTTAATATTACTGCACACGAGTACAGTATTAGTTTATTCTTAAACTATTTATTGTTAATTAAATTATGATTATTGTAAATGCCAGATACATTATTTGATACATTCGATAAACTTATCGCAGTAAAAAAATGAATTGATCTGTATAAAGCATGTTTCAAAAGATAATTTTGCAGTTTCCCCCCCCCCCCTCCCCCCTATTCTCAGCTCCAGACCAATACAACACAACCACTTGCAAACCATTAAACATCTGATTTCTGTCCATAAGGAATCTCTCGCTGAAAAACTTGGTAAGTGCTTCCCTTCTTTGTCATCGATAGATTGGGTTAAAATCCTTTCGCATAGTATCCAAGCAGACAAGAAAATTTACTCTGCCTGCCGGAAATAAACAATTGACTGAACTGAAGTGTGATCGCACACTAAAAGTTTAATTTAATAATCTCTCATTAGATGTGATTTGGATATATATGAAAACAGCTTCCTGCTATCTCCCAGAAAGATATAAAAAATATTGTTCTCATATTTTGTTCTTAATATTATAATTATAAAGATACAGTTTTCAATGTGGTACTTGTGTGAGCAAGAATTTCGTGTTTAACGTATATAAAGCCAAACCAAATAACCTGGAGTCTGAAGAAGAACTTCTTGTGTATCTATAACAAATTACGACCAAGAATCAAATCATGTTCCAACAAACAATCACAGTCTCAACTGAATTTGGAGACAATTAGAATTATGATATTCTTATGTATATATAATTTTCAAATGCAATCAGCGATTTCATTAACAATTTATGAAAACAATTATGTTAGCATAAAGCTATTACAAACACATGTACACAATATTATTACCAATAAGCAAGAATTTAAGTGAAAGTGTCTGTATTTTTTTATTAACAGTAATTAGTAAATAGAAATACGTAATAAACACTCTTGGAATATTTTTATTCATAATAATGAGTTAATTAATATTCATAAACCCTTCTACTTTACACATCTGCTTTGAAGTTTTCCCCTTTGTTGAACCTAATGTGTCAGGCAGGTAGGTGCTCCCTGTGTGAACCTAATGTGTCAGCAAGGTAAGGAACCCCTGTCGAACCTAATGTGTTAGCCAAGTAGGGATTCTCTGTCGAACCTAATGTGTCAGGGGAGGTAGGTGCTCCATTTCGAACCTAATCTGTAGCCAGGTAGGTGCTCCCTCTCGAACCTAATGTGTCAGCAAGGTAGATGTTCCCTGTCGAACCTAATGTGTCAACCAGGTAGGGGTTCTCTGAGACTCTGAGAAGAGTTAAATCTTTTCGATTTGAAACGAAATTTTTCTAAGATTTCTTCAAACAAACATACAAAATAGGGAATCACTGGGCCGTCAGCAAAGTTGCTTTCGTTCGTAAGTTTCTGGTTACGCAAAGCCGTTGTAATGTGTACAGGCTGGCAAATGGAGAGACCGGACTGTCCTTGATGGTGCGATCAATAGAGATCATCTCCATTCACCAAACTCATCTTTCTCCTTACTTGTACTCAAATTACCAGATAACACAATAGAACCTGGACCGCTGCATTGTTTCAAGCATACACTAAATATATATGAATGTTTGATTGATTGGTTGGTTGACTGATTGATAAAGATTAAGCAACCCCAGAGATGGCATTAGTATAGAATAGCCCATAAGTACAGGCTGTTTGAAGCTATTACGAGTATCAGGAGCGGATACTGTAGATCAGTGGATGAATGGGGTCTGGAAAGTGGAACACTCGGAAGTATAATCTGGAGACGAAGCTTCGGCGTCGCAGAGAGTAGAGCCAGGGCTCAACCCAGCAATGGGCGAGGATTTTTGGATATAGAGCAGAATCAATCACACCGCACAAAGCAACAAGGGAAGGATGGAGGGGGGGGGCAGAGGGCCAGCAGCAGTCAGAGAGTCCTGTTTGATATCCTACAGCGCACTATCTCGGGGCCCTCAGGGTCAAGTTTACCTGT
>WNGS01164858.1:28553623-28570887 GCA_020271785.1 Procambarus virginalis
TAATGACGACGATAGCCCGCGGGGTCTTAAATATAATAACGTGTTTCATTACAATAACGCGTCGCGTTATTAACGCGACGATTATATATATATTATATATATTATATATATATATATATATATTATATATATATATATTATATATTATATATATATATATATATATATAACTGAAAACTCACACCCAGAAGTGACTCGAACCCGTACTGCCAGAAGCAACACAACTGAACTGTGTGTACAGGGCATCTTAATCCACTCGACCATCACGAACGGTCATAAGGAGGTGATAGCTGAAGTATTTGAACACCCCCCGCCGGCACTCGGATGGTAATCTTGGGCATAGTATTTTATCAAATCACCTCATTCTTTGGGGCACACGTGACGAACACAAATGCGAACAAAGGCAGAGTTTTCAGTCCATATAGTCCTGGGGGACCATTCAGGCTTGTTCGCACACACACACATATATATATATGTCGTACCTAGTAGCCAGAACGCACTTCTCAGCCTACCATGCAAGGCCCGATTTGCCTAATAGGCCAAGTTTTCATGAATAATGTTTTTTCGACGACCTAACCTACCTAACCTAACCCAACCTAACTTTTTGGCTACCTAACCTAACCTAATCTATAAAGATAGGTTAGGTTAGGTTAGGTGGGTTGGTTAGGTTCGGTCATATATCTACGTTAATTTTAACTCCAATAAAATAAAATTGACCTCATATATAATGAAATGGGTAGCTTTATCATTTCATAAGAAAAAAATAGAGAAAATATATTAATTCAGAAAACTCGGCTTATTAGGCAAATCGGGACTTGCATAGTAGGCTGAGAAGTGCATTCTGGCTACTAGGTACGACATATATATATATATATATATATATATATATATATATATATATAATATATATATATATATATATATATATATATTTATATAAACATATGTCGTACCTAGTAGCCAGAACGCACTTCTCGGCCTACTATGCAAGGCCCGATTTGCCTAATAGGCCGAGTGATTTTCTTTATTTTCAATAAATTGTTTCCAATTAGTTATTTGAATTATTATTATTATATATTATATTAAGAACATAAATTATTGACTTAGTTGTGTTAGTTTAGGTTAGGTTAAGATAGGTTAGGTTAGGTTAGGTAGGGTTGGTTAGGTTCGGTCATATATCTACGTTAGTTTTAACTCAAATTTGAAAAAATTAACTCATTCATAATGAAATGGATAGCTTTATCATTTCATAAGAAAAAATGATAAAAATATATAAATTTAGGAAAACTTGGCTTAATAGGCAAATCGGGACTTGCATAGTAGGGCGAGTGCTGCGTTCTGGCTAATAGGTACAACATATGTCTATGTTGTACCTAGTAGCCTTTCCTCCTCACCCGTTCTAGGGAAGGAAACTATGAGGAGAAAGCACTAAGCCATTATGACTATATAGCACTGGGAAGGGGTCAGGATAAGGGTTTGGTGATGGGACGGGGGGTAAGGAAGCAATGGTGCCCACCCACTTGAACCGTCTGGGATTGAACGCCGACCTGCATGAAGCGAGACATAGGGATCTGCCAGCAGCGAATCCTTGAAATTACGTAGCCTCTGAGGGCATGAGATCATTCTTTGTCAAGAAAGAGTTCGTTCAGCGGTCTGTGTCTTCATTTTAGGTGACGGTGAGAATGTTAATCCGGACAGAATACCACAGCAGGTACAGGGCTGAGTGTCCGGTGTACACTTGCAACAATTCCTTCACCAGCAACCTGCTCTACATAAGCTAATGTGTCCAGAGACTCAAATTAATTCACACTATGACTGCTGGCTGTTTAATGCCTGAATAATGATCGCGTAAACAAAGTGATGTGTTGTTGTTCAAGGGCCTCAGTGGAGGGCCTCAGTGGAGGGCCTCAGTGGAGAGCCTCAGTGGAGGGCCTCAGTGGAGGGCCTCAGTGGAGGGCCTCAGTGGAGGGCCTCAGTGGAGGGCCTCAGTGGAGGGCCTCAGTGGAGGGCCTCAGTGGAGGGTCTTAGTGGAGGGTCTCAGTGGAGAGCCTCATCATGTGTTTGAGAGGGTCTAAAGTTGTCGAGTTGTTGAGAGTGTCATGTGTCCACGGTCAGGTGTTGGTGAGAGTGTCATGTGTCCACGGTCAGGTGTTGTTGAGAGTGTCATGTGTCCACGGTCAGGTGTTGGTGAAGGTGTCATGTGTCCACGGCCAGGTGTTGGTGGTAGAATAATTTAGGAAGCTTGATGCAAATGCTATACAATAAGAATGGTGCAGAAGGCTGAGTTTCTCACATTCCGACGATGATGATATCCACTTAGTGTTTACCTTCTGTGACCAGGATGAGTTTACATTTACGCCTTGTAACTCTTTCTTTTCATGACACGTAAATCAGTCTAATGAACTTTAGGTCTCATCAAGGAATACTTTGTCATTATCTTGTGTTTGATCTGGTTTTAGTAAGCAGCCATGAGTCACTATATGTAAGATCACCTTTGGAGTTTGTACATGTCGTGCTGTGTACATGTCGTGGTGTGTCCATGTCGTGCTAACTCTGTTCATGTCGTGCTAACTGTGTCAATGTCGTGCTAACTGTGTCCATGCTCTTTTACACGCGTCCAAGTCACCCATCAATATATCATTGAATTAAGTCGTCCCTCAAGGTTTCCATTGTTCGAAAACGTTCATAGTTCATGATTCCTATTTCTAAGACAATGTAATATGTCTATATGTTAGGAACAAAATGTCTTCTAGTACTGGTCACGATTTTTGGACAAAAAAAAATACTTTTTTTTGCTAATGCCAACCACTTGGGCTACACGGTAGAGCGATGGTCTCGCTTCCTGCACGCCGGCGTTCAATCCCCGACCGTCCAAGTGGTTGGACACCATTCCTTTCCCCCCCCGTCCCACCCTAAACTTGTGCTGTTCCCTTCCAAGTGTTATATAGTCGTAATGGCTGGCGCGCTCTCTCCAGATAATTCCCATCCCTTCCCTTCCTGTTTAATACATAATATTCTCAATCATCAGCATACAAGTAGATATAACGGAGAGTACACTGCGCTCAATATCCTAACATGTAAAGTAAGGTGATTGCAGAGCTCTGAGACGGTCAAGAGAGCTCTCAGGACAGCTAAGGGAAGGAGCCATCTGATTTTAGTGGCACCGAATAGTGGCAGGGAAGAGATCCAAGACGCAGGAGAGAAGAGCTTAGATGTCCTAGTCAATCAGGGAGAATGTTAAGGGACGATCCCATCCACCTATCCCCAGCAGCATGTATAAGAGAACGAGAGGAGGAGACACCGGCATTCAAGAAATATATTGCCCGAGACATATACCCTGCTTCTTTGTGAATATATACTATATGTTTGCTCAACTTCTTGAGTATATTCAGGACTAAAGTGTACTTGTTGGTTGATCAGTAAGCTATTTTAGTGGCCATAGTAACTCTTGGAAAGTTGGTGGGTCTTAAGTCCAACAACAACAAACCAACTAGCATTTATACTGGCCATTAGATTCAGCAGGAGAACTGCTCTAACTCCAGAGAACGGTTTGTATGAAGACATTCACAATACAACCCGTTCTCGCACTTGCTTATAGTCAATATTGGCTTATTAATAAGTGCATATGTGACATGCGAATTTATTATGAATATTTGAGTTTACCTTGAAAAGCTGAAGAGAGAACATCGACCTAACCTAACCTAACCTTCTTAGTATGTTAAGATAAGCAACTTATTGCTTATTGCTTCTTAATTACAATTAGTACTTAACCTATACCTATATTGATATTAGTCTTTTCAAAACAATAAAACAAAAGAAAAATATTTAAATAAATTGTAAAGTAACTCAGGATATTGTCAAATATTGTATAAAATCTCTATTGTTTAATAAAACTGAAAAATAAATTCCTAATATTAAAACTGGTGTTTCTAATCTGCAGGAATAGTTTCTACCTTAAAAACAATATTTAACTTGGTCTATACCACATATATACTTATTAATCAGCCAAATAGTGACTATAAGCAATAAGTCATGTATGTACTGTCCTGTGCGAGAGCGGGTTGCACAATAACGTGGTTGATGATCAAAATGAGATGCTGACCAAACCACACATCAGAAGATGAAGAAAAGACGACGTTTCGACCCGTTTTGGACCATTACCAAGTCGTGAGGTTTCTTCATCTTCTGATGTCTGATTTGGTCATCAACTGTTTCTATGTCACTTTTCCTATACTATTGAAACTATTGAAACTATTGAAACTTCAGGGATGGCAATACAAGGTCAAACAGTATCCGTCAAATGCAGATTGGATTTCATGCGATTAAAATATTTCTCAGGTCTAGAAATTGACCGAGTGGAACACCGGGTTTGCCGGACCTGCCACTTTAAGAGAGAAGCTGTCAAAAGCGGCCCACAGCGAATCGAAAAGGCACCCCAGGGTGGTGTTCTCGCTGACGAAGTCGATTGGAAATGTGAGCATTGGTGAAAATATGTCTGGCATCACTGACAATAGTGATTTAGTGCAGTGTAAATAGGTGGTAATTCAAAAGTTATAGTGATCCTTCAGTGTATAGGCTAACTGAGCAGTGGCTGCAGTGACAAAATATTGTGAGTGAATCCTACAGCGACAAAAATCGTGAGTGATCTAACGAACGGGTTATGGTGAGTACCAGAGAGTAATTTCATGCAACAGTGATCAAATTGGAGCACATGTGAGAAAATATGCACGCTTGGCATCGCACATTAGTGCAGTGCCAAGCGTCATGCAAATCTTGCCAGTCCCCCTGCAAGTTTGCAGTGACAGTTGGTGATTGCAGATGTTGCAGAGATAGGGAAAATTTGGTAAAGTGTGTAAAGGCGAGGGGAGAGAGAGAGAGAGAGAAGAGTAGTGACACTATCTTGTCTCATATTGCTAATTTCGTAAATAGGTTAAAGCATGGATGAAGAATGAGCTTTTAAAGTCGTGGTTATTTAACATGTATAAGAGATATTGTATAATAATTGCTAATTGAGCAAGAGAGCTGTGATGGAGAGCTTAGCAAGATTTACAAGTTTGGTATTCAGAGGGGAAAGGTCCGAGTGTTAGTGATCATTTACAGTGACCGAGAGTAATGTTTAAGTCATTGTGATGATATACGAGGGGACGCAGTCTGCATCCTCACTCCCTCCAGGACAGTCTTGACTTCTGAATATTCATATTTTGATTGAATACTTTAAGAATCATATAATTAATTGTAATTTGTTTATAATCATTTAAAATATAAAAAATCGGTTTACAGAAAAAATTCAGTACGTAATGTATTTTTTAAGACACTATTTACGGAATTATTCATATTACATAATCATCATTATTCGTGCTTATTGAATATTATTAAAAAGTGAATTTTTAATATTTAAATAAATAGCCAGAACAATCCTAAGGCGTTTGAATACCGTTCTGGGACTTTTTACATGCCAGAATCGTACTCAAATACCTGAGGATTATTCTGTCTTTCCACTATCTCATAACGAATCTGTAACTAAAGAAACAAATCCACAAGCGCCGTGACGATTTGTTCTTTTGATGCATCACGTTATTATGACTTCTGTCTGTAACTAAAGGTAACTAATTTACCTAATTACAAGTGTCCATGACCGCACTGCTTGTAGCTAGCCATAGCGCTAATTGCTGAATTACTTGACAGACCACCAATGACAGGCCATTGAGCCTCTGACGTAATAGGGTAGTTAGACTTCCACCAATGGCAGACCACTGAGCCTCTGACGTCAAGGACATAGACGCGGATCACCCTGGAGATGTCAAGGATGTCTGGCAGTGAAGCACGAGATGATGCAGGTAGGCTCCCTCATGCAGGTAGGCTCCCTCATGCTGGTAGGTTCCCTCATGCTGGTGGGCTCCCTCATGCTGGTAGGTTCCCTCATGCTGGTGGGCTCCCTCATGCTGGTAGGTTCCCTCATGCTGGTGGGCTCCCTTATGCTGGTAGGCTCTCTCATGCTGGTAGGCTCCCTCATGCTGGTAAGCTCCCTTATGCTGGTAGGCTCTCTCATGCTGGTAGGCTCCCTCGTGCTGGTAGGCTCCCTCATGCTGGTGGGCTCCCTCATGCAGGTAGGCTCCCTCATGCTGGTAGGCTCCCTTATGCTGGTAGGCTCTCTCATGCTGGTGGGCTCCCTCATGCTGGTAGGCTCCCTTATGCTGGTAGGCTCTCTCATGCTGGTGGGCTCCCTCATGCTGGTAGGCTCCCTCATGCTGGTAGGCTCCCTTATGCTGGTAGGCTCTCTCATGCTGGTGGGCTCCCTCATGCTGGTAGGCTCCCTTATGCTGGTAGGCTCTCTCATGCTGGTAGGCTCCCTCATGCTGGTAGACTCCCTTATGCTGGTAGACTCCCTTATGCTGGTAGACTCCCTTATGCTGGTAGACTCCCTCATGCTGGTAGACTCCCTCATGATGGTAGACTCCCTTATGCTGGTAGACTCCCTTATGCTGGTAGACTCCCTTATGCTGGTAGACTCCCTCATGCTGGTAGACTCCCTTATGCTGGTAGACTCCCTTATGCTGGTAGGCTCCCTTATGCTGGTAGGCTCCCTTATGCTGGTGGGCTCCCTTATGCTGGTAGGCTCCCTCATGCTGGTAGGCTCCCTCATGCAGGTAGGCTCCCTCATGCTGGTAGGCTCCCTCATGCAGGTAGGCTCCCTCATGCTGGTAGGCTCCCTCATGCTGGTGGGCTCCCTGATGCTGGTAGGCTCCCTTATGCTGGTAGGCTCCCTCATTCTGGTAGGCTCCCTTATGCTGGTAGGCTCCCTCATGCTGGTAGGCTCCCTTATTCTGGTAGGCTCCCTCATGCAGGTAGGCTCCCTTATGCTGGTAGGCTCCCTCATGCTGGTAGGCTCTCTCATGCTGGTAGGCTCCCTCATGCTGGTAGACTCCCTCATGCTGGTAGGCTCCCTTATGCTGGTAGACTCCCTTATGCTGGTAGGCTCCCTCATGCAGGTAGGCTCCCTTATGCTGGTAGGCTCCCTCATGCTGGTAGGCTCCCTCATGCTGGTAGGCTCCCTTATGCTGGTAGGCTCCCTCATGTTGGTAGGCTCCCTCATGCAGGTAGGCTCCCTCATGCTGGTAGGCTCCCTCATGCTGGTAGGCTCCCTCATGCTGGTAGGCTCCCTCATGCAGATAGGGTAGTTATGTGTTTCTGATAATAAACAACTGAACTACCCTCATGGTCTATCTCCAGTCGGTTTCAACCTGTTCTTTCGAATAGATCGTCGCATTTTGACCTTTAAGTCCCGAACACCCAAAATATGTTGTACTATCAATTATTACGGCATGCAAAATTGAGAGGTAATAACCCTGTTTTCTATTCCTGGGTTCTCTGTTAGTTTAGGTTCAGTCAATTTAGTACATCATTTTTGTGACGTTGTGACAACTCGAGAGGCTGCATAACCAGCGTTATTGCACTGTAGTCAGGCGCAGCTGGTCGTCTCGTGACCAATAGGTGTCACAAGACATGCAAGAGCAACATTGAAAAAAGAAAAACCAATACTGAAAACGTATATAAAGAATTAAGCTCATTTTAAAAAAACGTAGGCAGAAATAGTAAAGATTTAAGCTCAATTAAAGATAAAGTAAGGCTGAAATATTAAAGTTTTAAACTGAATTAAACAGAAGGTAAGTCTTCAATAGAAAGATCTTAAGATGAATTAAAGATGAACCAAGTAAATAGAAGAAGCTTAAACACAATAATTGCCACTTCAATGGTAAGATGTGTAAAATGATACATTATAGTGCACTTGTTGTCTCTCAAGTCACATGTGTGCTGTTTCAATTACTTTTATCTACATTGATTCTCTTCAGTTCAGGTTAACCCTTCGTGTTCGATCCCCGATGGTCCAAGTGGATGAGTACCGTACCTCTCCACTATCTCGGAGCTCTTTCCTCATATCCCAGTTCCTTGTCCTCATATCCCAGCTCCTTATCCTCACATCCCCGGCTCCTTGTTCTCATATCCTAGCTCCTTGTCCTCACATCCCAGCTTCTTGTTCTCATATCCCAGCTCCTTGTCCTCATATCCCTGCTCCTTGTCCTCATATTTCAGCTCCGTGTCCTCATATCCCAGCTCCTTGTCCTCATATCCCAGCTCCTTGTCCTCATATCCCAGCTCCTTGTCCTCATATCCCAGTTCCTTGTCCTCATATCCCAGCTTCTTGTTCTCATATCCCAGCTCCTTGTCCTCATATCCCTGCTCCTTGTCCTCACATCCCAACTTCCTGTTCTCATATCCCAGCTTCTTGTTCTCATATCACAGCTCCTTGTCTTCCTATCCCAGCTCCTTGTCCTCATATCCCAGCTTCTTGTTCTCATATCCAAGCTCCTTGTCCTCTCATCCCAGCTCCTTGTCCTCACATCCCAGCTCCTTGTCCTCACATCCCAGCTCCTTGTCCTCATATTCCAGCTCCTTGTCCTCATATTCCAGCTCCTTGTCCTCATATCCCAGCTCCTTGTCCTCATATTTCAGCTCCTTGTTCTCATATCCCAGCTCCTTGTCCTCATATCCCAGCTCCTTGTTCTCATATCCCAGCTCCTTGTCCTCATATCCCAGCTCCTTGTCCTCATATATCAGCCTAAAGCCCTCTCCTGGTAATGACCTTACCGATGATAAATTAGGGTCGGAAGACGGGGTGACACCGACACCAGCGGAGCCGAGGTGAAACAGCCGTCCGATGTCGAAGCTGCGGTCACCTGAGCCACAAGGCGGGGCAGGGCAAGGCTGGAAGTCCCCCAAACGAGGGGAAATTTGCATGTATCTCGACGTCTAATAGTCGACATTTAATAGTCAAGTGAGGAGCAAGGTTAGTTAGGTGTCGGTTGTCTTGTCAGGCACGACACTGCCTTGCCAGGCACGACACTGCCTTGCCAGGCACGGCACTGCCTTGCCAGGCACGGCACTGCCTTTCCAGGCACGGCACTGCCGTGCTAGGCACGGAAATTGTCTTGCCAGTCGTGGTCGTCACGTCACTGCCGTAAACACGAACACACACTTTCATCGGTTACAAACACACGCTTTGTTATTTTGCCCTTCATAATGTTGCCTTAATATACATTTACACCGGGATACAAAACTCAGAACATTTAAGATTACATGCATGGAACACATCACGTATGCATTATGACACGTAAAGAGCTCTTAAGGCGATGAAAATATCGTAATCTAAATTATGGAGGGTGGTGGTGGGTTGGGTGTTGGTGGGTGGTGGTGGGTTGGGTGTTGGTGGGTGGTGGCGGGTTGGGTGGTGGTGGGTGATGGTGGGTTGGGTGTTGGTGGGTAGTGGTGGTGGGTGGTGGTGGGTTGGGTGTTGGTGGGTGGTAGTGGGTTGGGTGATGGTGGGTGATGGTGGGTGGTGGCGGGTTGGGTGATGGTAGGTGGTGGTGGGGAGGGTTGGATTGCAATATAAGCCACTGGTTCACCTACCAGAAGTCCTCTGTGGCCGGTGGTAGGTAGTAAATGGTTGTAAAGTATCAAAGTTACTGCTTTTATTTTTGTAAAGAACTGCAAGCTCTTTTGTGAAAATAAAATGAAAGAGATCCTAGGCTTTAACCTCTCCTAAAAATCCGACCTGTTTTCCAAGAACTATATATAATCAGCCCTTCCCTTCCTAACGTCAAGAAACTGTCGAACTAAAGTGTCCTTATCCTAACCTCCCAGAGGACCCGAAGCAGAAAAAAAGACAGTATGTCAATTTCGCGAGCCGCTACCATTTTCTAGTACGACAATTTTGGGCCTTATGTAAAGTTTACGTCAAAATGCGACGCTCTACCAAGAGGACGGGTTGATATAGTGACTATAGCGCCTGGGGATATAATGTACAAAACGTGGACTGTTGCACCGAAAACTCAAAAATTTTTAATAAAAATTTCGTATAGAGCCGGAGAAAAGTCAATAACTATATTTAACTGTGTATTGCCCAAGTATAGTAATTATTTATACTGAATATGGCCTTCGTTTATGTATGCTGGGTTTCAGATTGATTATTCAGGCATAGGGCACGTTAGGTTAGTTTGACAGTTAGTTTGTCTATTGTTTTGTCCTCTAAAACTTCATCTAAATTTCACTATTCATGAGCTTTATTCGGGTGTATTGATGTATATTGTGTACGTAGCATCCGTAGTAGCTATAGCTACTGCTACTTATGAATGATAGGTTAACAGAATATCACAGTTCCGTATGAAGACACTACTGGGAATGCAGCTGCTACACACAATGATCCATAGACAGAAATGGATGTTAGCATTAGTATTATCATAAAACAATGACACAACCCCAGCTAATGTATTGTAACTGCCAATTAAACCTTCTATGGTTGCATGTGAATGGGAAATGTTAAATAATTAACAAAATAAAGCAACATGTCTAAGCTGAAGTATTCAACATAACTAGAGAACGCTGGAATATAAGAATGAAGAAAATTGCTGAATGCCTATTAACCCAGGCGAAGGAGATCCAATTTATATCATATTTATATCCACCTATTTTCGCCTCTCCCCTATCTCTATTCCCCCTCTCTCATCTCTCTCCCATCCCTCCTTTTCTTTCGCTCTCCCCACCCCCTCTCCTTCTCTTTCTCTCTCTCCATATTTCTCCTCCCCTGTCCCCAAACTTCACCCACTCCCGTTTCACCCCTCTCCTTCCAACTCCTTTTTCTATCTCCTTCCTTTTACACCCTACCCCCACCCCCTTTCTTTCCCTCTCATCAAACATTCCATACGCCCCACTTTCACCCCTCTATTCCACTTTCTCGCCCTCTCCCTTATTTCCACTATTCTGCCATCTGTCCTTTCCTATCTTTCACTCACCCCTCTTCCCCTTCTCACAAATCCCCCCCCCCTCCTTTTCTCTTCCTTAACACTCTAATCTTATATTTAAAATGCGCAGCCTAAGTAAGATTTGTGTAACATATATTTTTAATGGCACACAGCAATTCTGCTAAATATCTCTTCCCATGGAAAAAATCCCAATACGCTGTCCTTAACCTAACCTAACTTAATAGAAAATATTTTTTGGTACACCCACATTTGTTTTGAGTGTAGGACATAAATGGAGTTTTTTATTAACACATTTAATACATCTGCATTTTTGCAGCTGCACTAGACTATATGAAGGAGACTACAGAGTGTGTAAAAAACTAGCTACTCCACCCATCAACCAATTTTATAACCACACAGGATGGTTAGTCATACAGAGGCATGTGATCAGTAGTCTGCACTGGCAGACTCTGGGTGCATTATGAGGATATCATCATGAACACAAGAGTGAATAAGGTAGCACGTGATACTAAAAGTCCCCATCTCTCAGGATAGTCATACTTGACATAAATGACTGAGGATTAAACCCCAAAAGTCTGCGGGAAACATTCACCCGATTTTATTTACGACCATGAAAACTGCAGAGGTCGTTATGCGGCAGATGTTGATATTCCTTAAAGCACGCCACTCTGCCGACCTCCACTTGCCTATGGTACTCACATTGTCCTTCCCCGGTGTTTTATGTGTGTTAAGGTAAAGAGAGATAAACAGACATACAACTATTTTACAGATATATATCCGTGGTCTGGCTGGTAGATCAAGTATGTCATGTTTTTAATTTCGTGTTTGGGAATTTTAATTTCACGTTGAAAATAAGGACTTGGAGATAGAGGGAGGGAATTATCAGGGGAGAGCGCCAAGCCATAACAACTATACAGCCCTTTGAAGGGGGTAGGATAAGGATTTGGGATGGGACGGGAATTGGGGGGGGAGGAATAGTGACCAATTTGGACGGTCGGGGATTGAACGCCGACCTGCATGAAGCGAGACCGTCGCTCTACGGTCCACCCCAAGTGGTTCTGCGAAGAACCTGGGCAGTGGTAAACACTCTTGCAAGGTTACACTGATGTAAAATCCTCAGAACGCTCCGAAAAAAAATTCATCACCAGTTCTACAAAACAGAAATACAAATAATTGATTAAAAAAAGTGCTAGATATTCAAGCTGAAGTAGTTTATAAATAACAGTGTTTCAAAATACAAACACAATTATAAATTAATAAAATTTTCGTGACTCAGTTTAAATAGATGTATATTACAATGTTTACTCGTTCAAATAGACAGAAAAATACATCGTTACTCTACTCAGGTTAATTGTTCAACAGGAGGTACTTAAATCTAAACCTATTTAGCGCAGTCAGAATTATAACCAAATTTTATAATTTTTTACAAAATAAAAGCCTCTGATTCTGATTGTCGACACAATGAAAGATATACAAATGCCTGTTAACAAAAATTGTGGAAAAGCAACGATTCTAAGAAGTTGAGTGCAACACAAATAATGGCGAGAACTCTTGTATGTTGTACTCTTCAGAGCTATTGATAGTTTGATAGTTATTTGTATTCATTTTGATCATTCAATCTTACACTTCTAACATCACTCTCCACCACATGAACCGGTTCACATTAAACACCCACTCTCCACCCATCAACCGGCTCAATACAAACACCAACTCTCCACCAATGAACCGCGGTTCTTCACCTCAAACACACACTCTCCAACCTTGAATCGTTTCACCTCAAACACCCACTCCTCTGTACCCCCTGAACAACTTCAACAATGGTGCCCGTTCCCCTTCACTTCAGTGATCGCTCATTTTAAGTCAACGTTGCAACTCATTTTAGTATGCAAATAATTTTACACGGCCTCTCTCGCGAGCTGTCCCGTGACTGTGTGTGTACGTGGGTCAGAACAGATCATTCTAACCCATAAACAAATACATTCTTTACAATTTGACTATTTGTTTGTTGTTTTCTTCTCGTCTTTTTTGTCATACGTAACAAACAGGTTAGATAAGTGGCCACTGAGACTCGTTTTTCCTAATTTTGGTTTTGTTTTTGTTTATTTGTGCTTGTCTCTTTGTTTTTTCTTTGGTTTTGTCTTCTTCAGCTGTTGATGATTTTATAAACTATTTTTCATTCTCAGCTTTTTTTTTACTATCAGCTGCTCCTTACTAACAGCTGCTGTTAACTAACAGCCTTTGTTCACTATCAGTTGTTGTTCACTATCAGTTGTTGTTCACTATCAGTTGTTGTTCACTATCAGGTGCTCTTAAACATCAGCTATTATTTATTATCAGTTGTTCAAAATCAGCTTTTGTGGTACCATTCCTTCCCATCCCAAATCCTTATCCTGACCCTTTCCCAATGCTATATAGTCGTAATGCCTTGGCGCTTTCCCCTAATAGGTCCCATCCCATAATAATCGCCTGATGTTTATTTTCAGCTGTTCTTCTCTATCAGCCGTTCTTCATTACCAGTTGTTCTTCACTATCAACTGTTCCTCACTATCAGCTATTCTTCACTATAAGCTCTTGTTCTTTTGATCATATTATTGTTCTTACTGTTAAGTTATTGTAACGTTTTGATACAGTCATGTCAGTGTGATGTAAGCAATGTATTATTTTGAAATTAACAAAATATCATAGTAAACCGAGAACACTTAATACTAGAAAATTTGTAGTATTTTAATAGGCATAATAACTCATTTTAGGCGGGCCTATTAAAATCCATCCCATTACACCCATATTCCTAAGAGGATCCTATTTAAATCCACTCTCTCAACTATATACCGAGGCGGGTCCCATTTAAATTCATACTCTTTCTTTCCTTGTTTTTATCTAGCTAAGATAATATACATCTAGTTGCTTGCCCTCATTTATATATATGCAATAAATTGCAATAGTACCAAAGCGTTAACTTTAATGACAAACAGACAGCTATCAGGGGGAAAGTGCCAAGCCATTACGACTGTATAGCACATGGAAGGTGTCAGGATAAGGATGTGGGATTGGAATGGGGGAAGGAATGGTGCCCAACCACTTGTGGACGGTCGGGGATTGAACCTGCATGAACCGATACGACTTGCCACTTTGTTCATTAGGTTGTCTATTCAAATATAGTCATTTCGTACACGAAACCCTTCGGCGAAGCTTGTTTTCTGTTTGTCAAAAAGCATAACAATTTATTGGTTGGTGGGACAGGCAGCCAATGCCAACATATAATGCTTGGCTTATAACATGTATCTCATCACAAGAGATACATGTATTTCATCACTCATCACAATCGACTTGATAATGGTCCAGGTCTGACCGAAACGTCGTCGTCTCTTCAAATTCTAGTGAGTGGTTTTGTCAACATTTTTCAGCCACGTTATTATGACTCTTCATCTGCATATTAGGCTTATTTCGTGATTATCCATGGTAATATGTAAACATTAGCATTATGCAGTACGCTGAACAAAAGAGAAAGAATGGTGAAAAATTTGAGAAATTGGAAATTTAAACAAAAATGGAACAAATGAGAAAATTTGTTCTTACGAAACTATAGATCTGTGAATGTTTCAGTTGACATAGGAAACACAACTAGAAAATGCTCATTTTTTTTAATTAAGTGAACGCTTTTCTAAAAAAGAAGTTATAAGCTCCTGCACAAAAGTGATGCAAATAAGGTTTAGGAAAATTATGAACTCTAGAGGAGTTGGTCTCAATAGCACTCTAAAGCAGGGCTTATTATTGAACTTATTGAACTTTCTGCTAAGTCAGATTGACAGCTTTGTTTCCAATGTTCTAGCATGAGGTAAAATATTCGTGGCATTATCATACTCTCATAAGAATATATTCGCATAAAGATGTATTCACATACGAATGTATTCGCATAGGAATGTAATTGCATGGGAATGTATTCGCATAGAAATGTATTCACATAGGAATGTATTCGCATATGGATGTATTTGCATAGAAATTAATTCACATAGGCATGTATTTATGTAGACATGAATTCGTATCGGCATTTATATTAGCATGTGAGTAAGTATCCACTTAAAAAAGTGAAACGAAAGTTCCAACTCTTTCGTGTTTGAACACATTATTAAGGGATATATTCCTTGATTATCACGAAATTCCGAGCGTTTTCGTTGAATCACGAAAACGTTTCCAATTTTAGTCTCATTTTCCTTAGTGAATACTTACGCATAACCGAATCACTTTTTTTTGTGACTATTCTTGCAGATTGGCATGTATTCGTAAAACCTTGTATTAAGATAGATATGTGTTCGCATTGGTAGGTATTCTTATTGGCATGTATTCATATGGGCATGTCTTAGTTAAAGCATGTATTCGTAAATTCATGCATATGTATAGGCAAGTAGAACATCAGATCAGAAAAACTAACATTCTTCACAGTATTACTTTTTCTCACTAAGATGGGTTCCATTTAGGTTCTTGTAGCATAGTAGTCTGCATAGTTGGTTCACAACCAAACGTTCGCGTGTTCGATTCCTGGGGTAGGACAGAGTCGCTTCCATTCACTTGCTGGCACTGTTCACCTATCAGTAAATAGGTATACGTGAATTAGTTAAACTGTTCTGGGTTGCATTTTGGTCAAGGATGATCTTTCGTCTGAAGTCTTGGTTCATCTAGAAGGAAATAGGCACCAGGATGTTAAGCAACTGTTGTGGGTTGTATCCTGGGGAGAGTTAGTAGTTGACCTCAGCTCGCCTTGACAAAGAAAACCTAGAACAAATTATATTAATAAAGATTGATGGGTTATTCCAATCTAAGATTAGGTATTAAAAGGACGCATTAGGATGGATATCAATTGGAGTGGCCTCGAGTGAGCCAATATGAGCTTCCTCGTATGGGTCAAAAGGAGCTGCCTCATATGGACCAATTGAATCTCCCTCGTATGGACCAAAAGACTCCTAAGGTTTCCTTTATTCTCATGCCCCTATGTCTTTCTGCTATTTATTATTATTTGTCATATTTCTCGTTCACCTATTTATCCCTCATGTTAGTGAGCAACTTTTAACAACACTTTATTCTGGAGCGTTTCCCAGTGAGTGAAGTAGCTCGGAGGTATGCAACTGTGCAGGCGTCTCAACTTCAAGCTTTGTCAGCATTTTGCAGATATGAGCTGGTATGCCTCAGATGTTGCATATGAATGGCGAATATATATATATGTTTTCCAGCTTGGTCTCGTCGATGAACAATCTCTGGAATTTAATACTCCAGTACTGGCTCGAGTTTTTGGCATGCGAGCGCCGGGTTTCAGCTAGCATGTTCCAGTTGTATTTGAAAGATCAAAAGCGAGGTTTTCTTAAAGTTTATGAAAAAAAGATTATATATTCGTGATGGATCATTGGTGTAATAGGGTATATTGGGTAGTTTTAAATTAATAAATAGCTCCTGCAGGCTGAAATATTTATGTTGATTTGTCTAAGCAGAGACTGTGAGATCAACTTATTTAAATGACCTAAAACTTATTTAAATGAACTAAAACATTTTACATGACCTAAAACATATTTGAATGAGCGAAAACATATTTGAATGACCTAAAACTGATTTAAATCAGACATATAATAAGATATGCATCTGACGACGGTCCCGGTCACTCAGGACCGCTATAAAGTTGACACCACAGCTTATAACGTCCTTGATAGACCGAAGCGTCACTTTCCCTTCACACACACCCCAGAAGTGACTCGAACCCCAAAATGGGGTCGCCCCAAAAAATGAGGTGATTTGATAAAAAGGCTATGCCCAAGATAACCATCCAAGTGCCGGCGGGGAAGTGGTTCATATAGCTCAGGCTATCACTTCCTTTTGTCCGGTCGTGATGGTCAAGCGCTTTAAGGCGTCCCTGTACATACCAGTTGCGTTGCTCTGGGAGTATGGGTTCGAGTCACTTCTGGGGTGTGAGTTTCATTCGCATATAGTCCTGGGGACCATTCAGGCTTGTTCGCATATATATATATATATATATATATATATATATATATATATATATATATATATATAATTATATATATATATATATATAGATATATATATATATATATATATATATATATATATATATATATATATATATATATATATATATATATATAGTAGTAGGCATCCATCAGTCTCAGGAGACTATGGAGTTGCGCTCTGGTTGCTGGTCTGGAGTGGCCTCACCAGGGCGCAAAGCCAGTGTAGGTTGAATCGGGGGAGAAGCTGGTACCCATGCAGCTGGTCCCCCTCTCCACAGCGCTGAAAGTCTCCAATGGAAAGGCTATACTGCCAATACGATTGGTTCCAGCGCGTCGCAGGAACTGTGAGTTCCTGCGACGGCGCTGGAACTCAGCAATTGGGAAAGATGTTTCAAAGATTTCCCTTACATGAAAAACACATGAAAAACACAGTTTT
>WNGS01164858.1:28572343-28622330 GCA_020271785.1 Procambarus virginalis
CTACATTAGCTGCTTTCCAAATTTCTGGCAGTTCCCCTGTTGCCCGAGATTTGTTATATACTATGGAGAGTGGTAGGCACAGTTCTTCTGCTCCGTCCTTTAGTATCCAAGGGGAATTCCATCTGGGCCTATAGCCTTTGTCACATCCAACTCTAGTAAACACTTTCTTACTTCCCCGCTTGTAATCTCAAACTCTTCCAGTGGTTCCTGGTTAGCTAACCCCTCTCCTAACTCTGGGATTTCTCCTTGTACTAGGGTGAAGACCTCTTGGAATTTCTTATTCAGTTCCTCACATACTTCCTTGTCGCTTGTAGTGAATCCTTCTGCCCCTATCCTTAATTTCATAACCTGTTCCTTTACTGTTGTTTTTCTCCTGATGTGGCTATGCAGCAATTTAGGCTGAGTCTTTGCCTTGCCTGCGATGTCGTTTTCGTATTGTCTTTCCGCCTCTCTTCTCATCCTGACATATTCATTCCTGGCAATCTGGTATCTTTCTCTGCTCTCCAGTGTCCTGTTATTCCTGTGTGTCCTGTTATTCCGTGTGTGTGTGTGTGTGTGTGTGTGTGTGTGTGTGTGTGTGTGTGTGTGTGTGTGTGTGTGTGTGTTTGTGTGTGTGTGTGTGTGTGTGTGTGTGTGTGTGTGTGTGTGTGTGTTTGTGTGTGTGTGTGTGTGTGTGTGTGTGTGTGTGTGTGTGTGTGTGTGTGTGTGTGTGTGTGTGTGTGTGTGTGTGTGTGTGTGTGTGTGTGTGGGTGTGTGTGTGTGCGTGTGTGTGTGTGCGTGTGTGTGTACTCACCTATTTGTACTCACCTATTTGTGCTTGCAGGATCGAGCATTGACTCTTGGATCCCGCCTTTCGAGCATCGGTTGTTTACAGCAATGACTATGGTCCTATTTCCCTATCATACTTGGTTTTAAAATTATGAATAGTATTTGCTTCCACAACCTGTTCCTTAAGTGCATTCCATTTTCCCACTACTCTCACGCTAAAAGAAAACTTCCTAACATCCCTGTGACTCATCTGAATTTCCAGCTTCCAACCATGTTCACTCGTTCTGTTACTATTCCGTGTGAACATTTCGTCTATGTCCACTCTGTCAATCCCCCTGAGTATTTTATACGTTCCTATCATGTCCCCCTCTCCCTTCTTCTTTCTAGTGTCGTAAGGCACAGTTCACTCAGGCGCTCCTCATACCCCATCCCTCGTAACTCTGGGACGAGTCTCGTTGCAAACCTCTAAACCTTTCCCAGTTTCCTTATATGCTTCTTCAGATGGGGACTCCATGATGAGGCGGCATACTCTAAGACTGGCCTCACGATGGCAGCGTAAAGCGCCCTAAATACCTCCTTACTTAGGTTTCTGAATGATGTTCTAACTTTTGCCAGTGTAGAATACACTGCTGTCGTTATCCTATTTATATGTGCCTCAGGAGATAGATTAGGTGTTACGTCCACGCCCAGGTCTCCTTCTCGCGTCGTCACAGGTAGGCAGTTCCCCTTCATTGTGTACTGTCCCTTTGGTCTCCTATCTCTTAGTCCCATTTCCATAACTTTACATTTGCTAGTGTTGAAATCCAGTAGCCATTTCTCTGACCATCTCTGCAACCTGTTCAGGTCCTCTTGGAGGATCCTGCAATCCTCATCTGTCACAACTCTTCTCATCAACTTTGCGTCATCCGCAAACCTCGACATGCAGTAGTTTACTCCCAAACCTAAGAGTTTACTCCTGTAAACATGTCGTTAACATATACTAGAAATAGAACTGGTCCCAGCACTGATCCTTGTGGTACTCCACTTGTTACTGTTCGCCAGTTCGCCAGTTCGCTTGTGTGTGTGTGTGTGTGTGTGTGTGTGTGTGTGTGTGTGTGTGTGTGTGTGTGTGTGCGTGTGTGTGTGTGTGTGTGTGTGTGTGTGTGTGTGTGTGTGTGTGTGTGTGTGTGTGTGTGTGTGTGTGTGTGTGTGTGTGTGTGTGTATTCACCTAGTTGTATTCACCTAATTGTGTTTGCGGGGGTTAAGCTTTGCTCTTTCGGCCCGCCTCTCAACTGTCAATCAACTGTTTACTAACTACTTTTTTCACATCACACACACACACAAACACACACACCAGGAAGCAGCCAGTGACAGCTGACTAATTCCCAGGTACCCATTTACTGCTAAGTAACAGGGGCATTCAGGGTGAAAGAAACTTTGCCCATTTGTTTCTGCCTGGTGCGGGAATCGAACCCGCGCCACAGAATTACGAATCCTGCGCGCTATCCACCAGGCTACTAGGCCTCTACTGTGTGTGTGTGTTTGTTTGTTTGCCCTTTGGTTCCCAGTTCTTTTTTGGGGGTGATAATTCCTAGCTCAACCAGGTACTCAAAGCTCAATACACTATGATCACTCATTCCCAAGGGGGCTTCCAACTTAACTTCCCTTATATCCGACTCATTTAGGGTAAATATCAAATCAAGCAAGGCTGGTTCATCCCCTCCTCTCATTCTTGTCGGTCCCTTGACGTGTTGACTTAGGAAGTTTCTTGTTGCCACATCCAGCAGCTTAGCTCTCCACGTGTCTGGGCCTCCGTGTGGGTCTCTGTTCCCCCAATCTATCTTCCCATGGTTGAAGTCTCCCATGATTAGAAGTCTGGATCCGTTCCTGCTAGCCACAAAAGCTGCTCTCTCTATTATATTGATGGTGGCCATGTTGTTTCTATCATATTCCTGTCTGGGTCTTCTGTCATTCGGTGGGGGTTATATATGACTACTATTATAATTTTCTGTCCTCCAGTTGCAATGGTGCCTGATATGTAGTCCCTGAAACCTTCACATTTCTGAATTACCATCTCTTCGAAACTCCAACCTTCTCTTAGTAGCAAAGCCACACCACCTCCTCCTCTCCCTTCTCTCTCTTTCCTCACTACATAGTAGCCCTGTGAAACACTGCATTTGTTATGATTTTCGTTAGCTTTGTTTCTGTGAGTGCTATTATGTCTGGGTTTTCTTCTAGTGCCCACTCTCCAAGTTCACTAGTTTTATTTGTAATCCCATCTATGTTAGTGTACATCGTCTTGAAGCTCACTTTCTTCTGTTCATTTACATATCCCTTTCTTGGCGAGTATTCTACTGGTGTGGGAAGCTGTTCCGTGGGTGAGAGGATCTGTGAGGTGGTTTGCAGGGTCGCAGAGGGTTTTGGGGTGGGGGGTGGGGGTTTAAGGGAAGGGGGAACGGGTAGGGTGTGGGTTAAGGAGATAGGGGGACATGGAGGATACGGGGTGTGTGTGCTAGGGCGCATGGTGGCTAAGTGGACAGCATACTGGATACGTAGTGCTGTGGACCGGGGTGATCCCCGGCGATGGCGGAAGCAAATGGGCAGTTTCTTTCACCTAGATGATTCTGTTACCTAGCAGTAAATAGGTACCTGGGAGTTAGACAGCTGTTACAACCTGCTTGCTGTGTGTGAGAGGGAAAAAAATAAAAAAAAAATAAAAAATCCGTTGACTGAGTGCCAGTTGAGAGGTGAGCCGAAAGAGCCAGAACTCAACCCCAACAAGCACAACTATGTTAATACACTCAAACACACACAAACACACCGGGGACCTCGCGGCTGAATGGACAGCGCTCGGGGATCGTAGTACTAATGCCCTGGGTTCGGTTCCCAGTAGAGGTGGAAACAAATGGGCAGAGTTTCTTTCACCCTGATGCACCTGTTCACCTAGCAGTAAATAGTTACCTGGAAGATAGTCAACTGCTACGAGCTGCTTCCTGGAGGTGTGTGTTTGTTCGTGTGTTAGAGGTTAATATGTGTAGTAGACTTAATAGAGGGAAAATAGAGGGAAAATAGAAAAATAGACTCGTTTCAAAGACGGGGTCCAAGAGCTAATTGCTCGATTCTGCAGATACAAATAGTATATACAATTAGTAAATACACACACATGTGGTAGTGTTCGGGTGTGTTCGTACAGAAGAGGATGAAGACACAGCCGGACTAACAGAACACCACCATGCTAAGCGTAGCTACAATTAATACCAGGATCACCTCTCTTCTCCACTGAGCAATAAACCATGAACCAGCAAATCTTAAACAACTATTAATAACCGGATCATTATAAACTATTAATAAACTGATCAAAATAATATATTCCCAAAGCGATGAAATATGGGATCTTTGGAAATCAATTTAACTATCATTTTTTCTCCGAAAAAGGAGTGAAAAACCTGTAAAATGAAAATATAATCCAAAATCCCCCCCCCCTCCCCCCTCCTTTCCTCCACAATTTCTTTTGTAAAACCATTATAATAGGGGGGAATACCTTGAGTTACCTCATCCCTTTGTGTGTATTTTACCTCAGTAAACTTATTTCAATTTCAATTCATTCATAATAGAAGCACAATTAATTAAAACAAATACCACAGTAATGATTGGGCTTTTGCAAGTTATTTGTAAAGGTAAAACATTGGAAGTGTTTCTGAAGTGATTAAGAGGAAGAAGAAGAATGACTAAATCATTGGAAATACGCAGAGAAAGATGAGAGTGGAAGATTGCAAGCAAATAAGCACTGAAATACGAGACGATTGGATGTGGAACAGACCTGCAGGACGGAGTGATTGGATAATTTGAAGTACAGCAGACACAAACAATACGAGGAGAGTGGAAGAAGAATAGACATGAAAGACAAGAAGATAGGAAGAACAATAGACATGAAAGACGAGGAGATAGGAAAATTGGAAGAAGAATAGACCTGAAAGGCGAGGAGATTGGAAGCGGATTATGCTGAGCGGCTGGCGGGTTGGATTGGTTGGAGGCCTGAGGATAATTGGATTTGGAGAGTGATAAAGTGAAACGATACTTGAGGGCTTGTGTTCTTCATGCAGCTGGTGAGGTGAGTGAGAGTGAGGCAGGTGGTGGAGTGAGTGAGAGTGAGGCAGGTGGTGGAGTGTGTCAGAGTGAGGCAGGTGGTGGAGTGTGTCAGAGTGAGGCAGGTGGTGGAGGAGTGAGAGTGAGGCAGGTGGTGGAGTATGTGAGAGTGAGGCAGGTGGTGGAGTATGTGAGAGTGAGGCAGGTGGTTGGGTGTGTGAGAGTGAGGCAGGTGGTGGAGTGAGTGAGAGTGAGGCAGGTGGTGGAGTGTGTGAGAGTGAGGCAGGTGGTGGAGTGAGTGAGAGTGAGGCAGGTGGTGGAGTGTGTGAGAGTGAGGCAGGTGGTGGAGTGTGTCAGAGTGAGGCAGGTGGTGGAGTGTGTGAGAGTGAGGCAGGTGGTGGAGTGAGTGAGAGTGAGGCAGGTGGTGGAGTGTGTGAGAGTGAGGCAGGTGGTGGAGTGTGTGAGAGTGAGGCAGGTGGTGGAGTGAGTGAGAGTGAGGCAGGTGGTGGAGTGTGTGAGAGTGAGGCAGGTGGTGGAGTGTGTGAGAGTGAGGCAGGTGGTGGAGTGTGTGAGAGTGAGGCAGGTGGTGGAGTGAGTGAGAGTGAGGCAGGTGGTGGAGTGAGTGAGAGTGAGGCAGGTGTTGGAGTGTGTGAGAGTGAGGCAGGTGGTGGAGTGTGTGAGAGTGAGGCAGGTAGTGGAGTGTGTGAGAGTGAGGCAGGTGGTGGAGTGAGTGAGAGTGAGGCAGGTGGTGGAGTGAGTGAGAGTGAGGCAGGTGGTGGAGTGAGTGAGAGTGAGGCAGGTGGTGGAGTGTGTCAGAGTGAGGCAGGTGTTCGAGTGTTTGAGAGTGAGGTAACGAACCCCTCGAGCGAATTGGGCACGTTTCCTTACACCTGATAAACTGATCACTTATCAGAAAATATGTACTAGTGAGTTAGGAAACTGTTGTGTCCTGGGAAGATAAGAAGTTCGACTTAGGTGATTATGTTGCTTGTTAATCGTATAAAGAATCTGTGAAGCCAGCATTACGAGACCTTACTTAAATAAGCTGTATAGCCACTATTACAAGGCCATACTTAAATTAGCTATGAAGCCAGTGTACGAGATCTTACTTAAATAAGCTGTAAGGCCAATATTACAAGAACATACTTAAATAAGCTGTGAAGCTAGAGTTACGAGATAATACTTAAAAGGGATTCACAGTTTGAACATTCGTGAGATTTGTTGAAGGATGAGAGAGCGTCCGGAGTGATGTTTGAGGAATTAGATAGCTCATGGATTGGTTATGTGTCAAGGATGCTGATGCATTGGGGATAGGTTGAAGTAGTTCCTGTGAACCCCCCCCCCCCAATCAAAATACATAAAATAGAGTTTTCTCATTCGTCTTTGCCAACATACAAGGACAAAATGAAGCTGACGAACAAAATACGGTTCATTAATATCCTCAAGAAGTAGCAGAGATAATCTGCCCGGCCAGATAACTGGAGTATTTGAAGCTTTCATGGAAATCCATACAGGAAAATGCATCGACAGTGTGATCTGAATACTAGAATTGAGACACTCGGTAGAGTGAACATGAGGACATGATGAAGAGGTGAAGGTTAAGTAACCGATGGCGTGGTAAGGCAGTGAAGCAGTTTGTGAAGTGGTTGAGAGCCGACGGAGCCCCTGGATTGGTTGAGGGCTGAAGTGACGTGTGAAGTGACTGAAAGTGGAGGATGTTGTGAGGTTGTCGCTGGGTTTGCTAACTTGTAGGTTTAACACGTTTTCAAAAATAATTTCTCAGAGAACAAATTGCACTAAATATATGTTTTTGAGTCAAACTTGAGAATGAGTTGTAGTTGAATAATAGCTTCAGGATGTTTGTATTAATTTATGAACATCAGTGGTACTCCTGTTGAGCATTAGTTGTGTCTTGAGAGACAGAGAGAGAGACAGAGAATGAGATAGAGAGAGACGGAGACACCGACGGATGAGAGACGTGGGGAGGGTGGACAAGAATATATGAGGACAGAGCGAGTAAAGGGAACGAGATAAGCTTTATACTGCAATCGGAAATGGAGATTGCTTTCCAGGAAGATTTGTTTCTCTTGCGAGACTTGAGGGAGATCATTTGCATAAACCCCCCTCACTATTTTATGGGTCAATAACGGATGTGTATGCTGTATCTCTAGCATTTTATTATTCATATACTTATTGATTACTACATAATTTTTATAAATTTTTCAAATTAAATATGGTGTATCAGTATGCTATACGTCACACTACCAAGTGGACGCATATTAAAGGAATTCAATTGTTTCATTAATATCAAAGTTACATCGGGTTGAAGCTCCTCGTTAAGCAACTTAGTGATAAAGTTAACCTCTCAAGGAACACATAAGCTGAGATGCATATATGTTGAGATTGTAGTTAACAGGTAAAGTGGAAACACTGTGTATTGTAATGATAAATTATTGTCATAAAACTTACCACCATACACAATGCATTGTTATTATTGCCATTAATATTACTGTTTTTTTACATAATTATTAAAGTTTACTTTGAAGTTTACAAGCCCGAACTGCATATTGTTATTTACAAGTATCTATAGCAATGCAGTGATTTTCTTTTTTTTTATTAAATACTAATCTGAATTATGAGTNGTTCTAGAGAAAAAAACTATCACCTGAGGACCACATAAAGAACATTGTGTTAGGAGCCAATGCTACACTTTCTAACTTCAGAATTGCTTTTAAATACATGGACGGCAAAATACTAAAGAAATTATTCACAACTATTGTCAGACCAAGCTGGAATATGCAGTGGTTGTATGGTGCCCATATCTTAAGCAGCACATCAACAAACTGGAAAAGGTGCAAAGACATGCAACTACTGTAATTACTCGTGGAAAATAGTAGAGGGGCTGGTCCCAAATCTGCACACAGAAATAATATCATTTGAGACCGGAAGGTATGGCAGGATGTGCAGAATACCCCCATTGAAGAGCAGAGGTGCAATAGGTACTCTGAGAGAACTCTGTCAACATCAGAGGCCCGATACTGTTCAACACGCTTCCACTAAATATACGAGGCATAACTGGCCGACCCTCACAATGTTCAAGAGAGAACTCAATAAGCACCTCCAAATGATACCTGATCAACCAGGCTGTGATTCATACGTCAGGCTGCGAGTAGCCACATTCAACAGCCTGGTTGACCAATCCAGCAACGAGGAGGCTTGGTCGTCGACCAGGCCGCGGGGACGCTAAGCCCCAAAAACACCTCAAGGTAGCCTCAAGGCAAGGCTAAAAGTTTTGTGAAGAAATGTTTGCACTGCAAGGTTGATATTCACTATGTCACCTATTTCAGACTCCCAGTTGATATTAGAGGCAGGGGAAATACAGTTGCTTTTAGAAGTTTCATTGTGCAGCCTAAGGCTTATCTTCATTGTATCTAGAGGCGGTTTACCTGCTTGATGGGGTTCTGGGAGTTCTACTCCTACTTCTACTCTACTGGGAGTACTTGAGGATTACTATCTACTCTTCAAACTCTGACTTGTGAAAGTTTGGTCCACCAGGCTGTTGTTTGGAGCGGCCCGCAGGCCCACATACCCACCACAGCCCGGTTGGTCCAGCACTTCTTGGAGAAACCTATCTAGTTTTCTCTTGAAGATGTCCACGGTTGTCCAAGCAATATTTCTTATGCTTGCCAGGAGAATGTTGAACAACCACGGACCTCTGATGTTTATATATCTCGTATGCACGTGCGTGAGAGACCATGTGTGTGTACGTGAGAACCCGTACGTGTGTGCGTGAGAGCCAGTGAGTGCGTGCGTGAGAGCCCGTGCAATCATTGATATTGTCCAGTTTCAGGCACTCAGTCATAAATAACGTTTTTCAATTATGAAGTGCGTACCAGGTACCAACATCCATCATGCTAACATTTCACACTGCGCCGCAGTAAACACTTTTGTTTATGGCCATATATCACCTTCACTTTAAAAGGAAAGTGAAGTATATTTATATATATATATTTTAATTTTTTTAGCGAGAAATAAATGTATCACTTTTATTCCAAATGGTTGAAGCAGATGCCCCATACAGGGTATAGGCCGTTTGGATAACACTTCTCTATGGAAATAATTACATATTCCTGTCACAATAACGTGGCTCAGAATTAGATACCCAGCTGTTGCCTTTCTCAGTGTAAAGTTAAACGCTCTAACCTTCTTAAGAAACGCGATGTGAATTAGTTTTAGCCTCTGAAGGTTCGCTTTCTTTTCATTGCCTGCTGTTGCTATCCTTTTTGTTCCTATTTCACATCTTTTTCTTCGTCATTATGCTTTCTGCAGTTATCATAATTTCCGTAAACTCGTACTTCTTAACCCTCCGTGCCTTTCACCTCACATTCTTACGTTATAAATGGACTTTTTTGACCAGTATTATATAATGGGATTTCACTCATTATTCACACGACCTGATAAATTGTCCAGAACGGACAGAAAGGTCTTCTTACCCTGTGTACTCACCTAGTTGTACTCACCTAGTTTTCTTGCGGGGGTTGAGCTTTGTCCCCTTGGTCCCGCCTCTCAACTGTCAATCAACTGGTGTACAGATTCCTGAGCCTACTGGGCTCTATCATACCTACATTTGGAACTATGTATGGAGTCAGCCTCCACTATATCAGTGCCTAATTCATTCCATTTCTTAACTACTCTGACACTGAAACAATTCTTTCTAATGTCTCTGTGGCTCATTTGGGTACCCAGTTTTCCCCTGTGTCCCCTTGTTCGCGTACCCTCCGTGCTAAAGAATTTGTCTTTATCTACCCTGCCAATTCCCTTGAGAATTTTGTAAGTAGTTATCATGTCTCCTCTTACTCTTCTGTTTTCCAGGGACCTGAGATTCAACTCTTTCAGCCTTTCCTCGTATCTCATACCTTTCAGTTCCGGGATGAGCCTGGTGGCATACCGCTGAACCTTCTCTAACTTTGTCTTGTGTTTAACTAGATATGAACTCCAGGCAGCAGCTGCATATTCCAGGATTGGTCTGACATAATTAGCATACAGGGTCCTGAACGATTCCTTACACAAATTTCTAAAGGCAGTTCTTATGTTGGCCAACCTAGCATATGCCGCTGATGATATCCTTTTGATGTGGGCTTCTGGGGACAGGTTCGGTGTTATATCAACCCCCAGATCTTTCTCTCTATTTGACTCTTGTAGGATTTCACCTCCCAGATGGTACCTTGTGTTTATCCTTCTGCTCCCTTCGCCTAATTTCATTACTTTACACTTTCCTGAGTTGAACTTTAGCAACCATTTTCTAGACCATTCCTCCAGTTTGTCCAGGTCATCCTGTAGTCTCTGTCTGTCTTCATCTGTCTTGATTCCTCTCGAAATTTTTGCATCATCCGCAAATATTGAGAAGAATGAGCCTATACCCTCTGGAAGATCATTTAAATATATTAGATACAGGATGGATCCAAGTACAGAGGCCTGTGGGATGCCGCTGGTGACTCCCCCACCCCCTCATAGTTACTCGCTGTTTCCTGTTGCTTAGATACTCCCTTATCCACTGGAGCACCTTACCATTTACTCCTGCCTGATGCTCCAACTTTTGTAACAGCCTTTTATGGGGTACTGCGTCAAAGGCTTTCTGACAGTCCAAGAAAATGCAGTCTACCCACCTTTCGCTTTCTTGCCTAATTTTTGTTGCCTGGTCATAGAATTCTATTAAACCTGTGAAGCACGATTTACCATCTCTGAACCCATGTTGGTGGTGTCACAAAACTATTTCCCTCCAGATGCTCTACGAGCCTTTTCCTCACGATCTTCTCCATCACCTTGCATGGCATACAAACTAGGGAATCTGGCCTGTAGCTCAGTGCCTGTTGCCTGTCACCTTTTTTGTATATTGGGTCTACATTAGCTGTCTTCCAACTTTCCGGTAGGTCTCCTGTTTCCGGTGACCTGTTAAACATCATAGAGAGTGGCACACTTAGTGCTTCTGCACCTTCCTTTAGTATCTATGGTGAGACTCTGTCAGGCCCAACAGCATTTGTCACATTCAGTTCCAACACATTAATTTTGACCTCATCACTGCTGAGGTCAAAATACACATATTTTTTACCATTGATCACGGACGTATCGAAATTGGTCAGGATAAAACGTCACTGAATATAACCTACCAAATACCACATATCCAGAATCTTCACCAAAGAAGTCATGCATTTCTGTGAAAATTTTACAATGTCCAAGCAATGCATCTTTCCTCCTCGTCTTAGCTTCACTAAAACTCCATCTCTCAAGCACAAACAACCGTGACTTTGCAATCAGAAGTTCCCGTCTCCAAACAAAGTTTTCAGCTGGTTCATATATCAACTTATGTTAATCTTTTCCATAGTCAATAATTCTGGCATTCTGTCCCACACTCTTCTGTCATCAGCAAACCCAATCATTTACACATTTTCATTTTTTTTCACAACGTCTACCCATCAAATGTAATTATTTCTCTCTCAGTGTGTACAATTTCTACTTATTAAAAATACTGTACGATATTCTATTCACAGGATTAGAATGGTTGCGTCTCCAGAGACATATAAAACATGAAAAAGTTTTTATTTAAACTTATTTTTACACCAGATAAGCAACAATGACAGATAATAAATATTTCCAGACATTAAATATTAAAAAACTCTCAGTAATTAAAAAATATGTTTAATAATAAATTTACTAAAATAATGAGCCATACATGTAAAAAATAAATGCATTCAACAGCTTTGCCTGTAAACAAAAAACTTTTGCCATTCAAAATCCTTTAACTAGCTCTATTATTTATAGATGAATCATTATCATCATTTAAAGGTGAATTTATAGTTAAATCATATTTTTATTTAAGAGAAATCAATAATAATTTGAAACAAATCAATAATAATTTGAAACAAATCAATATCAAATATATACACATCATTAGTATTGTGTAAACATATAGTAGTTCGGAAGTCAAGGTTACAATACAGGTAGCGTCCCAGTCCTATCAGGCAAGCTCAGGTAATACATATGTAACAAATTATTTGAATGGTTTTTACTATGGAAAAAGAGCCCAGACATGATGAGAACATCTCCCTCTGATGTAAGCACGTAATTAGCCTGAAAGTCAGCTGCAATTATTTTAATATGAATATATTATGATCTTAGTGACAGCATAATAATTATCCTTGGATTAATTAGAGTGGTGAAATGGAGCTGCTTACCAGTAATATAAGGGGAGGTGAAGAGACATGATGGGATAATGAGCTCTAATAGGACATTAACTTTAACCCCAAAAAAGGTAATTTTAATATTCTGAAACTCATATAGACAAAACAATTATTAAGAAAATTTATTATAAAGATCTATGTCTATAAAACTAATTGTTTGTTTGTTTGTCTGTCTATCTGTCTGTGTCAAAAATTTTAAGCCAGACATTTCGGATTGTCCTGACCCAACTGTTCAGGATGACACATAGGTAGTAAGAGATTGTCACAGGCAGGTCGGGGCAGATGTACCCCATTGTCCCTCCTTTTCAGAAGACTCGGCCCCTATTTCGACTACTATTGACTTCTATGAAGTCTGAAATTGAGGTTTTCTCTGTCAGAAAAGATTCAACAGATTTTTTAGACGTTCATAATATCCAAACACACACACAATTTAACCTCAGCATTTTTTAACAACGTTGTTACATTTCATCACAGTAACAAGAGCAAAAAATAGCGTTGTGTTTACGTTGTGCGTTTGCTGGAGCTGCATATTTTGATAGAGAAAATAATACAAATAGAACACATGAAAAATTATCAAAAAGTATGAAAAACCAGAAGCATTTCATTCAAAACATCTCCACTTCATTTTTTGTATTTAAAAAAATGATTTTTGATAAAACAACATTGACATTAGGGCTTTCTAAGGTCAGAGCAACTTGGATGCTGTCTTTTGGGTCCAACCAAGTCTGTATTTGTCTTTAAGTTCTTAATTGTAGGAAATAAATCCTTGTTGTTGCAAAAAGAAAGCAGCAGCAGTTTTGTCGCTTCCACCTATGCGATTTTAAAAGCTTTTGCAGTTTTCGACATCAAAAAAGATGAGAGGTCTGTCATGTTCTGAAATTCCATGCGTGCTTCTCTTTTGGAGCGAACTTCAAGAAGTGCTTCTGTCAATACTTCATACTCGTCAAGCACTTCAGCAAGTTGACATTTGAAGGGATTTACAAGTAAACTGACAGAATGTGTGAATCAAGCTCTGGGAAGTCATCAGAGAACAGCTTTTTGAGTTTGGTCAGATGCCTTGTAGCTGGTTGTCAAAAAGACTGGAATGTTCACACTTTCCCAAAAACTCTGCTAGCTTTGAAAAGGCAGCTTATTTTGTTCCACTTTCTGGGTTCAGTAGAGAAGCTTTGATCCAAATGCTAAAAACTTTTCCCTGGCAACTTCCTGTACAATGAATTCGCATACCCTAAAAACGCCACATAAAATATCAGAGATATACAAGGCAAGTGGAGGCTCTCAACTTATCTTCAATGGCGCTGAAGATGAGTTGATAATCACTTTCTCTGAGATAATTGAAACCACTGAGATAAGAGAATCACTGAGTTAAGTTGAGGATCCATTTCTGGTGATCCATCAGAAAGGTTTCTAGTTCTGGTCTGAGAGTCCACACTATTTCACATTTCCACGTGAAACCCATATTACTTCTGTATGAAAAAAAAGAGGCCTGAATATTCAACCTTCCCATCTTCACATAAATGACGAAACAGCCGCTTGTTTAGTGCATGACCTTTGACACCATTGGCACTCTTGATAACATCATTCATGACAGCTCCACAAGCAATGCCTGGCGATGGATTAGAGTGGGTCGCTTAAATTTTAGACTCCGATTTTTGACTACAGCAGGAATAACCACTAACATGGCTCAATTCGGATAGTGTTCCATCAACAAACACACCAATATTATCTTCCAATTATAAAATGAACACTTTGTGTTTTGAAGTATGTCAACCGTGTTGAAGATATCGATTCCGTGAGCACCCAACTCAAGAGGGGAACAGAAAAACAATTTTTCTTCAATTGTATCAGAATTATGTGTATCGAACCTACGACATCAGTTGTTATGAATTGCTACTGACATTAGTAGACTCATTAAGTTCTATTGCAAGATGCACTCTGAAGAAGTCATTTGTTCCCTCACATTTTCTGCTAAGATGGAAATTCTCTCTTTCACAACTTTTGCAGACATAGACACTGAATATAGTCACATGCTCCTTTCTGGCCACACATAATTTTTTGCAATTTTCACAGCTGCAGGTTAGATAAGTTCTCTCCCAGTTGTATGTGGCTTCTTGCTTCGGGAAATCAACCAGACAACTTTGAATGCTAGTTCTTGATGCTGAACGGTGAACAAATTGTTGATCTTGATGTGCATCTTGAGTTGCTTTCCTTTTGATAGCTCTCTTCAAATTCGCAAAGAATTCCTGCGGTTTGGAAGACAGATGTGAGTGAAGATTTTCCAAGTGTTTCTTCAACAGATTGTTTATGAAAAACTCCGCAGCCAACACATTCAAACAGACGTCACTTTGAGGCTTCACTTGTCCCTTGTCTTCTCTCTCTGTAAACCCATAATTGAGGAACTCTGTCAGGTATTTTCTTTTCTGTTTCATGTCATATGAAGAGTAAGAAGAGAAAATGATTAATAACGGGAAAGTTTATACAGAATATTGCTATACTTTTAGCCGATTTTCAAAGGAAACAATATTTTTTACAAATTAAGTATTCAATTCTTCATCAACATGCAATGCAGTTTGACAAAAAATTAAATTTCACAAGATCTGTCAAATGTCACACTGCCATAGACAATATAATTGACATTAGGCATAATATCCATGGAGATTAGTGCCATAATGAGAACTGAATTTAGGATTTGTACCTGCTCGAGTTGCAACAGTTACGGTTTACCTTTTTTTCTGTTTTATATATAAAGTATCAATGAAAATCATACAGGTTTTTTATGTATGTTCAATAGTTTTGAATAGAAAAAATTGCTCTGTTTTTTTAAACTTTAAGAACTCGTTTGATATAAAATAGTAGTTGAATAAAATGTTAAAAAATTGTTCGATATAAAATATTCGTTTTCTTAAATTTTCACAGAAAGCGTGATATAAAATAGGAGTTTTCTTAAAATTTCCTAACTCGTTTGATATAAATAGTACAAAAATTTTTAAATACTTGTATTTGTTACAGTTTACAGAAAACACATAGCGATCACTTCGAAATCTTCATCCAGCTCTTAAGAGCTGGGATGCCTGCCCAAGATTCAGCAAATATTTTCTCTCTGGATTACGACGCAGAAACTTTGGAACAGGAAACTGGCCGCTCTTGATTCTCTAATTCGCCTAGTGAGTTCTTCACCCACCTCCTTTAAGAACTTATGTGTGCATTTACCCCCAGGCTCCCAGGGGCTCAGATCCTATTGACACGAACCAGTAACAATGTTCTTGGTCACTGTAATTACTAGTGTTCCTGTTTACCATCCCTCCATGGCATCAGGGTGACTCCATCTGCATGTTTATTACAGTTGTCAGGTCTGCACAACTAAGGTTCCCTTCGTGATGTACAACCAGCTGTTGCCAAACTTCTCTTGATGATGTCATTGACTGCTTCATGTCAGGCAATCATTCCTGGTGACTTACGACAGATAAGACTATGTCTACCGTATTGGTCTGCCGACGCATAGCCGCAGATACACTGACGTTCAGTGGAGATAGGGGCGGCAAGGCGCAGGGCAACACCAATACTTAGATCACGATGGCCCAGGCGGGTGCCCAAGGCGGAATTACGGATAGCCCACAGGAAGTCCCCGGCATGGGGGGCTCTCACATCGAGGCCCCTGTTCCCTGACCGCTGCAGTCAAGACCAACTAATGACCTTTCCTCAAGGTGCAACCCAAAACAGTTGCATACCTCCCAGGTAACTATTTACTTCTAAGTGAATAGAGGCATCAGATGAAAGGAAACGTGATCAAACGTCTCTGCTCCTCCCGCGGTGATCAAACCCAGGCAGGATCTGACGGAGTCGACTCGATAACGCTGACCACTGTGCTACTGGAAGCCATCATATACAATCTAAAACTATTATGACATGAGAAACAAATGATGACTAAGGAAATATATTAAGTAAAAGAGATTCAGAACAATATTCCTCACGATCCTGTCACTTACCCAACGGCTGGTGTCATCCATTCATCCACACCTGTCACACATCCACCTGGCCCTCTCATTCACTCACTGCCCACTGTCAGCCATTCATCTGTCTCCGTTCTTCATTTACTCATCCATGTCATGCATTTACCTGTTCCATCCTAAATATTCGAACCCCATTAATATTTACCAACTTCATCACACTTTACCTAAAAACTCACCAATTGATCCAACTTTTCACCTATTTATCGGCTTCGACCCCATTTAATCGTCCCATCAACAATTTATTCACTCTTTCCCCAATTTACCCTTTCCGTTACCCATTTATACATCAAACCCCCACATACAAACCCCATCAAGCCTCTAATTACATTTCATACCTCATTATGTAACGCCCCTGCCAGCTCTCCCCCATCACACCTCATTACACAGTTTGCCTTCACATTACACATCTCCTTGACATGCTCCCTCACCCATCACCACAACATTCCCTCCCTCCCACGTCACCGAAACTCGCCCCCTTCTTCCCCTATCACCCCAACTCCTCCCTTCCCCATCACCCCATCATGCCCCATCATGCCCCATCACGCCCTTCCGCCCATCCTTGTATTACCGCTAAAATCCGTTGATTAATGTGTGCGGGAGTTTCGCGGCCCGGAGCGTCATTAGGGAACACGTAATAAACAAGGGGAAACTCACGAGGCTTACCTGAATACTCTATTACCGGATTATATGGACGGGAAAAGTGTATTTTTGTGACGATATCATGTCAGGAGTATAGAACTAGGGCGACGGTTCATTGGTATGTGTGTGTGTATGTGTGTGTGTATATTCACCTATTTGTGCCTGCAGGATCGAGCGTTGGCTCTTGGATCCCGCCTTTCTAACCTTCGGTTGTTTAAATAAAAAGACAGAGCAAGGTGACTAGCCACCTCTAGTACTTTCTTAGTTTGGCCTTACAAAACCGGCGGCAAAGTCTGAATTAACGAACAAACTATGGCCACAACCAGTAGAATATTTGTAAACAAAAGACTTTTCGTAAAAGCTTGACCTAACAGCTTTAGGATTAGCGCCCAGCTTATACAATTCTTCAGTCAAATTCAGAAGAATTCCTTACAGTATATACTCATTAATTGTTGATGGTTGAAGAATAGGCCCATAGAAATGCGTTTGTTATACTTGAAACGCTTAATATGGGGCCAAATATGTCCGCTAATTCTGACTATGTTGCCGGTGTTTATAAAGCCAACCTGAGGTAAAACTCAAGGTGGCTATTCAGGAGTTTTTGTCTTTGTTAAATAATGAATTATATTGTAAAACAGATTGAGTGGTCCCGGCAAGTAACACATATTGTGATGGATATGCAAAGAAAAGTCAACACAAATAAAGCATGAGGAGATCCATATCTTGAAGCAAGAACGACACTAACTTGGCCTTCCTATAAGACAATTCCCAGAACTATATGTCAAAGGCTCAGAAGACAGTGGAGGGAGAGAGAGAGTCCTGTGAGACTTGGTCGACACCAGCACCACTCTTGGCTGACAATGAAGGGAAGTTGCATCTAACTTTATACCAAAAAGAAAAAAAGATCGCTAACTTGCTCATGAAGAACTCTCCAGAGATCAAACATAACGTCTTGAAAGATACCCATATTGACCAGGCGTCCACAGACTCACTAGTCAACCCAAACGTATTATATATACTGTATTGTCACTACAAATCAAATCTAATCCAAATAGCCTCGCAATTCATAGACAACAATACTCCATTAATGATCACATAATTTCCACACACAAACAACCATTATCATTATTTAACTTAACCTAACCTACTCTAACTTTTTATTTTATATTAACGTGTGTGTAAACGTGTATAAGCAGGTATATATGTGTATAAGTCGGTGTATATTGTCTCGGACCTGAGGGGGGTTGGGGCTAATGGAGCTTAAACCTCCAAAGAGAGCTTTGGTTGCTGCACCAGACTGTTACTGGCGAACAGGTGGACAACGTCCCCCCAACCACTCTGCTGGAACAGACAACCGACCTCAGTACCCACACTCCCGCTGCCGCCGGTCGACCAACAATGAACTCTGGAGTGCTCAGTGCTTTTTCAGGAGACCACCATGTACGCCTCTTGATCTTGGAGAGGGGGTTCAGCGTCACATATCTAGGGGTGTGGCACCAACGCTGGCTGTTCTGTGCACACACCCTACTGTGCCGCCGTGACTCCCCACTCCCACCTTGTCTGGAATGATCTCCTCAATCATCCCTTTTGTAAATTAATATTTTCTGTCACCCTGTCCGCAGCGGTGATTCTTTCTATCTCTCTCCCTTTTGCTTTCTGGGAAGCCTCACCAGGATAGGAGCAAAAACCAGTTGACAATACACACTTAATAAAGTAAAGAACATACACAGTACACGAAAAAAGAACAATACAACATTAGGATACAGCACTCTAAGCTACTACAACCTGGTAGCAATCCGATACCATATCCTGGCTTCACCAACCGTCCGTATCAAGTAGCTGCTCAACTCTTGACTTGCCACTTACTGCTCCCTCACCAAGTAGGGTTAAATCTCGTTGTAATAATATTGTACAATCAGCCCTAAAATATGTATAAAACTCAGCCGATGGTTGTAACACCAGAAACATCTGCATAAATATTCCCAACACAAAAAAGAACTCAATTTCTCACCTTGCACTGCACCTTACACGTCAATAAGCATTCAAGCACTCCCCTTATACATTATGTGTGATCAACATGAACCTTTATCCTGCTCCTATAAGCTCACTACCATGTATATCTCCAGGTTCTCCCAAAATTATCAACAAGGTTCTCCTGCAGTCCTCCCAAACTGCTACACATTGAAGTTTCAGCAAACCCCAGTGATGCTCCACCACTGATCCCACAGACATGCAAAACTCCTCTTCACTACTTTACACAGTCTGAGCCTGATTGGTCTGACATACCACGTATATCAGACCAATTCTGAAGTATGCAGCTTTAGCATTGAGTCCATATCTCGTCAAGCATAAAACTAAACTGGAGATGGTTCAGAGGTTTGCAACCAGACTTGTGCCCAAACTGAGGGACATGAACTATAAGGAGAGACTACGGGAATTAAACTTCACGTCGCTGGAAGACAGCAAAGTTAGGGGGGGGGGAACATGATCACCACATACAAAATTCTCAGATGAATTGATTTTTTCGTTAAATAAACAAAGAGAGTTTATTTAACACAAGGATTACACGCACTAGGGAACACAGATGGAAATTTTAAGTGCCCAAATGAGCCATAAAGACATTAAAAATAGTTTTGTTAGTGTCAGAATAGTTGACAAATCGAATGCATTAGGAAGTGATGTGGTGGAGGCATGTGTATGGAGACTCCATACACAGTTTCAAGTATAGATATGATAGAGCCTAATAGGCTAATGAACCTGTACAAATGCTGATTGACGGTTGAGAGGCGGGGCCAAACTGCCGAAGCCCAACCCAAGCAAGCACAACTAGGTACTCACCTGGTTGTACTCAATTAGTTGTGCTTGAGGTGGTTGAGCACTGGCTCTCTGTGCCCATCTCTCAACTGTCAATCTATCAACTGATTCCCCCCTCCACACACACACACACACAGGAAGCTTCCCGTAGCAGCTGTCTGACTCCGAGGTACCTATTTACTGAAAGGTTAATGGGTGCATCAGGGTGAAAGAAACCCTGCCCATTTATTTCCGCCATCGCCGGGGATCGATCCCCGGATCCTATGACTACGAATACCGAGCGCTGTCCACTCAGACGTCAGCCGTCAGATGAGGAAAACTAGGTGAGTACAATCAAGCTGTAGTAAGAAGTACTTGAGGTACATGCAGTGATGGGACTCACACAAGTTAGCTATAACAAGAAAGTGGTGTGTTCAGCTTTACTCTCGAGCTGCCGCTAGCAGAGGGCTCTCTGTCATCATTTATATACCTCTTGAAAGTTATAAAAATAATCATTTATGCAATATATGCAATATATTGCTCTGAAAGAGTTTTGCGAACCGTCAACAATATTGCCGTTTCCTCAAACGATGATTTACATCTTCTTTGTTCTCGGTATACTCACCCAGCTCTATACCCTTGAATGTTCTCGTGTGTGTTGGGCTTCAGCTCTCGGTACCTGTTCTCTACATTCTGACTGCTTGTTGAAAGTTTCTCCTACACTATCGGCTCGGTTATAACATTTCAAAACGTTCTTATCACACACACACTGGAGTGTGTGTTGTGTGTGTGTGTGTGTGTGTGTGTGTACTCACCTATTTGTACTCACCTATTTGTGCTTGCGGGGTTGAGCTTTGGCTCTTTGGTCCCGCCTCTCAACTGTCAATCAACTGGTGTACAGATTCCTGAGCCTACTGGGCTCTATCATATCTACACTTGAAACTGTGTATGGAGTCAGCCTCCACCACATCACTGCCTAATGCATTCCATCCGTTAACTACTCTGACACTGAAAAAGTTCCTTCTAACGTCTCTGTGGCTCATGTGGGTACTCAGTTTCCACCTGTGTCCCCTTGTTCGCGTCCCCCCAGTGTTGAATAGTTTGTCCTTGTCTACCCGGTCGATTCCTCTGAGGATTTTGTAGGTTGTGATCATATCTCCCCTTACTCTTCTGTCTTCCAGTGTCGTAAGGTGCATTTCCCGCAGCCTTTCCTCGTAACTCATGCCTCTTAGTTCTGGGACTAGTCTAGTGGCATACCTTTGGACTTTTTCCAGCTTCGTCTTGTGCTTGACAAGGTACGGGCTCCATGCTGGGGCTGCATACTCCAGGATTGGTCTTACATATGTGGTGTACAAGATTCTGAATGATTCCTTACACAGGTTCCTGAACGCTGTTCTGATGTTAGCCAGCCTCGCATATGCCGCAGATGTTATCCTTTTTATGTGGGCTTCAGGAGACAGGTTTGGTGTGATATCAACTCCTAGATCTTTCTCTCTGTCCGTTTCATTAAGTACTTCATCTCCTATTCTGTATCCTGTGTCTGGCCTCCTGTTTCCACTGCCTAGTTTCATTACTTTGCATTTACTCGGGTTGAACTTCAACAGCCATTTGTTGGACCATTCACTCAGTCTGTCTAGGTCGTCTTGTAGCCTCCTACTATCGTCCTCAGTTTCAATCCTCCTCATAATTTTTGCATCATCGGCAAACATTGAGAGAAACGATTCTATACCCTCTGGGAGATCATTTACATATATCAGAAACAGTATAGGTCCAAGGACTGACCCCTGCGGGACTCCACTCGTAACGTCTCGCCAATCTGAGACCTCACCCCTCACACTGACTCTTTGTCTCCTGTTGGTTAGGTACTCCTGTATCCAACGGAGTACCTTCCCTTTCACTCCAGCCTGCATCTCCAGCTTTTTCACTAGCCTCTTGTGTGGCACTGTATCAAAGGCTTTCTGACAATCCAAAAATATGCAGTCTGCCCACCCTTCTCTTTCTTGCCTTATTTTTGTAGCATGGTCGTAGAATTCAAGTAACCCTGTGAGGCAGGACCTGCCATCCCTGAACCCATGTTGATGCTGTGTTACAAAGTTCCTTCGCTCCAGGTGTTCCACTAGCTTTCTTCGCACAATCTTCTCCATCAGCTTGCATGGTATGCAGGTTAGGGACACTGGCCTGTAATTCAGTGCCTCCTGTCTATCCCCTTTCTTGTATATCGGGACTACATTAGCTGCTTTCCAAATTTCTGGCAGTTCCCCTGTTGCCAGAGATTGTTATACACTATGGAGAGTGGTAGGCACAGTTCTGCTGCTNACGTTCATCGCCAAGCACGTCCTTGCTCTTCTGCTCCGCATCACGAAAGTGCTTAAAGGTATTCGAGTCGCGAGATATACTATGTTATCATTTCACTAGTTTATCGTGTTCTGATATCAGATATCAAATTGCTAATAAAATAACTTTTTTTATATACAGTACTCGCTCTACTACGAACTTTCTCTCTCTTTTGCGCAAGCTCGCGTCATGAAACGAACACATCGTAAACTCCAGTTGTAACTGTGTTAGTGAAGGATCGCAGCAATGTAATAAACCGTTGTAGCAACGTAAGAAAGACATTTTGCAAGATAAAAAACTTTTTAACAATATAAAAAAGACTGTGGGCAACGTAAAATCCACTGTACCAACGAAAAAAAAGAGTCTGCAGTAACATAAAAAGCCGTTGTTGTAACGTAAAAACTATTAAAATTTTCATGAAAAACACACAAACTATTTTTTCTATTTAAATAAATAGAATGTTGGTGGGGTTACCCAGTACGAATAACTAGATCCCTCGTGTCTGGAGTGGCGTAAACGGACTCACGGTGATTACCTTCGTAACTCAGGGCTGTCAGGGAGTTTCGTGAATAGTGAGGCTCATTTTAATTCGTATTTCATATCTAATGTCGAATTCAGAGTCTGGATAATATCCCGACTTCAAACATTCTCCGAGGAAGCTTGTTTGCCAATTCAGCAAACAGTTTGTCAGCCAACTCTCATCTGAAGGTAGTTTGCAAATTGTTATTTGGCAAAATCATGATCTTGTAGGTTTTCTAATTACAGTTGATTATACTTGATAAAAGAGCTGATGCCCAATAGAAGTCTCTGACAATTCGATTAGCATTTAAATTGCTTTTGTCGATATAATTACAAATTCTTTTTAGGTTTTGATTAATCCATCTTTTAAATCGTCGGTGTTTAATACCAGCAAAAAATGAAAATGATCCCATTAATTGTATTTACGTTTATTTTAAAATTTTAAACATTAAAATCTGCCATACCTAAACCCTTCGCAAAAAGATCCTCTTTAATTTTCAGGTCAAATTTCATTTGTCTCTCTCAAAAACCTATAATGAATGGTATAATGCGTTTTGTGCTCATTTGACTTTGGTGTTTAGTAAATCTTTCACAAAATAATTTAAGATATAAGTTATGGAAATATTCGAATAAATGGAAAAATATCTGATAATACTTCCCGTTTACTTAAGACTTCAAAAAGGAAGATGAAAATATAACGAAGAGTTGTTACAGTATTATTATTGAATTGTAAACGAAGAAACAGTGCACTGTAATTGTAAACAAGGAGCAGTCAAGCATTAACCGGTAAACACAAATTTCGAGGAAGAAAGTTAGCTTTTCTGCAGTCTTAAAGGCCTAGTCGCTGGAAATTTAGTTTTGTCCAAAAGTCATGTAAATCCAAACTTAAGTTTTCTCCAAAGATCATGCTGGTGGAAACTTTGTTTTGATCTAATGGCATGTCAGGAGAAACTTTCTTTTGTCCAAATAGGATGTTGGTGGAAACCTAGTTTTGTGCAAAGGATGTGTCCGCATAAACTTCGTTTTTGTCCATAGGTCATGTCGATGTAGAGACTTAGTTTTGTCCCAATGTCAGTGAAGACATTAAGTAGTCTATAGGCTATGTTAGAGGAAACATTATAGAGTCTCTACACTATGTAGGTGAAAACTTCAGTAAAAAGTGAGCTAACTTTCCCTGCCTGGCTGTAAGTAAGATCTTATTCCGAACCATAATGTTCCAAACTCGGTGAACCAAACTTTCAGAGTTTATAAGACTTTGCATCGTTAATAACACAAAACAGTTTGTGTGTATAATATCTACATAATGATAGCAATATTATATTGCACAAAGAAATCACATTAAGATGATGTATCAATGAAAAAATCAGTTTGGGGCCAAGAGGAGGAAGTATTGGAGGATGATACAAGCGAAGTGTGTTCTACACTCATTCAATACATACCTCAGCACTCCTTTCTTCAACTTGGTGATGTTCCAGCTGGGTTATAAATTTAGTTATTGGTGGGATGGATTATAATTGTTCACAATAACATGTTTTATATATATGTGAAACACACTGGAAGGGGTATGATGGTGCAAAAGGCTGTCTACTGTCTTGCTTCTATCTTGTGCTCCCTCTCTGGTTCTGTAATGCCTGAGGGTTCAAGCAGAGATCAAGACCAAGGAGGGAGACACGGAAACAGATAAACAGCTCAGATAATTAGAAACAGAGCTCAGGTTGGTATGAAGGCGACTCTGAAGTTAGACTGAGAGACTAAAAATCTCAGCAAGCTCTTAAATGACTGAAGCTAGGGATTCAGAAGCTGAGATTAAACCCCGTGACCAATAAAACCAAAAGGCCTAAGGGAAAATAAAATCAGACGAGTTAGAACTTTTTTTGTTGGGGGGGGAGGGGGGAGGTAAATATAGATATAAAACTAGTAGGTACTTATTTTTTAGAAGTAAAACTTAGACTGGGGGGTTCCTAACCTGAGCCCAATGAAGAATTCCGTTATAACACGTAGAATGCACATTCGTAACACGCTCGCCTAGCGCCTCTTGAACTATTTTGTCATGGTTCGAGCCCTTGACAATGAGCATTTATTTGTCACCAGTCCTTAACTGTTCGCACCCTGTTCATTCAACAGTAACTGGTGTCTTGGTTGTAAAGCGATTGGTGATTTGCGTTCCAGGAAAAACTAATAGGGTAAGGCTTTGCATGAGCTATGGGAACGACCTGCTTACATGAGATAGAACTCATCTACTCCTTTACCCAAGTATGTACAAATAAAATAAAATAAAATAAAAATTATAATAATATCACGGATTCAATATAGCCCCTTAAAGACTATCTATATAGCGGCCTTCGCTTAATCTATTATTTCCAGTCACCCGATATATGCCAGAAATCTAAAATAGTTTTTAGAAAAAAAATCTGTTGAATAGTTCAGTAATGAGAAGTGTGGGAGGACACGCTGCTCCTGGCGTGCGTGGGGGCGACGCTGGAGGTCCTCTGAAGAGGAAGGAATAATAACGTTAAGATTGCTGTTTAACATTTATATAGATTAGAGATGAAGTCATGTATAATGATACCGTACATTTATGGATCTAAAGCAACCACTGGACGAGTTTTAGATGCGTACTAGATGTACTAGTACGTACTAGACGTACTAGACAGCTTTGAACTGTGGTGGACTTTTGCTTGGCTGGGCAGTGTCACTCGGTAGCCAGCCATGCATATTTGGAACAACAGTAGCAGTGTAATTTATAGAGGAAATGAATTAATACAGAAGAGCGTTGATATACATGGGAGAAAGATAAAAACTTGCTGAAATGATTGAAAATCTTACAAATGTGATTTCTAAACAGCAAGAAGCTCTCTCCAGGTGGCACTGACCTTGCCCATATGTACAATAAATATTTAAATGGAAAATTACATGACGATAAATACAGTGAGTTAGAGCAGTCACTGCAAACACGAAGTACGTAAATAAATGTTTTCTTCAAGTGAGTGATGATGCTGCTAAGGATGGCAAATGACCGCTCGTGGAACAGTTAGTCTCCAAAGTTTTTCTCGGAATTGGACTATATAAATAAAATAATATTAGGCGATGTAGTGGTTATTTGACCAGAGAAACTGCCATCTTCAGCATATATGCTGAAGATTGCTTATATACTCACTTAAGTATATTCTCACAAATGCTTCTTTTGAGCATAACTCCTCATAAAATGCATTTGTCGAAAATATCATTGAATTATCGAATGAATAAGTGAAGACCTTTACTGCAACTTTTTTGTTTGCAGCTGTCGAGAGTACAGACGTAACTCATGCAGCACAACTTATAATGTTTATACTTTATGTTGAAGAAAGTATTCAAATAACAGAAGAATTTGTGGAATTTATACAAATAAAAGTAACAAAAGCAAGTGATGAAACATGTGTGAGCAGGGTATTAGTGCTGGATAAACTAGGCGTTGATTAGACAAAAAGCAGTGAGTCTGGCAACATATGCCACATTGCAAGTGATAGGTGGAAAACTGGCATATTTACTATAGTAAAGGAAAAAATTATAATTCCATGAATGTAGTCATAAAGGCATTGAACTTGAACTTTATACGAAGTCTTAAGGTAAGTCTTGTAAGAAGTCTTAGCTACAGACAGTTCAAATGCTTATTTGGAAGAAAAAGAAAACCCCTTACTGACTACATTACCCAGCCCATCTTGCAAAAATAATTGTACCTTTAGTAACATTTTGGTCGAAAGCATCAATATTTAGTGATGAACCACAAAATAGTTTACGTCTCATATTATTTATTCAAAGAGGAAACTTGTTTAAGGGCAACCTATATTTAGAACCTAACTTAACCTCTCCTAGTAATCTTAGACCTAATGTACGCTATCATATAGTCCACATATAGTACATATATGTGCTATATGAAGCGTAAGAATGTTTAAATTTGGTTTTAAGCTTTATTTTTTTTAGGACTTTATAAATAAAAGTACAAAAAAATGAACTATTTTGTAGTTAATAACTAGAGATTGTTACTTTCGACCAAAGAGTTACTATCAAAGAGTTTGCACGTACTATCATTTCAGGAGGACGGGTTGAACAGGTAATGTCTGGGAGGGGAACTGAGTCGATTTAATGAACATCTTAATGAACATACAGAACTGGACGGACCCGACAGGAAAGGATGTTGATGAGTCGAAAGATAATATAATAGATGGTATTGAGGTCTAACATTCATAACTGATATTACTGAACACTTCAACTACCTGAACACAGAGATGCAAGGAAGCGATCAATTTCTCGCAGTTTTATTCCTACCTTTGTGAGCATCTCATTCAGATCATTCCATTTTCCCACTGCTCTTACTTTAAAATTTAACTTTCAGACACATCTGTGGTGTGTACTCACCTAGTTGTACTCACCTAGTTGTGCTTGCGGGGGTTGAGCTCTGGCTCTTTGGTCCCGCCTCTCAACCGTCAATCAACTGGTGTACAGTTTCCTGAGCCTAATGGGCTCTATCATATCTACACTTGAAACTGTGTATGGAGTCAGCCTCCACCACATCGCTTCCTAATGCATTCCATTTGTCAACCACTCTGACACTAAAAAAGTTCTTTCTAATATCTCTGTGGCTCATTTGGGCACTCAGTTTCCACCTGTGTCCCCTAGTGCGTGTGCGTGTGTGTGTGTGTGTGTGTGTGTGTGTGTGTGTGTGTGTGTGTGTGTGTGTGTGTGTGTGTGTGTGTGTGTGTGTGTGTGTGTAATTACCTAAGTGTAATTACCTAAGTGTAGTTACAGGATGAGAGCTACGCTCGTGGTGTCCCGTCTTCCCAGCACTCTTTGTCATATAACGCTTTGAAACTACTGACGGTCTTGGCCTCCACCACCTTCTCCCCCAACTTGTTCCAACCGTCTACCACTCTGTTTGCGAAAGTGAATTTTCTTATATTTCTTCGGCATCTGTGTTTAGCCAGTTTATTTCTATGACCTCTTGTTTTTGTGTGTGTGTGTGTGTGTGTGTGTGTGTGTGTGTGTGTGTGTGTGTGTGAATTCACCTAGTTGTGCTTGCGGGGGTTGAGCTTTGCTCTTTCGCCCCGGTTCTCAACTGTCAATCAACTGTTTACTAACTACTTTTTTTCCACACCACACACACACACACACCCCAGAAAGCAGCCCGTGACAGCTGACTAACTCCCAGGTACCTATTTACTGCTCGGTAACAGGGGCATTCAGGGTGAAAGGAACTTTGCCCATTTGTTTCTGCTTGGTGCGGGAATCGAACCCGCGCCACAGAATTACGAGTTCTGCGCGCTATCCACCAGGCTACCAGGCCCCACATGTGTGTGTGTGTGTGTGTGTGTGTGTGTGTGTGTGTGTGTGTGTGTGTGTGTGTGTGTGTGTGTGTGTGTTTGTTTGTTTGTGTGTGTGTACTCACCTAGTTGTGCTTGCGGAGGTTGAGCTCTTTAGGCCCGCCTCTCGACTGTCAATCAGCATTTTTTTTGCTTTGTTATTTTTGTGTGGGGGTGTACGTAATCTCGTATGCACGTGCGTGAGAGACCATGTGTGTGTACGTGAGAACCCGTACGTGTGTGCGTGAGAGCCAGTGAGTGCGTGCGTGAGAGCCCGTGCAATCATTGATATTGTCCAGTTTCAGGCACTCAGTCATAAATAACGTTTTTCAATTATGAAGTGCGTACCAGGTACCAACATCCATCATGCTAACATTTCACACTGCGCCGCAGTAAACACTTTTGTTTATGGCCATATATCACCTTCACTTTAAAAGGAAAGTGAAGTATATTTATATATATATATTTTTAATTTTTTTAGCGAGAAATAAATGTATCACTTTTATTCCAAATGGTTGAAGCAGATGCCCCATACAGGGTATAGGCCGTTTGGATAACACTTCTCTATGGAAATAATTACATATTCCTGTCACAATAACGTGGCTCAGAATTAGATACCCAGCTGTTGCCTTTCTCAGTGTAAAGTTAAACGCTCTAACCTTCTTAAGAAACGCGATGTGAATTAGTTTTAGCCTCTGAAGGTTCGCTTTCTTTTCATTGCCTGCTGTTGCTATCNGGAGGGCTTAAGCTGCGAAGACCGGCTCAGGGATTAAAAATCCTTTCTCTCATTTAATTCGTCGCATTTGTATTGGAATCAACGAAACCCCAAAGAAATTCGGTTATCTTACATTAAACCATCCGTAATATTGACGTTTCCCATGCATCATCCTCGTTAGGTTGGGGAAAGGGAAGGAAGGGGAAGGGGGGTTGATGGGTTGGTTCGAATGCCCTGATGATGGATTTTCCTATCGACCTAAGCGATAGAAGAGTACAGAAAGTTCCACATGGACTAAACAAGACTGACTTTCTGACTGAACATGTGGTTGCTTGACTCAAACTTGGATAAATGCAAGGTCATGCCAATGAAAACAGAGATCAGGCCTCTCTCTCTCTAGATAATTATCTCATCTCGGCGAAAGAACAGCTATACAGGAGTCATAATATTGATAAGGTCAATATTGTCTCGTATTGGCATAGTAGAGAAATGATGTGTAAAGCAGTGTTGCGGAATGACGATAGACGGTATGGACGATAGCTAGTCAGTCGAGCAACACAGAAGGAATGATTTAGAAGGGATGCAAATAATGACTTCATCCATACCACTGCTACATAGCCTTCCCGGTTTAGTGCCTTCTATTGATAATTACTTACTTCATCCATACCACAGTCGGAGAGACTGACCCAGACGGTGAAAATCGAGGTGTACAAATACACACTGACATCTTATAATGTGAAACATCTAAGAGACAGTCTCCAGAGCAGGGCGGTGGAACTGAACCAGCGTCCGGTGTCATCCAGATGAACGCCTTACCCATAGACCACAATATGCTAAAGAGCAACACGACGCTGATGGTTCAAGTCCACGATCCTGCTCCCAATATTTACAAGCTGTTAGATAAAGGCTGTCATGATAAAGCACAGCAGAGTTTTAGCAGCTGAAAAGTCGTGATAAATTAATGATATAACGAGTAGTTCAACAAACAATGAGTGACGCCAGTGGCAATATTTCACTACACAGGAGCGAGATGTTATCACTCACCATGGGAGGTGTCAGGAGGGTGAGGGAGCTGGGGGTGAGGAAGGGGGGTCGTGGTCTTCGCCCTTGTAAATATTCACAGCGTCTCCCACAATGCATGTCAAATACACTCCAAGCCCGCAGATGCAACTCAATTCATGCTTTTCGTTTGTTCTACATGCGTGAATGACTTTTTCCATTCGTGTGTGTGTGCGCGCACGCATGTGTCTGTGTGTATTCACCTAGTTGTGCTTGTGGGGGGGTTGAGCTCTGGCTCTTTCGGCCCGCCTATCAACTGTCAATCAATAATTTTTTTGTTTGTGAGTGCGTGCGAATATGACGAAAGGGTCAATTAATAATTGCAACACGAATCTCCTCAATATTTTTTAGGTTTTTCTCACCGTCGAAGGTAATTGAAAAATTAACTCTCAATTTATTCTTACATTTTATTTTGGTCTGACGCCTAAACGCGTTCGTAAGCTTCTTACATTTTCGAAGACTAGTTTACACATAACATACATCATGCTTATATTCGTTTTGGGTGAGGTGACAACACGAATCAATGGGTATGAAAACATAAGAAATGGAAGTAATCTGCAGTTACTTTATATATATATATATATATATATATATATAATATATATATATATATATATTATATATATATATATATATATATATATATATATATATATATGTTATTAAATATGACCGAAAAAGTAAGATTAATAATTCTAACACGAATTTTCTCAATTTTCCTTATGTTTGTTTTTACTGATGACGGTAAATGAAAAATCAATTCTCCAAAATTCATTCTTTATTTCTTAGTCTGACGCGACACTTGAGCGCGTTTCGTAAAACTTATTACATTTTCAAAGACTTTAGTTACACACACTGAACAGAGTTTAAACAGCTTTTCTTTTTTATACCTGCATTTGGGTGAGGTGACATGTTACAATGGTTTGGGGTGAGGTGAGAACAAACACAGAACACGAAACAATGGGTATAAGCTAAAGGGAAGAATAGATCTGTAACTGCAGAAGGCCTATTGGCCCATATTTCTTGATGTTTCTATATTGGAGCGGAGTCTTGAAGTGGGTAGAATATAGTTGTGCGTTAATTGGCTGTTGATTGCTGGTGTTGACTTCTTGATGTGTAGTGCCTCGCAGATGTCAAGCCGCCTGTTGTCGCTGTATCTATCAATGATTTCTGTGTTGTTTGTTAAGATTTCTCTGGTGATGGTTTGGTTGTGGGAAGAGATTATATGTTCCTTGATAGAGCCCTGTTGCTTATGCATCGTTAATCGCCTGGAAAGAGATGTTGTTGTCTTGCCTATATATTGAGTTCTTTGGGGCTTACAGTCCCCAAGTGGGCATTTGAAGGCATAGACGACATTGGTCTCTTTCAAAGCGTTCTGCTTTGTGTCTGGAGAGTTTCTCATGAGTAGGTTGGCAGTTTTCTTGGTTTTATAGTAAATCGTCAATTGTATCTTCTGATTTTTGTCTGTAGGGATAACGTTTCTATTAACAATATCTTTCAGGACCCTTTCCTCCGTTTTATGAGCTGTGGAGAAGAAGTTCCTGTAAAATAGTCTAATAGGGGGTATAGGTGTTGTGTTAGTTGTATCTTCAGAGGTTGCATGGCGTTTCACTTTCCTTCTTATGATGTCTTCAATGAAACCATTGGAGAAGCCGTTGTTGACTAGGACCTGCCTTACTCTACAGAGTTCTTCGTCGACTTGCTTCCATTCTGAGCTGTGGCTGAGAGCACGGTCGACATAAGCGTTAACAACACTCCTCTTGTACCTATCTGGGCAGTCACTGTTGGCATTTAGGCACATTCCTATGTTTGTTTCCTTAGTGTAGACTGCAGTGTGGAAACCTCCGCTCCTTTCCATGACTGTTACATCTAGAAAGGGCAGCTTCCCATCCTTCTCCATCTCGTAAGTGAAACGTAACACAGAATTCTGCTCAAACGCTTCTTTCAGCTCCTGCAGATGTCTGACATCAGGTACCTGTGTAAAAATGTCGTCAACATACCTGCAGTATATGGCCGGTTTCAAGTTCAAGTCGACTAAGACTTTTTCCTCAATAGTACCCATGTAGAAGTTTGCAAACAGGACGCCTAGGGGAGAACCCATAGCGACCCCATCTACTTGCTTATACATGTGCCCATCCGGGCTCAAGAAGGGTGCCTCCTTAGTACAAGCTTGGAGTAGTTTCCTCAGGATATTTTCTGGCATGTCAAGGGGAGTACAGGCCGGGTCTCGATACACTCGGTCCACTATCATCCCGATTGTTTCATCCACAGGTACGTTGGTGAACAGTGATTCTACGTCCAACGATGCTCTTATCCCTGTAGCCCGTGTTCCCCGCAGTAAGTCAACAAATTCCTTCGGGGATTTCAGGCTGAAGTTGCACGGGACATAAGGAGTCAGTAAGCCGTTGAGTCGTTTCGCCAGTCTGTACGTGGGTGTGGGTATCTGGCTGATAATTGGCCGAAGTGGGTTTCCAGGCTTATGCGTCTTGACGTTTCCATACGCATATCCAGGTTTATATTCTCCAATAATCTTTGGCAGGTGGAGTCCGGATTTCTTGGCATTCACAGTTTCTGAAACTGTGAATGCCAAGAAATCCGGACTCCACCTGCCAAAGATTATTGGAGAATATAAACCTGGATATGCGTATGGAAACGTCAAGACGCATAAGCCTGGAAACCCACTTCGGCCAATTATCAGCCAGATACCCACACCCACGTACAGACTGGCGAAACGACTCAACGGCTTACTGACTCCTTATGTCCCGTGCAACTTCAGCCTGAAATCCCCGAAGGAATTTGTTGACTTACTGCGGGGAACACGGGCTACAGGGATAAGAGCATCGTTGGACGTAGAATCACTGTTCACCAACGTACCTGTGGATGAAACAATCGGGATGATAGTGGACCGAGTGTATCGAGACCCGGCCTGTACTCCCCTTGACATGCCAGAAAATATCCTGAGGAAACTACTCCAAGCTTGTACTAAGGAGGCACCCTTCTTGAGCCCGGATGGGCACATGTATAAGCAAGTAGATGGGGTCGCTATGGGTTCTCCCCTAGGCGTCCTGTTTGCAAACTTCTACATGGGTACTATTGAGGAAAAAGTCTTAGTCGACTTGAACTTGAAACCGGCCATATACTGCAGGTATGTTGACGACATTTTTACACAGGTACCTGATGTCAGACATCTGCAGGAGCTGAAAGAAGCGTTTGAGCAGAATTCTGTGTTACGTTTCACTTACGAGATGGAGAAGGATGGGAAGCTGCCCTTTCTAGATGTAACAGTCATGGAAAGGAGCGGAGGTTTCCACACTGCAGTCTACACTAAGGAAACAAACATAGGAATGTGCCTAAATGCCAACAGTGACTGCCCAGATAGGTACAAGAGGAGTGTTGTTAACGCTTATGTCGACCGTGCTCTCAGCCACAGCTCAGAATGGAAGCAAGTCGACGAAGAACTCTGTAGAGTAAGGCAGGTCCTAGTCAACAACGGCTTCTCCAATGGTTTCATTGAAGACATCATAAGAAGGAAAGTGAAACGCCATGCAACCTCTGAAGATACAACTAACACAACACCTATACCCCCTATTAGACTATTTTACAGGAACTTCTTCTCCACAGCTCATAAAACGGAGGAAAGGGTCCTGAAAGATATTGTTAATAGAAACGTTATCCCTACAGACAAAAATCAGAAGATACAATTGACGATTTACTATAAAACCAAGAAAACTGCCAACCTACTCATGAGAAACTCTCCAGACACAAAGCAGAACGCTTTGAAAGAGACCAATGTCGTCTATGCCTTCAAATGCCCACTTGGGGACTGTAAGCCCCAAAGAACTCAATATATAGGCAAGACAACAACATCTCTTTCCAGGCGATTAACGATGCATAAGCAACAGGGCTCTATCAAGGAACATATAATCTCTTCCCACAACCAAACCATCACCAGAGAAATCTTAACAAACAACACAGAAATCATTGATAGATACAGCGACAACAGGCGGCTTGACATCTGCGAGGCACTACACATCAAGAAGTCAACACCAGCAATCAACAGCCAATTAACGCACAACTATATTCTACCCACTTCAAGACTCCGCTCCAATATAGAAACATCAAGAAATATGGGCCAATAGGCCTTCTGCAGTTACAGATCTATTCTTCCCTTTAGCTTATACCCATTGTTTCGTGTTCTGTGTTTGTTCTCACCTCACCCCAAACCATTGTAACATGTCACCTCACCCAAATGCAGGTATAAAAAGAAAAGCTGTTTAAACTCTGTTCAGTGTGTGTAACTAAAGTCTTTGAAAATGTAATAAGTTTTACGAAACGCGCTCAAGTGTCGCGTCAGACTAAGAAATAAAGAATGAATTTTGGAGAATTGATTTTTCATTTACCGTCATCAGTAAAAACAAACATAAGGAAAATTGAGAAAATTCGTGTTAGAATTATTAATCTTACTTTTTCGGTCATATTTAATAACATATGTCTACAGGAAAGACTGCTACCAAAATATACTAATATATATATATATATATATATATATATATATATATATATATATATATATAATATGCAATTGACGATCACTAAACACTGATCATTTGTATGCGGAAAAACCACAAAGAACTGGAGAAAGGGGGGTGAACGTTTCGGCTTGTCAAGGCCTTTGTCACACCCCTGTGTTGACAAAGGCCTTGACAAGCCGAAACGTTCACCCCCTTTCTCCATTCTTTGTGGTTTTCCGCATATATATATATCTATATGTATTTTATAGATGTATATATTTTGTCGAAAATTTTAAGCGGATGTTTTGGAAAAAAGAAATACACATATTTGGAAGAGAAACCCGAAAAATAGCTCTTGAGTTGGAAGAGACTGAAGTTCAATCACATGTTGAGGCTCATCCCCCACCACTATAACTGTCGGGGCTGCTGCTGTATTCACACTCTACGGCATCCCTTTACCCCAACAGAACCTGACAACCTCCATGGCTCACCTCAGCGCTCCGTCAGCATCCCGTCCTCTCCGGTGGCGTGCTTGGAGGATGCTCCTCGTCAATATCTTGGATATCTTCCCATGTCACTGTCGTGTTTTATTTATATATCACGGTCGTGTTTATATTTACATGTCACTGTCGTGTTTATATATATAGTATATATATGTCACTGTCGTATTTATATTACACGTCACTGTCGGTTTATATTTACATGTCACTGTCGTGTTTTATATATACATGTCACGGTCGTGTTTTTATTTACATGTCACTGTCGTGTTTATATTTACACGTCACTGTCGTGTTTATATTTACACGTCACTATCGTGTTCATATTTACATGTCACTGTCGTGTTCATATTTACATGTCACTGTCGTGTTTATTCCCATCGTGTGAGTCATACCAAGGCATCCACAAATCGTTCACCCCATAAAAGTCTTAATTATTTCTTATAACATTATTTTTATTTTTAAATGGTCTGAGGTATTAATAACAACACACTCATGATATATTTTTTTTTTCGTAGGCCATCCACAACGGGTGCTATATAGTCCAGGAATCGTGGAATTCAGATATAACACCATCAATGGTGTCCACGAATGGTAAATACTTCATTCATAATGATGTACTGCCAGGAATCTTAGCCAAGTACCCAAAGTTTTGCTTACTGTAGGTGCAGCCTGCACGTGACTGTAACGCTGCCGTCCAGTTGGGTGGGTGTAGAGCAGGACTAGTAACTGCGTGACTCACCATAGAAGTAAAGTGCCATGTATAGTGACTGTGTGGGAGCCTCTTGTTGAATCACTTGTGTTATAGGATGATTATTGATATGTATTTGCGTACATGGNTAATAACATTTATTTCACCTTGGACCATTTGAGCTTCGAACCTCGGATCACAAAGCATAGCCCTCAGCTCTACATACACCAAACACCTTGACAGATAAATACCGTCTATGTTCACAAGCCCACTTAGGGAAGGTCAGCTCCAACGAACTCATTATATAGGCAAGACAACAACGTCCCTTCAGAGGCGCCTATCAATGCACAAACAGCAAAGCCCTGTGAAGGAACATAGTCTTTATACATACCAGACCATCACCAGGGATATACTCACAAACACACAAAAAATCGACAAATACAGCGATAATAGAAGACTGAATATACACAAAATAATCAAACCCATCTATCAACAGCTAACACCAAATTACACTGTGCCAACTTAGAGGACACAACGGAACATACAATATACTGCCCCAGCCATAATGGAAACATAGAAGGATTGTAAGTTACAATGGGCATATTGGCCCTTTAGTGAGGTGCTTCATCTTCACCTAAACCTTGGCTATATATTCGCAGAAAGTCCCCCACTAGAAACAGAATTATAAGTCCGGAAGGAAACCATACATCATACACTTTTTATAATAATTTACATGATATCATCATTCATACAGACTCTAAATCATTGTTCCAGGCATTGTTATCCAGCCAGTACAGATATACAACTCATCACAGAAATCCTACATATAGGAAAACAAGCCCGCAATCTAGGGATGTCAATCACCTTAAATTGGATATCAAGTCACATTGGCATAGATGGTAATGAAAAGGCAAACTCGCTAGCAAAAACTGCCACTGCTCTACCTGTTGTACAGGTTAAAATACCTCTTAAGTTTTTCACAGATTATGGAGCAAATCAAGAAGAAAAATCTCCAAACTATCAAAAGTCGCCAAAGTAGCGGAAGAAAAATCCACTGCGATGTGGTACGAACAAGCCACTGGGTACTACTCTTTTAAGACTGGCAACAAAAAGATATCCAAAGACATTGAAGTAGCCATACTCAAACTTGGTTACAAGTGATGCTGGGAGGGAATAAACCCAATAGTTAAATAGTGTCATATCTGTGGAACAGAAGCAGAGGCGCCACTATTGCACTACTTACTGGACTGTGAAACAACTGAAGCCCTGCACATCAAATTCAACATTCATCCAACGAAAGCAGCTGCATTAGATACAAATTCCACAGCGACTACAATGATTAGAAAAACAGTTGAAGAATGGGACTCATTAGTGAACATTCTGCATCTATATCTGCCACAAAGATAATGTTATTAAAACAAGACTAAAACCAGTTCGCTAAAACAGAAGTGAAAAAGAAAGAGGGGAAAAAAGGAGGAAACCCCACATCCATTGAAAACTTTGACCCAAATATCACAGTAACAAGGTTATCGCGAATAACCGAACTCAATTGCAGGTTCACTATAGCCCGTGCTACATGGACATTTCGTTCTGAGTAGCTAAATCTAAAACAACAACAATGCCTCCACTACCGTGTTGTACAATGCCATGACAGCTGACACACTAGTACCAACTAGTGTGGTGTACAATGCCATGACAGCTGACACACTAGTACCAACTAGTGTGGTGTACAATGCCATGACAGCTGACACACTAGTACCAACTAGTGTGGTGTACAATACCAGTACAGCTGACACACTAGTACCAACTAGTGTGGTGTACAATACTAGTATAACATGACACACTAGTCCCCCCCGTTACTGCTACCAGTAACCTGGGGCCTGACAGCTGAGTGGACAGCGCCTCGGATTCGTAGTCCTGAGGCTCCGGGTTCGATCCCCGGTGGAGGCGGTAACAAATAGACAGAGTTTCATTCACCCTGATACGTTTGTTCACCTAGCAGTATATATAGGTATCTGGGAGCTAGACAGCTGCTACGGGCTGCTTCCTGGGGATGTGTAACAAAAAAGGAAGTCTGGTTGAGGACCGGGCCGCGGGGACGTTATGTCCCGAAATCGTTCTCAAGATAACCTCAAGATAACCAGGTAACTGCTCAGTGTCTAATGTGCTTCCTGTTTCATGTTACTGCTCAATGTCTACTAGTTCCGCGGAACTGTCACGTTCACCACTGTGATCAAAAGAGCCCCCATAGTGCACTATCAGTTGCTTCAGTGGTGTATGCTGGAATTTTTCATCTGTAAGTGTTGGGGACCTTGACATGGCATAATAAGTGTTAGTTTTTGACATTTTAGAAACTTCGTCAGAGAGCTATAACTTGGGTTTTTGGTATCCACTTAAGTACTGTAGTGAACACTTGGTTATTCCTGTGCTTAAAAGGGGGGGGGGGAAATATATTAGTCAGGGCAGAAGAGGCGACTTATCCCGACACTCAAACGACACAGCAGCTGTGCTGCTGAATCTCCACTACTGATTCTCCACTACTGACTCTCCACTACTAAATCTTCACTACTAAATCTTCACTATTGAATCTCCACTACTGACCCTCTACAATATCGTGGGAAGTAACATCTATTTTTCTAGAATCATCTATGAAGCGGACTTTGGTCTGGAAAAAATAAAATAACACTGAAGCCGATGTACCACCAAATCGGACTTGCAGTTGGTTCTATCTATTTCACCTGTCTGTGTGTCTGTCAGGCGGCATTCACCTTGCTAACGAGGACCACTCACGTCACACCCACAATCGAATGACTGATAGCTACTATTTTTTATTTTTTTTTCATGTCAATGTAGCTGAATGGAGGAGTGAGGTCGAGGGCAACATATCGGGCGGTTCTCTCGCTTCCTCACTCCGTCAAGTTGCAACGGTTGCACCTAACCTGAAACGTAAGGAAGGCAATTGCTAAGTCTAACGTACAAACCCAACCAACCCACCCAACCTATCCGGACCGATAGAAAGAAAACTTCAGTATTACGGTGCTTTTTTGTTTTGTATTAATCGTCGAATTTTTAACGGATTGGTCGGTTCAGGGAAAAAAAATCGATGTATAATATGAGCGGACGAGCTAAAGATATATATACGATTTTTATAGTATGAAGATAAATACGATAACTATAATATCACTATTACAAATAAGTAATGGTAATGTCTTCTCACAGACATAATAACATAGGATAAAAACCCACACTTTTGTGTGTTTTTTTTACCCACACATGTGAAATAATCTATTAAAGTAATACTCTGAGAACTTGAAGGGTAGTGCAAGGAGGGGTACTGCTTCAAAGCTCTAGTATGTCAATCTTTATTATAGGTCATACACTCAACAATGAATTTTTGGCTTATTTCTCTGAAAATCTTCAAAGTATTATTAGACGAAAATTCTTAAGATATTCCGGGATGTATTCTTGGGTTGCAGCTAAAGGCTGGAATATTGTTTATTTTTATTTTAAATTATGAATAGCACGCTCTAGGCCAGCATGACTCCATATAGCACTTGGAAGAGATATAAGGTGAAGGAGCAGTGACGGTAGGAAGGAATGGTGCTCAGCCAATTGGATCAAAGGAGCTTGAACGCCGACCTGCAATAAGCGAGACACTGAACCGTGCAGACCAAGTGGTAGGGTGGAATTTTGATCCCCCTCTAATTACCATGGGTATAATAAGCAGCCCTGAGCGATACCGTGAGGCCCTCAGAGTCATTTAAATTAATGAACGAGCTTGCTAGGGGAAGGTTGGCTGGTCCCTTCCATATATTTTCGGTTTTATTTCAATATAATTGAAGACTGGCTTTGTTTTAATGTTTCGAATTGTTTTCTAATTTAATTTCTTAAGACATTTTAACGAGCAAAATGATATATTAAACCCTTCCTCAGTAAATAGTAGAACACTGGGCAGTGTCTAGTGCTTCCTGAAGATCTGTATTATGTAACCAATTTGAATTTTGCTGATATCGTCTTCGCATGCTTCCCAAGATTATTCCAAGGAAACTCCCAGATTATCCATAGAGTGCGCTTTCAAAACATTAATGTTTTCATTATTCATGAAAGGATTTCTAATAATGACAATTTCTCAAATATATATATTTTTTATTCATTTGTTAGGAATAATGTTATTTTACTTCTAATATATAGCAACAATAAAGGTTCAGGATCGATCGAAACGTCATCAAATTTCATTTTATAAGTGTCGGTTAGGTTATATAGTTGAATATCTGGTATATCTATCTCGTTAGTACAGTTGGGTTCGTTATCGACTCACACTCTCGGGGGTTCCCGGTTCGATTCCCGGGGAGGACACAATAATGGTTGGGAACGTTCACTTTCTCCTAATGCACTTTGTTCACCTAGCAGTAAATAGGTGCCAGGGAGTTGGGTAATTGACGTGGAACGGCGTCCTGGTTCGGCATCCTATAGTTCGGCATCCTATACGGTATCAGTTTAGTTCGACTTTTGGGGCCTTCAACAATACGAATTAATAAGAATAAGAATTACAATTATTATTATTATTAAAGGGATTTGTTTGCATGTCGATACAGGATTTCCACTCGTCGTTTTCCGACTTTTGACAATCGGTTTATGGAATCAATGCTAAAATATTTATTCAAGCGGAGTTCAAGTCACTGCTTCACAACTTTAGTATATTTTCGTATGACATGAACTTCTGCAAGACAATCTTTATTGTAGGTCATTCACTCAACAATGAATTTTTTGGCTTATTTCTCTGAAAATCTTCAAATATTATTACACGAAAATTCTTCATATGTCGGTAAGTTTCTGGGTTGACTTTTATGACTTTTGCGTTGCTTCTTCTGAGACGCACTCCTGCGTCATGCACCTCTGACACGTACTCCTGCGTCACGCTCCTCTGACACGTACTCCTGCGTCACGCTCCTCTGACACGTACTCCTGCGTCACGCTCCTCTGACACGTACTCCTGCGTCACGCTCCTCTGACACGTACTCCTGCGTCACGCTCCTCTGACACGTACTCCTGCGTCACGCTCCTCTGACACGTACTCCTGCGTCACGCTCCTCTGACACGTACTCCTGCGTCACGCTCCTCTGACACGTACTCCTGCGTCACGATGAGCTCACAGCTGTTCTCTCGTCCTAGATCACAGGTGTCACAGTACCTCTCACTAATACTTTGAGAAGCACCTTTCATAATTGTCTCCTGACTCGAGCATCGTGTCTGGATCCTCAGATTAGGCAAAATTGTAATTAATTTTGTCAATAAAGATGTTAATAATAATAATGTTGGGTGGAGTTGAACATGATGACTCTCACTCCACTTGACGTCCAAAATTCCTGGCAGCCCCAAAAGCTCGTCTGTTGGGGACTGTTATGTAACAGTCTCGGAAAACACACAACGTAACGACGCTATTTTTACTGTTGCTACTAGGAAGCAGCGCTGTAACAACGCAGTAACATAAACAAACGCTGTAGATAATTTCTGTATGACGAGGGTCTACTACGTTATCAACTAAGGGAGTACTAAATGACTTTATCTATTTATTTTCTTGCACGACGCAGAAACCATAGCAAAACCATGAAGGTGCTTGTCCCCCTCCCTTCCCCTACCATAACATGCTTACATGTTGGCATATGTATACAGTTGGTTGTAAACAATGTAAATGAAGCCAATGCAAATATTTTTTTAATTGGCCGAAGCCACTGCAAAAACCTAGGTTTTCTTATGCACCTATCTTTTAAGCTTTATTTAATCCCCATCCTGTAAAATACATATAAAAAAGGGATAGCAACAGTCAGGGAATCAATTTTCACTTACAGGTGAGGGAATTCGACTGGTTCCTACAGGGGGGGGGGGTGGGTGGGTGGGTTGTTACATCAGCATTGTTGAGGTGGATATGTCAGCTTGCGGGACACTGTCAGTAACAGCCGTATCAACCAAATTATGACCAAAAAGGCCTTCGTCCCAGTCGAGAGGTGGTATATGAAGAAACTTGGGACCGGTTACATGCAAGCTTGTAACCGGCCGAACAACATGAAAATGGGCAGATTAAATGAAGCTGTGTATTGATGTTTAGTGACTGAAGTAATACACAACATACAAGAGACATCCACACCAGAAATAAAGTGGAACAAAAGTGTTTGTGAGACAGTGTAACGAATATCATCATTTCAAACCTTGAGGTGTGTCTGCCTGCCTGTGTTGACGTGGCGTTCACGATGGGGGTCCCCCTCCCACCTATACTGCGGGCTCAGTCTGTGGGATTCGAATTTTCCAGCCGGGCTGGGTACCCGGAGATGGCGCAAGTGTGTGAGATGCTGCATGTTCCTGTGCTTGACATTTACGGAGTCGAGCTGGTGACGGCTCGTCGAGTGATCGTGAAGTTCACTGAGGAGTTGGCTTATCGCGACTTTCTCCGTCGTTACGAGGGGCGGACATTACCCCTGCCGGATGGTGCGGGCACTGTTTCTATCTCTGATAGGAGTGGTGCCCTCACATACGTTAGCGTGCATGGGGCTCCATTGGAGTTTCCGGAGGGTCTGCTACGGCGGTACTTCGGCCGTTTTGGCGCGGTGGTTAGTGTACGGGTGAACGTGGTCACTTCCAGCCCCCTGAAAGGTGTGAGGACGAACATTCGTACCCTGGGCATGAGGCTCCGGGAGGATATTCCGTCCTCTGTGCGTCTGATGGGGTACACAGTTCGCGTGTTTTACGCCCGCCAGCCTCGGACATGTTATCGTTGTGGGCTGTTGGGCCATCAGGCTGCTGATTGTTCTGCGCCAGCCATTGCTCCCGTGAACCTATTCAGTGAGGAGGATTTTCCTCCGCTTCCTGTGGAGGAGGTTTCTGTGGATATGGACGCCTCTCCAGCCGCGGATGTGCCCCCTGTGTCGCCTGATGCGCCCTCTGTGGTGGTGGCTTCTCCTCCGGAGGTTGTGTCATCGCCTGGTGATCGTCCTGCTCCGCCTAGTGTCTCTGGAGTTCTTCAGTCTACGACTCCCCCGTCTTCCTCTGCTGCATCTGACCCTGTCCCTGCACCCTCGACGTCTGTTCCGGCTGTGCTGGGTGATGGGGTGGATCCGGCGCTTCCTTCTGTGTCTGGCCTGGTACCCCATGTGGTGGAGGATGCTGCAGTATTGCGGCGTGCGTCGTTTCGCCCGGCTTGTGTTGAGCGTGTGTCTGAGTCGGCCTCCGGATCTGATGATCTGCGGCCCGAGCCTAAGCGTTCCCGGCGTTCGTCGCCTGCATGGGTAGACGTTGGTGATTTCGACGCATGTGAGTCTGCCGGCGACGGAGGGGTGGCTACAGTTGCGTTGCGTACTACGGTGACGGCGGAGGTGCATTTGCCAGAGGATGCATGTGCCGGTATTTCGGCCTCCACTTCCGATCTCGTGTCTGCGGTTCCTGCTTCGGGAGCATCGCCTGCCTCGGATGGCTCCGGTTCTTCGTGGGGGGTGGTGCCCCCTGCTGAAGTCCGTAGTGAGCGGGGTGGCCTGGTGATGCTGTTGAAAAAGACTGCTCGCTCTGGTGATTCTGTGAATCCTGCATCGGTCCCCGTTTCATCGTCTGCGGTTTCGACGCCTCTTCCATCTACGACATTTTCTTCAGTGTCCCCTGCGATCTCGGTGGAGGTCTTGCCTTCTCGTCGCTTGTCCCCTGCTCCTGTGCTTCCGGCGGCGCGGCCGTCTCGACAGCCCTCGTACGCTTCATCGGTATCATCTGCTACGTCAGGGGGCGTGGCGCGCGCTCCCAAGCCTCGTTATGCGACTTGTCCTTTTGAACTTCGGGACTGGCCGCTTCCGCCTGATCTGGTGATTCCAGAGTTTATGCCGGGCCCGCGGGCGCTGGGGGGTCGTCCCCCCACCATCCAGGAGTATATGATTTGGGAGGCCTATAAAGGAAAATATCCTAGGGAGAAGTTCCCTGATAAGTATCTTCCTGTGGAGGTAATTCCGCAAGACCAATGATTCCTGTCTGTACTGTGGGTTGTGTAGATTGCATGTGGTGTGTCCATGTGTACGTGTGTGTGTATTTGATTGTGTTTGGCGTGTTATTTTATAATGTTTTGTGTTTTGTGTGTATGTTTGTGTGGTGCTGAGTGCCCTTCAGGCTGTTGGCGTGGCTCGGTCTGGTGTATGCTTTGTCATGGTTTACCAGTTTGTTGTATACTTGTATTCCTTTCTTATTATTCTTGTTATTATTGTTCTTTTTACGTTTTATGTTGGTGCCTCTCCGTGTGTGTTTGCGGTGCTGGTAGCCTTGTTCTGTTTATTAAATGTTTTGGAATCGTTCTGGTTTGTTTTCAGCTATGTGTGGCTTTATTGTTGTCATTTTGTTTGTATTTATTGTTGTATTTTGTTCTGTAATTGTTGTAATTTGTTTTGTACTTATTGTTATTGTGTGATCGGCCCTTCCGGCCGGCGTTTTTTTGTGTTTATGTCCTTTCTGTTTTTGCACGTTCTGATGTTTGCGTTTGTATTGTTTTTATTGTACTTATAAGCATGCTTGCATGTAAAAATATAAATAAAAAAAAAAAAAATTCAAACCTAAGAGAGCGTCAATAGCATCGGTAGTTTGGGACAGTGAGTCTCAATAAACGAGGCTTAAAATAAGACACCCGACCCACGCATCTGTAAATATAGGAACAGTATCGGGAAGGGGGTTGGGGATTTAAACCTCAAAAGGCAGATCTGGTTGTTGCACCAGACTGTCACTTGCGTACAGGCGGACAGCGTCCCCAACCACTCTCTGCCGGAACAGATAGCCGACCTCGGCAGCCACATTCCTGCTACCATCGGTCGACTAGCAATGGACACTAGAGTGCTTGCAATTTACCTAGATCACCCTGTACGCCTCTTGATCTTAGAGAAGGGTTCAGCGTGTTCTGGCCTGAGGGGGTTAACCCCCTCAGGCCAGTTCTATGACTGTTAAGTTCTATGACTATTAAGTTCCATAAGCCCCAATTGGGGCTTATGGAACTTAAACCACCAATGAGAGCTCTAGTTGTTGCACCAGACTGTTACTTGCGTACAGGTGGGCAACGTCCCCAAACCACTCTCTGCCGGAACAGATAACCGACCTCGGCAGCCACTCTCCCACTACTGTCGGTCGACCAACAATGAACATTGGAGTACTTGAAATGTATTCAGGAGATCACCCTGTACGCCCCTTGATCTTGGAGAGGGGTTCAGCATCACATGCTTAGGGGTGCGGCTCCAACACTGGCCTCGTTGTCTTGTGTACACACCCTACTTGAGCTGCCATGACTCCTCATTCTCTCCATATTTGGAATAATTTCCTAAATTCCCCTTTTGTGAATTAGAATTTTCTGCCACCCTGTCCATAACTGTAATCCTTTCTCTCTCTCTCTCTCTCTCTCTCTCTCTCTCTCTCTCGCTTTCTGGGAAACCTCACCAGGAAAATAGCAAAAATCAGCTAACATATAAAACATTTAAAACATTAATAAACTTACATAATAAAAACATTTGATAAGCAATGTGGCCATTTAACACTCCAAACTGCTACTACCCGGTAGCCCTCCAATATCATTTCCTGGCTTCACCAACTCTCTATATCGAGCGGCTGCACAACTCTTGGCATACCACTGACTATTCCCTCACTGCTTGTGGCTGAAATCCTGTCGCAACAATACTGCATCCTCAACCTTATAAGTATATGAAGCTCAGCTTGGGGCTGAAACACCAGAAGCATCTACACAAGTATTCTCTAACAAAAGAAAAAAATTATTTCTCACCTTATACTGCGTCTTACATGCCAATAAGCCCCTTATACAACCATTGGTGTCTACCATGAACCTCTGTCCTGCTCCTAGAGGCTTACTAATAATATATATCTCTAGGTCCTCCAAAATATCAGGAAAGGCACTTCTGCAGTTCTCCTAATCTGCTGCACAATGATACCCTACTCCAACATCAGTGACGCTTCTCCACTGATTCCACAAAGAAACGTGTAGCTCCACTACACTGCTTGAAGTCAACTCTTCTCTATGGAGTTCTGGTCGACCTGGAGTCTACCTCTACCCACAGAGTTCAGCATACGCTTCTCCAGCCTTGAAGTTCCTGCATTAACTTCTTCTCCAATCTCGAAATTCCTCCATTAACTTCTTCCCAGACAAAGCTGCAATTACATTACCATGTCAATAAAAATGTTTTTCTAACAAAACATAAGTAATAAACCTATATCTCAGTATTAAATCTCGCCCTCCGATTCCGCACCGCGCCGTCCAACTGTCTTCGGTATTTCCCCATCCTGGGCGAGTCCAAGCTGGGAACATGTTTTATCATGCCGCCGGGAGATTTTGGGGGCTGCCGCCCTTCAGTCGCTCCTTAACCTCCATCGAAGGCGGACATCCCACTGCTCCCTCCAGCAGGTCTTCTCAACTTTAACTACTTACGGCTCTCAATGGCTCAATAAAATCACTACCCTTCATATACACGTGTTCACTATGATCGCTGGACACATGATCAAACACTGGTGGCTAATCTACCAAACGATTAAACAGTCTTACCGCAGGGATCTATGACGTTGGGCGCTCACTTCCTTGCTCTCAACATGGCAGTCACTAAGGCTGCCCACAAAAATCACTTTAGGATTGCTTCACAAGGATCCTTCTAAATCCTGACTTGTGTACACGGAGTCGCCCAGCAGGCTCCACAACAGAAAGCCCTGCCTACTTCTTCCTCTTGAAGAAGCAACACAATTAGAGTTCCACACAAAGGCGCGATCAACACTCACTTCAGGTCGCCTCTAATATATCTAAATCACAGAGAAATGGTGTACTATATCCCCAACAGCTTCCTCGCACTTGCAAACAAGAAGCCTTCACTCTATCACTAACACAGAGCACTATATTCTTCATCCTTCCAAGAGATTAACTAGGTACGTTCATCTCTGACGACTGCTGTGACTCAAATGAGGTCTCGACGTCCTGCTAGCGTCACGTCATGTCACCAAAGTATCGACATTTAATTTCGTGTCACTTTTAATTAAACGCTCATCCTCTGCTTGTATCTTTAAATTACTCACTGATGTTTATTATATATTTTCGCCAGAACTAGGAGGGTTAAGCTGCGAAGACCGGCTCAGGGATTAATAATCCTTTCTCTCATTTAATTCGTCGCATTTGTATTGGAATCAACGAAACCCCAAAGAAATTCGGTTATCATACATTAAACCATCCGTAATATTGACGTTTCCCATGCATCATCCTCGTTAGGTTGGGGAAAGGGAGGGAAGGGGGAAGGGGGGGTTGATGGGTTGGTTCGAATGCCCTGATGATGGATTTTCCTATCGACCTAAGCGATAGAAGAGTACAGAAAGTTCCACATGGACTAAACAAGACTGACTTTCTGACTGAACATGTGGTTGCTTGACTCAAACTTGGATAAATGCAAGGTCATGCCAATGAAAACAGAGATCAGGCCTCTCTCTCTCTCTAGATAATTATCTCATCTCGGTGAAAGAACAGCTATACAGGAGTCATAATATTGATAAGGTCAATATTGTCTCGTATTGGCATAGTAGAGAAATGATGTGTAAAGCAGTGTTGCGGAATGACGATAGACGTATGGACGATAGCTAGTCAGTCGAGCAACACAGAAGGAATGATTTAGAAGGGGATGCAAACAATGACTTCATCCATACCACTGCTACATAGCCTTCCCGGTTTGGTGCTTCTATTGATAATTACTTACTTCATCCATACCACAGTCGGAGAGACTGACCCAGACGGTGAAAATCGAGGTGTACAAATACACAATGACATCTTATAAATGTGAAACATCTAAGAGACAGTCTCCAGAGCAGGGCGGTGGAATTGAACCAGCGTCCGGTGTCACCCCAGATGAACGCCTTACCCATAGACCACAATATGCTAAAGAGCAACACGACGCTGATGGTTCAAGTCCACGATCCTGCTCCCAATATTTACAAGCTGTTAGTTAAAGGCTGTCATGATAAAGCACAGCAGAGTTTTAGCATCTGAAAAGTCGTGATAAATTAATGATATAACGAGTAGTTCAACAAACAATTGAGTGACGCCAGTGGCAATATTTCACTACACAGGAGCGAGATGTTATCACTCAGCATGGGAGGTGTCATGAGGGTGAGGGTGAGGGAGCTGGGGGTGAGGAAGGGGGGGTCGTGGTCTTCGCCCTTGTAAATATTCACAGCGTCTCCCACAATGCATGTCAAATACACTCCAAGCCCGCAGATGCAACTCAATTCATGCTTTTCGTTTGTTCTACATGCGTGAATGACTTTTCCGTTCGTGTGTGTGTGCGCGCACGCATGTGTCTGTGTGTATTCACCTAGTTGTGCTTGTGGGGGAGTTGAGCTCTGGCTCTTTCGGCCCGCCTATCAACTGTCAATCAATAATTTGTTTGTTTGTGAGTGCGTGCGAATATGACCGAAAGGGTCAATTAATAATTGCAACACGAATCTCCTCAATATTTTTACGTTTTTCTTCACCGTCGAGGGTAATTGAAAAATTAACTCTCCAATTTTATTCTTTACATTTTTATTTTGGTCTGATGCCTAAACGCATTTCGTAAGCTTCTTACATTTTCGAAGACTAGTTTACACATAACATACATCATGCTTATATTCGTTTTGGGTGAGGTGACAACACGAATCAATGGGTATGAAAACATAAGAATGGAAGTAATCTCAGTTACTTTATATATATATATATTATATATATCATATATATATAATATATATATATATATATATATAATATGCAATTGACGATCACTAAACACTGATCATTTGTATGCGGAAAAAACCACACAGAAAAGGAGAAAGGGGGGTGAACGTTTCGGCTTGTCAAGGCCTTTGTCAACACCCCTGTGTTGACAAGGCCTTGACAACTATTATAATGTCCAACATCATTATAATGTCCAACACCATTATAATGGCCAACACTATTATAATGTCCAACACCATTAATGTCCAACACCATCAAAATATCCAACACAATTAAAATGTCCATCGCCAATATAATGTCCAGTACTATTATTTTACTCTATACTCTTTTCATATTTCGATATGTAAATTATGTCTCGTCGAATTTTGTACAATAACTGCCGAGAATTCAGATAATAAAACGTAAATTACGGCTAATTAAACCGGCCTCCCCATCGCCAAAACAAATGACAAAAAAACAATGTGTTTAATTTTCCTAACTGTTGTTATGGTGTTTCGAAACTGCAAAACTAAAAACAGTTTAATCATGCACAATGCAATCACAACAACGTGATATATCATGAGAAAATTTACAGATTTTCAAAATTTAATAATATTATGCTGGGTTCAAATAATAATTTAAAGTAAAACATCCAAAATTCTCCAAATGGCCTCAGATATGTTCACTCTCATATGTGTATATAGATATATCATAGATATATATATTATATATATATATATAGATATATTATATATATATATATATATTATATATATATATATGTACATTAGTATATTTTGGTAGCAGTCTTTCTTGTAAACGTATGTTGCTGAATATGACCGAAGAAGTAAGATTAATAATTCTACACACGAATTTTCTCAATATTTCTTATGTTCTTTTTACTGTCGATGGTAATTGACGCTACGCTTGAACGCGTTTCGTAATAACTTAAACATTTTCAAAGACTTTAGTTTACACACCACACAACTGTTACCTGAAAACAATAAACTTAATGTAAATAAAGTAAACTTAAGTAAATTTTACTTAATGCTAACATTGAAACAGCTTTGATCTTATATACTCGCATTTGGGTGAGGTGAACAAACTTTTGACCAACACAAGACAGAACACGGTGCAATGGGTATAAATTGGATAAATGAGAGGGAAGAATGGAAGTAATGCAAAGGGCCTATTGGCCCATACTACCTCTTGATGCTTCTATATTGGTACGGAGTCTTGAAGTGGGTAGAATATAGTTGTGCATTAATTGGCTGTTGATTGCTGGTGTCGACTTTTGATGTGTAGTGCCTCACAGATGTCAAGCCGCCGCTATCGCTGTATCTATCGATGATTTCTGTGTTGTTTGTTAAGATTTCTCTGGTGATGGTCTGGTTGTGGGAAGAGATTATGTGTTCTTTAATGGGCCCTGTAGCTTATGCATTGTTAATCGCCTGGAAAGAGATGTTGTTGTCTTGCCTATATACTGTACTGAGTTCTTTGGGGCTAACAGTCCCCAAGTGGGCATTTGAAGGCATAGACGACGTTGGTCTCCTTTCAGGCGTTCTGCTTTGTGTCTGGAGAGTTTTTCATGAGAAGGTTGGCCGTTTTGGGGGTTTTATAGGAAATCGTCAATTTTATCTTTTGACTTTTGTCTGTAGGGATAACGTTCCTATCAACAATATCTTTCAGGACCCTTTCCTCCGTTTTAGGAGCTGTGGAAAAGAAGTTCGTGTAAAATCGTCTAATAGGGGGTACAGGTGTTGTGTTAGTTGACTCTTCAAGAGGTTGCATGGCGTTTCACTATTATTTTTATGATGTCTTCAACGAAACTATTGGAAAGCCGTTGTTGACTAGAACCTGCCTTTCCCTACAGAGTTCTTCATCGACTTTCTTCCATCCTGAGCTGTGGCTGATAGCGGCGGTCGACGTAAGCGTGACAACATATATATATATAGATATAGATATATATATATAGATAGCGATAGAGATATAGTAGATATATAGATGATATAGAGAGAGATAGCGAGATCGATATATAATAGATAGAGTATATAGCTATAGAGTATATATAAGTATAT
>WNGS01164858.1:28678418-28692662 GCA_020271785.1 Procambarus virginalis
ATATATATATATAATATATATATTATATATATATATATATATATATACTTATATATATATATATATATATATATATATATATATATATATATATATATATATATATATATATAATATGTATATACTAATCTTTGGACAACACCCACCAGTGGGACTCGAACCCAGAAAGCACAACCACCTTCAAGTAGCTGCCATAACTAGTATGCCTTAACCCACTACACCACATCAGACCCTTAAAAGAGATGTGGTGAGGCGTGCCTCACCACATCTTGTGGTGAGGCACGCCTCACCACAACTCACTACACAACATCACCACATCTCACTCACCACATCTTGTGGTGAATTCCCTGAGATGTGGTGATGTGGTGTAGTGGGTTAAGGCATACTAGTTATGGCAGCTACTTGAAGGTGGTTGTGCTTTCTGGTTCGAGTCCCACTGGTGGTGTTGTCCAAAGATTGTTAATCTTCTCTTGTGGTTCATGCAAGTATAGGCATATATATATATATATACATATATATATAATATATATATATATATATATATATATATATATATATATATATATATATATATATATATATATGTGTGTGGTGTGTGTGTGACCCTCAAACTAGGTCATAAACAGGTTAAGGCCGGCTCCATGTCACCAGAGTTAGGTGCCTGGTCGCCCGGAGGCTCAACACTTAAATGACACAACACACATACACACATGTATATACTTGTATGTAGTCACGAAGAAATTTATATGTGATAAATAAAGCGAAAACTTATGATCCTGTAGGAAATTGAAATCATAAATACTTGAGCACATTCGTGTATATCTAACCACATTCACACGCACAAACACGTGCACATAAACACGCGCGCACACACACACAAGCTGGACAAGCTGCAGGAATGGTCGAACAAATGGCTGTTAGAGTTTAACCCAAGCAAATGTAATGTAATGAAGATAGGGGTAGGAAGCAGGAGACCAGATACAAGGTATCATTTGGGAGATGAAATACTTCAAGAGACAGAGAGAGAGAAAGACCTGGGGGTTGATATCACGCCAGACCTGTCCCCTGAAGCTCATATCAAGAGGATAACATCAGCAGCATATGCCAGGTTGGCTAACATAAGAACGGCCTTTAGAAACTTGTTTAAGGAATCTTTCAGAACATTATATACCACATATGTCAGACCAATCCTGGAGTATGCGGCTCCAGCATGGAGTCCCTATCTAGTCAAGCATAAGACTAAACTGGAAAAGGTTCAAAGGTTTGCCACCAGACTAGTACCCGAGCTGAGAGGTATGAGCTACGAGGAGCGACTGCAGGAATTAAACCTCACTTCGTTGGAAGACAGAAGAGTTAGGGGGGACATGATCACCACATTCAAGATTCTCAGGGGAATCGACAGGGTTGATAAAGACAGGCTGTTTAACACAAGGGGCACACGCACTAGGGGACACAGGTGGAAACTGAGTGCCCAAATGAGCCACAGAGATATTAGAAAGAACTTTTTTAGTGTCAGAGTGGTTGACAAATGGAATGCATTAGGAAGCGATGTGGTGGAGGCTGACTCCATACACAGTTTCAAGTGTAGATATGATAGAGCCCATTAGGCTCAGGAAACTGTACACCTGTTGATTGACGGTTGAGAGGCGGGACCAAAGAGCCAGAGCTCAACCCCCGCAAGCACAACTAGGTGAGTACAACTAGGTGAGTACACACACACACACACACACCACACACACACACACACACACACACACACACACACACACACACACACACACACACACACACACACACCACCGTGTGCACGCCTCACCCAGCCCATCACTTTTTTTTTCATCCCGTGAGGTATATTTCTATAACGGCCGTCACAATTCCCTTAATCGTATCTTCGACATACATTTCTCTTCTCGCGATCATATGGCGGCTACGAGCCTTTCCTAAGAAATTTTGGCAGTTTCATTCCAGATAATGGCACACAAGGAGGTTTATGACATACTTAAGGGTGAAAGTCTCCAAAAACTTGGTTATGGTCCAGCTCTTATCACCTTGAGCTTGTGCAGGTGTTCCTAAGTCTTCAGCCTTGCAATTATTAATCTATGAAAAACTGGAGGAAAAATATAATGATTTCCTTGCAAACTTACATGAAAATTTTCCTTCTGGTTAGGATTACATGAGTTTCATTAATTAATATAAAAAGAAATTAAAGTTTATATGCAAAATCTCATATCCAAATTTATTGTAATTAAAGAACTTGACAGTCCAGTTACCATCAGACTAGTGACTCATAAGGTGTCTTAAAATTTAAGCTCCGTGTTGACTTAATAATCCCATTTTCAATGTCTTGATCTATAGTGGTGTTAGGTTTTTGGCTTGTGGGCTGCCAACTGCACGAGACTCATCAGTTCAATAATACTACAATAACTAACTGACCAATCTGAAAGTTTTTTGTTGTATTCAAAACCTATCAACCTCTGGAGGGCAATTTAGGCCACCACAGTAGCTGATAGGCCAACTAGCAAGTATGCTTTAACTCTGAATTAATCGTTCAGAAATAAAGTAGCTTTCAGTGTGTATATTTATATACAATTACACCGAAAAGTGGGATACATGTACGTTCGTTCTGATCAGGCAACTGCATTCCAGTGTCAATACGCAACAGCCATTGCTTGTCGATGCACATACGGATGTGGCAATGCAACAAGTATAATTTATATTATTATATAATGTTATAAATAACATCTCAACCCAAAAATATTAGAATGACGACGCCTCGGTTCTTCCTGGATCCATATCAAGTCGGTCCGTCAAGACCCTTATCAAGTTTTCGAACCTAATCAAGTCGGTCCGTCAAGATATCTTTTCAAGTCGGTCCGTCCAGAACCCTTTTCAAATTGGTCCGTTCAGAACCCTTTTCAGGTCGGTCTGTCCGGGACCCTTATGAAGTCTCTGATAATAACGAAGGTAATTCACTAGAGTGAGTCATGAAACAAGTATGAGAAGTGGAAGCAAATGAGAAACATGACTTGTACTCGAGAACGAAATGAGACCAGGAAATGAGGAAATTAAGATCCACAGCGAAAAAGATCTTCCACACCCAAAATGAGATAACCGAGCCCCAAGCGGCTCGAAATTAATGGTGTAGGAATCTTTTACAAGTCAGACTTCATATGTGGGCTTGGTAATTAGAAGCTAAGGTGCTAAGGTATTGGTACGATAAAATCAATGCTAGTGGCAGGTCCGAAGGAACTCGGAGTCGACAAAGATCAGTGGACAGTGAAGAATTATGAGCTTAAGAAACTAGAAAATCTATTGACCCATACGAGGCAGCTCCTATTTATATCCACCCAAACTCATTCATATATCTAACTTACGCTTGAAACAATCAGGTTATCCCAAGTTTATTATTTTTCTCATTAATTTGTTTAATTGATAAATCACCTTATTCCTAACTAGTATTTACCCCAATCTTTCCTAACTTACATAATCCAAATGATATTCTTTGTTTCGTCTCTATTTTTGTGTTTATATACATAACATGTTGACCAGACCACACACTAGAAGTGTGGTCTTGAGCACCATCTGCCCAAGTCGATTTTCACATTCGATTTGAGAATGGTCCAGGACGGACCGAAACGTCGTCGTCCCTTCACCTTCTAGTGTGTGGTCTGGTCAACATACTTTAGCCACGTTATTGTGACTCATCCCCTGCATATATAATATCTCATTGAAATAACCATTGTAATTCTTTCTCATCCATTTATGTGCAACCAGGTCAGCCATTATTCCTCGTCTATCTAGACTCTAGAGAATGTAAATTTAACTTTTTAATTGCTCTTCTAAGGCAGACGGTCCATTGGGAGAACCCAGTTTTGTTCACAAAAACACATTCATACATATATATGTCTGACCTGCCCTCTAAACAATTCACCAATCCCAAGTCTGTTATTTATCTAGTAAATCTTTTTTTCTCAAATTCATTAACCGCTCCCAAATCAGTATTTACCCAGGTATTTCTGAAAGTTAGATTTATCAAATTAGAAATATATTTAGTTTTGAGTTCATTTTTATGTTAATATATATTTTAAACCTTATTTATATCCCATTTCATCCATTCTCTCCAGTATATTTTATCCTCTTAGATCACGTCAACCATTTCTCATTGTCTTTTCCTAGAATGTAAATTAAACTATTGTGGTCTCTTAATAAGGGAAGTTTACAATTAACGTTGTTATGCTTCTCTGTACTTGTCCAAGTAAATGTAGATCTAATCTAAAGTTCGGAGAACAAAACTGAACAGCACAATTTCAATAGGGTCTAAAAAAGGTACTATAATATTTTTTTACTAATCATGACTCCGAGACCTTTCTCCCATTCAGGCTTCGCAATTTCAATATTGTCCAACTGATGACTGATAACTATTATTATCTTAGCTCATAACCAATTATTTCTTTAAATTAAACTGCATCTACCAGTCGTTCAGGACTTTTTAAATCCTAGCTTGATAGTTCTGTTGCGAGTTTGTGTCTTCTTCCAAATTCATTCCGCGTCAACTTTTTTATCTCCTATCAATGTGCAAATGTTGCTGTTCAATCTTGTGTCTTAAGCTTTTAAATATGAGGTAAGTAAGAAAGGCGGAGCGAGAGAGAGCCTTGAGGCACTCCACTTACAAAACTCACACTCGGACTTTTGTTAACCCCATTCATGTTATTATGTTCATTTACGTAAATTCTCAGTTTTATTTTAAATAACTAAGCCATATTCCAACCAAAGAAAATCCCTTCAATACCATGGGCCTCTAACTTTGTCATGAGTTAGGCACAGTGTTAAAGGCCTCTTCTAAGTTAAGATATTGACTATTGTAATCCTTCTCGCTATCAGTTGCTTGAAATATACTGGAGAGAATGAAAGTAAGTTTGTAAAATATGAGCGACTATTAGTAAATCCATTATTATTCTGTTTTTCAAGATGTAAGCAAATGGCTTTTGCGATTATCGATTCGTGCAATTTTCATGCATAAACGTTATGCTGATTAGTCTATGGTTCGGCGCAAGTGACCTGTCTCCCTTTTAAAATCGACATCTGCAACCCTCCTCGACATCATTACTCTGCTCCCCTCTAATTGTTTATTAAATATGCCAGGCAAGATCTTACTAAGCTCTTCTTGACAATCCTTATGCACCCTGGGAAATACTTCGTCTGGCCCTGGGAGCTTGTTTGACTTTAATTTGTATATTTACTTAATAACTTTTCTGGTAACAACTAATTAACGTGTTCTCTTCACAACCTGAAGTCATAATATGAAGTTCTTCAACAGTAATATTGCGATAATTTACTCATTTAAATTAGCTTTAATTTCTTTATCAGTTGCCTGACCTGGCTCAGCTTTCAAAGGCTCATTCCTCTTCCTAGTTTTTGTTTGATATACGTGAAAAAAATTATGATTTGTGTTTGCCTGACCTGCAAAACGTAATTCATTGTATCATTTTGCATTTCTGACTTATAATTTTTAAAATTCAAGTTAATTTTACAATTTTTTCTAGACTGACCACTGTTTCTTAAATCCTTTTGTACATAGCTTTAGTTTTACCAATAAGGGTATTGAGTCCTAATGATTCCCATTGATGCTACGTTCCTGAGCTTTACTAAGATTATTTTTAAATAAGTTAGAATTTGTATCTACATTATAATTAAGTGTCACCTAACACACGTTTTGGACTCGAGAAAATAAGAAGCAGAACACAATATTTAGAAAGTTCTCAGGTTAGACAGGAAAAGGTTTAGAAGTTGGTCGATAAATGTTGAGGTAATTCTAGGAAAGAAAAACATCTTTAAAGTGAAATATAACAAGAAAAAAAAGAGCACCTCAGAAGCAGAAGTAAGAATGAAGTACTGGAAGAGGAACGGGTATGAGGAAGCCGCATCCACTATCCTGGCATCAATACGGACACATGCAAAATCAGCACAGTTAATCTCCCAAACCAACCAACACAATCCCACAATAATTATATCATCTTCTCCCATTCTTGACCTTCTCAGCCCGCTTAACTTTCCATCTGCCTTCCTCCAATCCACCTGTCTCCCCACTGTATTTCCCAATACCAATTGCCAAGCTCACCCATCTTCCCAGTAAACCTCATGGTGCAATAAATACATGGGGAGTAAAACTATGGACGCAGCAATGAAAATCTTTCTTATCTAACATGTTATGGGGTGACAAGAATAAAGAGCGCTAACGAACTAAATTCAGTAGACCTGATATTCACACAGTAAAGCAAGTCATTATTAAAACAAACTTTCCAGGGCCCCTCGTGAGTGAACAATCATTGTATACTGACATTTACGAATCTAGTGGAAGCTGGAATGACATGTTTAGGGAATGGTTCAGAGAACGGAAGTCTGTCACACTGAAGGAAAGAGTATCAAAGACTAACATCTGATGACTCCATGTCACCACTGAACACTCCTAATAAATTATTTGATACCAGTGCCATTAAATAAACACATTGCATCTCATTCTGCATGTAAGACAATAGTTAATGAGCCAGATTAGTCTACCAATTCCCTTTATTTACCTTAAATATTACAAATTATAAACTTTACGAACATCCGTGGCCAAGTAGAGATTGTCAAGTCAAATGAGTTCACAGTGGACGCTACCAAAGTCTGGAGCACGTCTTCTAACACTCCTCTATCCAGTTGTCATAGTCAAATACACCTGGTCTCTAATTCGGAAGAAGGACATTGTTTGTCGGAAATTAGCCAGGGTCTGGAAGATAGCCAAGGTCTGGAAGGTAGCCAGAGTCTGGAAGAAGATCAGAATCTGGAAGATGGTCATGGTCTGAAAGAAGGCGAAGGTCTGGAAAAGGCCAGAACCTGGAAGAAAGTCATGATCTAGAAAATGGTCAAGGCCTGGAGAAGGCCGAGGTTTGGAAAAAAGGCAAGGTCTGGAAGAAAAGCTAGATCTGGAAGAAAGCCAAGGTCTGGAAAAAAGACAAGGTCTGGAAGGAGAGAGTCTGAAGAAAGGTCAGTGTTTGGAAAAAGGCGAAGGTCTGGAAGAAAGCCTGAGTCGTTACTGTGAATAAAAATATAACATTCGTTGAGAAATCTTGACATATTTCTTTGGACTCAGTTTTGTGATTTTTAAAAAGACATTTTAACTCAGAAACTGAAAAGGCAAATAGATGTGACTCATTTAAATAGAATAGCAGTCACGTAGTTGGCTTCGTTCAAGACTCCAAATCGGGGATCCCGGTTTCGATTCCTTAGCGGGAAAACAATGGTTGAACATATTTCCTTTCACCTAATGCCTTTGTTAACGTAGAAGTAAACAGATAACCTGGAGTTATATGTAACTGTTGCAGGATTGCATACAGATATATATATATATATATATATATATATATATATATATATATATATAGAGTGTCGTCGGGGGTTGGTCAGTCAGGGAGCTTAGTTAATAAGCGCCAAGACTGACCAATCCTTATAAGACGATCATTGGTGCGGTGGTCACGGTACTGTGTACGTTTAGGGGTGATCCTGGACGGCATGGGTTCGAATCCTGGCCGGGTCAAAGAGTTCTTAGTGATATATGGCTTGCGCGTTCATGCAGCTTTCTCACACAAATTAGACTCAGTGCGGCCCGTGCATGCGCCAGAATTTGATGAAAAACTGTACCCAATGGATCCATGAGTGTCGTCGGGGGTTGGTCAGTCAGGGAGCTTAGTTAATAAGCGCCAAGACTGACCAATCCTTATAAGACGATCATTGGTGCGGTGGTCACGGTACTGTGTACGTTTAGGGGTGATCCTGGACGGCATGGGTTCGAATCCTGGCCGGGTCAAAGAGTTCTTAGTGATATATGGCTTGCGCGTTCATGCAGCTTTCTCACACAAATTAGACTCAGTGCGGCCCGTGCATGCGCCAGAATTTGATGAAAAACTGTACCCAAATGGATCCATGAGTGTCGTCGGGGGTTGGTCAGTCAGGGAGCTTAGTTAATAAGCGCCAAGACTGACCAATCCTTATAAGACGATCATTGGTGCGGTGGTCACGGTACTGTGTACGTTTAGGGGTGATCCTGGACGGCATGGGTTCGAATCCTGGCCGGGTCAAAGAGTTCTTAGTGATATATGGCTTGCGCGTTCATGCAGCTTTCTCACATATATATATATATATATATATATATATATATATATATATATATATATATATATATATATATATATATATTTGAGTAGCAATCTTTCTTGCAAACAAATGTTGTTGAATATGACCGAAAGGGTAAGATTAAAGATTCTAACGCGAATCTTTTCAATATTTCTTATGTTTCTTTTCAATGTTGAAGAAGTTGAAAATTTTCCTCTCCAAAATTAATCTTCACACTTTATTCTTTGTCTGACGTCTAGGGATGCGTTATGCCAGGTCACTCCTTACATTCTCAAAGACTAATTTACTATGTTTTTTCTCAGGCTTATTTTCCCTTAGGGTGATGTGTACAGAACAAGTGCAAGGAATAAATGGATGAATCGTATAACATAGGGGATATTGATAGGGCATTACATGCATCATCATAAGCATATACATATATATATATGTATATATGTATATATATATATATATATATATATATATATATATATATATATATATATATATATATATATATATATATATATATATATATATATATATATATATATAGGGTAAGAATGTTCAAATCAGTGGGATGTTCTCGCAGCCCCAGCAACCATTATAGAGCCAAGAAAACAACACAAACAGTCCGGCTGGGACCACCCTCTAGTGGAAAAAGTAGCTGATGCCATGCTCAGCGCCGCAACATCAGACAAGGAGAAAGCCCGCCTCAGAGCAGTGCGTGCCCCCCATGCAGGAGACTTCCTCCTGGCAGTACCCATGTCAGCAATGAGCACGCGCCTAGATCCAGAATCCCTTCGTATAGCAGTGGCCCTCCGCCTTGGTGCCCCAATTCACACTGAATACAAGTGTATTTGCAACAGGGTGGAAGCAAACCAATACGGACTGCATGGGTTGCATTGCGGAAGCACAAAGGGCTGGCATGCAAGACACAACAAGGTCAATGACATCATCAAGAGAAGCCTCGTCTCAGCCCAGCGGAGAGAGAACCTCGCATCCTAGGGGTTCAAAACCCGGATTTCCCCGCACTTCGTCCTGATGGCATCACCATATACTCATGGAAGGAGGGTAGACAGTTGGTGTGGGACTACACATGTGTATCCACCCTGGCTGACACCTATGTACACTTCGGAGCTGATCAAGCAGGTGGGGCGGCCAACCACAGGGAAACAGCAAAATCTCTCAAATACAGGCGACTGGCAGGTCAATACCTCTTTGTTCCCATAGCGTCTGAGACGCATGGCCCCTGGGGCTAGAGTGCCTTGGGATTTCTCAAGGAATTGGGTTCCAAGCTCATTGACGTCACCAGAGACCCAAGGACTTGCAGTTTTTTGTTTCAGCGCCTCAGTGTGGCGATCCAGAGGGGAAAATGCTTGCTGCGTCCTCGGTTCCTGTCCGGAAGCGGAGGAGCTTCAAGAGATCCATAACCTTTAGGCATTTGTCTTGTATGTTTTGTAACCTATAAATACACAATAAAGCATAAAAAAGGAAGGGGGTGGAAGGAGAAAAGCACGCAGAAACTGTATTGGAGGGGACCTACATTCCCTCCAATGCGTTATGTGTGATTTCCTCCGAGGCTATGGGTCCCCCTTCTTCCAGCCAGAGGTGGTACTCCCTTCCTATATATATATATATATATATATATATATATATATATATATATATATATATATATATATATATATATCTATATATATATATATATATATATATATATATATATATATATATATATATATATATATATATATATATATATTTATGTCGTACCTAGTAGCCAGAACGCACTTTTCAGCCTACTATGCAAGGCCCGATTTGCCTAATAAGCCAAGTTTTCATGAGTTAATTGTTTTTCGACTACCTAACCTACCTAACCTAACCTAACCTAACTTTTTCGGCTACCTAACCGAGCCTAACCTATAAAGATAGGTTAGGTTAGGTTAGGTGGGGTTGGTTAAGTTCGGTCATATATCTACGTTAATTTTAACTCAAATAAAAAAAAATTGACATCATACATAATGAAATGGGTAGCTTTATCATTTCATAAGAAAAAAAATTAGAGAAAATATATTAATTCAGGAAAACTTGGCTTATTAGGCAAATTGGGCCTTGCATAGTAGGCTGAGAAGTGCGTTCTGGCTACTAGGTACGACATTTATATATACATATATATATATATATATGTATATATATATTGTAGTTGTATGTAAATAGGAGCTGCCTCGTATGGGCCGATACGTCTTTTTGTAATTTCCTCTTCTTTTTGTTGTTGTATCTGCAACTATTATACGAAATATACAAATATGTCTATACATGTATTGAGAGACAATCTTTCCAGCATACAAAAGATGAATCAGGTTTGAATGTTTTCTACACTGACTGAAAACTGTTTTCGTCTTCGAAGTGTGGCTGCATCTCCCCCCAACGACAATAAACAACGAGAATATAGGTAATGCAAGGGAATAACTGATAAATATTCCACTGGTCATAAAAGAGCAATTTCGCCGTCCGTACTTTCTGAACAGTAAAAAGAACTCCCCTGAAGCTCTCAGAGACCATCACTTACACTCCAGATGGCGTGCGTTTGGTCTGAAATATTCCTCTTTCTGTATCCCTAGGATAAATCTATCCTAATCTATCATGAGTAAATTTATGTCATACTAGGCTGAACAAACGCAGTTTTAGATCGAATTTAGTTCATAAATGCCCTCTACTAGTTCTAACTTACGTTAGGTTTGGCCGAGCTTCTCGGGTTGCGTATGAAATCAATAGTATAAAAACTGTACTTTTAATGCAGCTCAAGAAGTCCAAGTGCCAAAAAATCACAACCTGAGGGCTGGAAATCCAGGTAAAGATCATATATTTTGTTTTCATTGACACATTTTAATACTTTTCACATCAGTTACTTACTTTTATTAACTTATTTTTTAGTTATAAATTAATGGAAGGGTTATTTTTCATTTATAGGTTATGTGATGTACCCAGTTTCCTTATCTCAGTTTGGCTCTACAATGACCAAGGAACAAAAGCGAGATATATTCCAACATGCTGCTGCTGGTATCACGCTCCTTATTTATTTATTTATTTATTTATATACAAGAAGGTACATTGGGTTTGTGAGAATACATAGCTCAGTATTTACAATCTTGTAAAGCCACTAGTACGCGCAGCGTTCCGGGCAGGTCCTTAATCTAACAGATAATTTTAAGTAGGTAAATTCTAGCAGAATTAATAAAATGATAACAAATACATTGCAAGAAAAAAAATGAGATGAGAGAGATTAGTAAGTATGTTAAAGCACATTGGTATATTAAAGCTCTGATTGATTACATTGACAGCTTGATTGGTAATTTAAACAAGATTAATAGACACCATACAACAGATTAGCAGCACATATAAGAAGACAGCAATGATCACAATGGTAAAGATGTTCGGATTGGGTACATAAAGATTGGGAGATTTGGTAGTAATAGATACAGTGCAATTTTAAAGCAAAAGGTAAAAAACTATGAAGATGAAATTAGGTACTTTTTAGTATTGTTTTTGAATGACGCAAAAGTTGGACAGCTGTTCAATTCAGTAGGGAGTGAGTTCCATAGACTGGGTCCCTATATTTGCATAGAGTGTTTACACAGATTAAGTTTAACTCTGGAGATATCAAAGAGATATTTATTTCTGGTGTGGTGAAAATGGGTCCTATTACATCTGTCCAGGGAGAGTTTAAGAGCAGGATTTGCATTTAAGAACAGGGTTTTGTAAATGTAGTTGACACAAGAGAATTTGTGGAGTGAGATTATGTTTAACATGTTTAGGAAGTTAAACAAGGGGGCTGAATGTTGTCTGAAAGCAGAATTTGTTATTATTCTGATAGCAGATTTTTGCTGGGTGATGATGGACTTGAGGTGGTTTGAAGTGGTTGAAGCCCATGCACAGATACCATAGTTAAGATAGGGATAGATTAGTGCATAATATAGAGAGATGAGAGCAGAGTTAGGTACATAATATCTGATTTTGGAGAGTATACCAACTGTTTTAGAGATTTTCTTAGTTATGTGTTGAATGTGGGTACTGAAGTTGAGTCTCTTGTCTAGGAATAGGCCGAGAAACTTTCCATCAATTTTATTGCTAATGTTTACATTGTCTATCTGAAGCTCCTCGGAATGACTGACTTGGCGCAAATAGCACGGTATCACTAATGACAAATTGAGTGGATTTACAAAAGCGGCAGCCAGGATGTGTTCTTTTTTCCCGCGGAACAAATAATGTGAGGATTAACTGTTCAGAACACGTGCATTATATTAGCACACAGATAGAGCTTTACTGACAGCTCAGCACACAGCTAGGCGTCTGGTGGCCTTAATGGAAGCTAAACATCCAGCTAGGAGGTATGTGTTGTTGACAAAAGCTAAGCACACAGCTAGGTGGCCTCAGCTGGGGTTTAACAAAAGTTCAACCCAGCTAGGAGTCGTCGGTTGGTTTTAACCGAAGCTCAGCACCCAGCTGGGAGGCGTCAGCTGGGTGTGTTGTGGCTGTATCCCCTAAGGTAAATATTTAAAGTGACTCACACAATGCATGTCGAATGCAGTCCCAGCTTCCTGGTGAACGTTGTCTCCATGCACGAATTGTCGTGTGTTTGTGTTGCTTAGCAAGTGTTTATTTGTCCTTATTTAAGCTTGATATTCGCGATTGTTTGTGTTTCTGTCCAGTTTCGTCTACTTTGTTTCATCTGCGGAAGCAAGATCACGCCTCAGCTATTGTTCCTGGTTTATTTTTTAACTCAGGACTTTCATTGTTCCTGCATACACGCTCCTGAAGGTGTATACTCACCAAGATGTATACTCCTAGTTATATTTGCGGAGGATGAGCTACAGCTGTTGGGTCCCGCCTCTCAACGTGCCTCTCAACAATTGACGTGCGTATAGATTCCAGAGCTTGTGAAGGGGTGCCATATCCACATTTATAGCTGTGTATGAAGTCTTCCTCCATCACTTTACTTCTTGGAGATAATTCCATCTGTTCACTGTCTCGACCAAGATATTTATTTTGTTTTTGTGGCTCATTTATGTACATAGTCGCCATTTGTGTTCCCTTATATGGTGGTTGCTAATCCTCGTGACGACGACATCCAGCTTCCAGCTGCATTTATTTCAACTCGTGAGTCTGGTTAAAGATATTGAGCAAGTTATACACGAAACGAAGTTTCTTATAATATCTGATCTTCTCAGTATAATCTTGGCTCTGAGAGAATACCTGTACAATCGTTGCTGCATCATTGTCTCATCTTCCCCTTTTTGTCTGAGATTAATGATGCTTCGGAAAGAACAAAACAATAATGTACACAAATTTCGCCCCTACACACTCTCTTCAATTTGAGATTTATTCTATAAAGTTATTTTTTTATTGATTAAACTTACCGAGAACCAGGAACCTGGTAATCCGATGCTCATCTCACAATCCTGCCTTTCATTAACTTTCAAACTACTTCCCCAGATGTTTATACTGGGCATCCCTGTCTTATATGGCGATATGTATATGACCTCTTAAAGCTTTCATATATTTGATCACAAAAATGACAGGCTGGATAACCTGAAGTTTTCAAATAAAAGCATCAGACATCTGAGGTGGGACTTTAACACACAGGTGTTCTCCAGGGTTGGAGATTGTTACACACTAACAGTCCCATTCAATGCTGGAGAAATTACTGAGCTGGAAAATCATCAGGTATATCTTTTACTGCCGGAATCCATCCCCAAAAAACACCCAAATTATACAAATTAAGGAAACTATAGAAGGCCTATTGGCCTATATGTAACAGCTCCAATTTAAACACACGAACTCATAAATGGGAGCTGCCACGTGTGGATCCATGAAATGTGTACGTATTTCATTCATTATGATGTACTGCCAGGAATCTTAGCGATGTATCCAAAGTTTGTTTATTATAGGTGCAGCCTGCACATGACTGTAAAGCTGCCGCCCAGTTGGGTGGGTGTGGAGCAAGACTAGTAACTGTGTGACTCACCACAGATGTAAAGTGCCATGTATGGTGACTGTTGTAAGCCTCTTGTTGATACACTGGTGATATAA
>WNGS01164858.1:28700072-28720355 GCA_020271785.1 Procambarus virginalis
AAAAGAGTATATATATATATATATATATATTATATATATATATATATATATATATATACATACAGAGAGAGAGAGAGAGAAAAGCGTGAAAATGAACTTTGAAAGAAAATGAGAGTTAATTTTTCAACTACCTCCGACAGTGGAGTAAATCATAAGAAATATTGAAAAGATTCGCGTTAGAATCATTAATCTTACCCTTTCGGTCTTATTCAACAGCACCACCCGTCCTCTGACGTGAGAGGTGGATGCTCTACCTCCTGTACTCTGGATCTATATCATATACTTTACAGTTTCTATGACTTAGGGCGTGGTATTCTCAATCTTCTGTGCTTGAGTGGTAGCCACGGAGATAGGCAATTAACATATAGACGGGTATTAGTTGCATTGGGAACCTTCTCTTTAAGGCGAACCGTTAGTCCAGTCGGGAGAGCATTTGCCTCTCACCTCAGAGGACGGGTGTTCGAGGCACGTATGTGTGCCTCGAACCACGCCCCACACGTGGGTATTCACTTTGGGCATGAATAGCGCCTCATAGTGAAATTCATTCATTTGATTCATCGATATCATTGAATCAGTTAATCAACGAATGAAATATTACATCCACAGTAGTGTTGTATACAGTTTATATATATATATAAATATAAATATATTTATATATATATATATATAAATATATATATATATATATATATATATATATATATATATATATATATATATATATAATATATATATATATATATATATATATATATATATATATATATATACATATATATATATATATGTATATATATGACAATGTCAGACCACGGAGGAAAAATGAAACAGGAATTTCCTTAAGTACTTTCGTATATTAATACATCTTCAGAAGGAGTCATCTTCACTCCTTCTGAAGATGTATTAATATACGAAAGTACTTAAGGAAATTCCTGTTTCATTTTTCCTCCGTGGTCTGACATTGTCACATTTTTAATCACGTGTTTATTTTCGTGATATACACACATGTATATATATATATATATATATATATATATATATATATATATATATATATATATATACATATATATATACATGTGTGTATATCACGAAAATAAACACGTGATTAAAAATGTGACAATGTCAGACCACGGAGGAAATATATATATATATATATATATATATATATATATATATATATATATATATATATATATATTAATATATATATATATATATATATATATATATATATATATATATATATATATATATATATATGAAAGGTGACATCAATGTCACTTTTATTAAATGGACTTTCTGAATGTTCAAAAAACTATCCAGTTTACTGTCAAAATGGACATTTATTTATGAGTCATCGTAATTTGTCAACAATAACAAGAAAATTAATTAACAAGATATTATGGCTATTTAGACGAGCAAAGGGTTATTTCGCCGGGTGTGTAGATGGTTGTAAACTCTCGGAATGTTGCCACTTTGGGCATAACAGCAACTGTTTATTTTACTCACGAGAGTGTTAAATGCAGAATTCATTTATATGAATGACAAGGTACCCAAATAGCACTTATATTCTAATTATTGTCATTGATGTTACCTTACACGTTGTGTTTAATGATGTTACCCTGTTCCTTGTGATTACTGATGTACCAGTTTCTCAGTATCTTTTACGAGTTAGGGCGAGTGCTCAAATGGGACTGTTTGTTTTTGTAAAACTGGAATTATCATCTGAAATTGCTACATAGCCTTCCCGGTTTGGTGCCTTCAATTGATATCATCTGAAATATTTCGACATCCCTAAAACACACACACACACACACACACACACACACACACACACACACACACACACACACACACACACACACTCGAAGGGCTCGTAGCCTTGTGGATAGCGGGCAGGACTCGTACTTCTGTGGCGCGGGTTCGATTCCCGCACGAGGCAGAAACAAATGGGCAAAGTTTCTTTCACCCTGAATGCCCCTGTTACCTAGCAATATATATGTACCTGGGAGTTAGTCAGCTGTTACGGGCTGCTTCCTGGGGTGTGCGTGTGTGTGTGGTGTGTGGAAACAAAAGTATTTAGTAAACAGTTGATTGACAGTTGAGAGGCGGGCCGAAAGAGCAAAGTTCAACCCCCGCAAACACAACTAGGTGAACAACTAGGTGAACACACACATACACAAACACGAAAAACGCAACGGCAGCGTTGAAACGATGTTGTTACAACTTAAACAAATAACGTTATAGTTACGGTGTAAGTTGGGTGAGATTAGACGTTGAGTCTTCTCTGTTTCTCCCATTATACTTGATTCTATAACTTAATGAAACAAAGGAACAGTAAGCTTTAACAATAAGAATTAACAGAAGATGCTTCCACCGTTTGTGATAGTGATATAGGAGTTAAGTGTTTAAGCTACCGATAGATTACCCCTTGAGCTACCGATTGGTCACCATTTGAGTTAGTGACAGGAGTTTGTGTTACTGTTTGTGTTAGTGACACGAGATAACTGTTCGAGCTAGCAATTAGAATTGTTTGAGTAAGCGATAGGATGCAACTGCTTGAGTTAGTGACACGACTTAAGCATTTGAGTTTGTCACAGGAAGTAACCTTTTCAGTTAGTGATAGGAGGTAACCTCGATCATTTAGTGAAAATTAATGATACAATATAGTCATTCACAATCAGAAATGAGAAAGTATGAAGTAACATTTTCTATTAAGAATATATCATAGAAACATTAATTAGCGGAATTAGTTTGTGACATGAGGAACTGGTGTCAATTTACAGTACAATTCCCCTTATTTGTCTTTAATTGTTTTTATGAGCGAAGGTTATGCATGTCGCATATAAGTCACGTGAAAGAATATTTAAATAAACTCCCACGAAGAAGCCAAGTTTGAAGCCCACACACAACGTGCTCTCCAGCAAGTTTCATTTCAGTTTGAAGATTCTTGAACTGGGCGCTCCTGCCTCTTTGGCTCTGCTGAAGAAAGTTCCCTGGTCGTCAAGATGGTTTATGTAAACAAAACAAAACAAAAAATGCAGAAAAGTGCTTAGTTCATATTAACATCTATTTTCCTTTTCCCCTAGTGACTGGTGCGGTGTATAAAAAGTTATGAAATGTGTTTCAAAGCTTTTTCCGGTGTTCTCAGTCATAAGCTATTAGTTAATTAAATGAGTAGTAATTTTGTTTTAATTATAAAACCAAAATTTATCATTCTTTTCAAAGTGTTTATATATTTCTTTTTCAAAAGTATCACTTGCCAACATGCACAAGCAAAAGTTGTTAAATCTTCTGAAAATTAGTTAAAAGTTGTATTATTAAAAATCTCACTATTATAGGGCTTTACTGCAAGGGGCCTGTGAGAGGTTATCAGGCCAGAGCGTTAAGTCTATTATTAAACTCAAAGGTTATTACATAGTCGATGAGGAGGGTAAACCTGTTATAACCAAACTGTAACATACAAAATGGGCTCTAGAGGAAAGTAGGAGAACTTGCAAACAATCCCAAAGAAGAAGAAGATCGTCTGAGGGAATGAACAACCCAACCCACACACAACCCAGCCCCTACACAACCCTGCCCCTATACAACCCTGCCCCTACACAACCCTGCCCCCATACAACCCAGCCCCTACACAACCCTGCCCCCATACAACCCAGCCCCTACACAACCCTGCCCCCATACAACCCAGCCCCTACACAACCCTGCCCCCATACAACCCAGCCCCTACACAACCCTGCCCCCATACAACCCTGCCCCTACACAACCCTGCCCCATACAACCCAGCCCCCATACAACCCAGCCCCTACACAACCCTGCCCCTACACAACCCTGCCCCCATACAACCCAGCCCCTACACAACCCTGCCCCCATACAACCCAGCCCCTACACAACCCTGCCCCCATACAACCCTGCCCCTACACAACCCTGCCCCCATACAACCCAGCCCCCATACAACCCAGCCCCAATACAACCCAGCCCCAATACAACCCAGCCCCAATACAACCCAGCCCCTACACAACCCTGCCCCTATACAACCCAGCCCCTACACAACCCTGCCCCCATACAACCCAGCCCCTACACAACCCTGCCCCCATACAACCCTGCCCCTACACAACCCTGCCCCCATACAACCCAGCCCCCATACAACCCAGCCCCTACACAACCCTGCCCCTACACAACCCTGCCCCCATACAACCCAGCCCCTACACAACCCTGCCCCTACACAACCCAGCCCCTACACAACCCTGCCCCCATACAACCCTGCCCCTACACAACCCTGCCCCCATACAACCCAGCCCCCATACAACCCAGCCCCAATACAACCCAGCCCCAATACAACCCAGCCCCAATACAACCCAGCCCCTACACAACCCTGCCCCTATACAACCCAGCCCCTACACAACAGAGCCCCCACACAACCCTGCCCCTATACAACCCAGCCCCTACACAACAGAGCCCCCACACAACCCAGCCCCCACATAACAGAGCCACCATACAACCCAGCCCTCACACAACCCAGCCCCCACATAACAGAGCCCCCACACAATCCAGCCCTCACACAACCCAGCCCTCACACAACCCAGACCTCACACAACCCAGCCCTCACACAACCCAGCCCTCACACAACCCAGCCCTCACACAACCCAGCCCTCACACATGCGTGAACATGGGGGCGACGACACTTCGCTCCGTCCTCCTCGACACATATCAAGTTGAAACTGAGTCGAGTGAAAAGAGGAGCGAAAATGGAAAAGGGAGAGGAAACTATCACATGATAAGAAAGTAGAGGAGAGGTCAGGTGCAAGTAAATAAAGGAAAGCACGAACACCGAGCTAAAGGCAGCTCCAAACGAGATGAAAGGCAAAACGAAATGATGCAGGGAAGCGTAGGAGAGTAAATGGAAAAGTCAGTGCGGAGATGGGAGTATACGACGCAATGTTCATCTCTCCCTTCCCTTCCACCAGTGTGTTGCTTTGAAGTGGAACAGAAAGCGTTACAAGCGAAAGGCGAAACAATCCACTCCCAAACAGAGAAGGCAAGAGACAGAATATAAGTGAGTGACCGAGAAATCGCTCCATCAGGATGGAACAGCAGAAGAGAACTGTCGATATTTGCACAAATATTCCCGGTACTGACCTGAGTACTTGACGCCACCTCCGGTACATGGCTGTCTCTCTGAGGAAGGTCGCCAGCCAGGGTATCAGTCACGTCTCGTTCGTTATCTAACAAGTGATCAACAACGAATCGTAGCTGACCTAACCTGTATAGGTTGTTGTTGTTGTTTAAGATTCGCTACTTGGAACAAAAAGTTTCAAGTAGCACGGACTATGGTGAGCCCGTCTGTATAGGTACTGCAGCCTTATAGCGGTGACAATATATCGCAGGGTAAATCTGCTTAAGGCCTCTCAACTTCCGAAAGATTATAAGGCCTATATATTAACCTTTGGAGGGTTATTAAGTTTGATCAGTCACTGGATAGTTATTAATATTAATTAATATCTGGGGATTTTTAGGGCCTATCAACATTTTGAGCGTTATTAAGGCCGCCACACAATATCTTACTGACCAACCAGCAAGTTCGGTGTTGGGCTTAAGGTCAGTCAACCAATGCTGGTTAATTATGACCACCACAGTACCTTACTGTCAACCCAACATGTATAATGAACATAGTCCAGGACTAAAGTAAACTCTCAGAGTATATACATCGAGAAAATTTGATAATCTGATTGTTGCCGCCACAAATCAATATTCCCGACCTCGGGAATATTACATTGGGTAGATATAACTACCCATATATCGTAAAGGATGGCACTTGGGCCGACCTCGATAGGCCTATAACACTCCCAAACCCCTCCATATTTAATTTTGAAAGTTGGATAAGGATATTACCAAGCATTCGTCTTCCTACTTTTGACAGGCAGGCTGACACAGAGACACAAAAAGACAGACATTCTATTTAATGAATGTAGATGTTCAGTAATGAAACAGTTAACATACTGTTTCAGTAGCAATTATATGTGGGATAAATTGTCTTTTCCTTCATCTTGCATCTGCCAAGAGCGGATGCTTCACTACCCATTGACTATAATTGGTATAGGCCAAATAAATTGGTTACGTCATCTGCGTATTTGACGTCACCCAAGACGTAGATGCTTCCATCATGCGCAGGGTCGACCCTAGTTTACCCCTGTTGTTCGCGCAGGTCGATGGGAGCAGATGATACCCAAGACTTGAGAGATTAGTGACGGTATCAGGTTGTGAGTGTGGGAGATGAACCCAGCAGTATATGTATGTGTGAACGTTTGTATATTTCACCAGCAAATTTATTTCATCTGTTCTGTATTCAATACAGATGAAATACAAAGTGCATTCTCCTTCCTGGTGAATATGTACTTAAGAGTTTCCCGTAGAACTGGACTATGTTTCAAAGTATGCTTGCTGGTTGATCAGTAAGCTATTGAGGCTGTCTTAATAACCCTCCAGATTTCAATAGGCGAAACACCCCACATCAAACTCGCTGGCGGGTCAGTTAGCTATGGTTGTGGTCTTGATAACCCTCCAGTGGTTGATACTGCCGTAAGCCCAACACGAAATCAAAAACAAACCGAATGATGAATTTGGCACAGAACTGGCTCTAGACTCAGGTGAAATTTTTGCACTTTATTTTACAATTATTTTATTATTTTACCGCGTAATTAATTAACATTAGTGGCAATAATTATAGTGTGTATTCTGGCGGCCCTTGAGCACCACAGAGTATAACTAGTGAAAGAATATTAATTAATGGCTCCTGTAGCACATTAGTCTACGTCTTCGGCTCACAACCGAGGAACCTGGGTTCGATCTCTGGGCGGAACATAGACGATTAGGCATGGCTCCTTTCTCCTTTGCCAGGGATTTAGGCAACTGTTGTGGCTTGCACCCTGGGGAAGATCATCAGTAGCTGGTTTAAGAGGGACCTCAGTAATCGAAACAGGCCTCTGGTTACAGATTATGAGACACTATAATGTAGGCCAAATCAATATTATAATAATTGATTATATAATAATATATACTAAAATAATTCATTAAAATAATATTAAATTAAATGCCAATTTTAACCCACAATTCTAGAAATACAAAAATAACATCGATTCGGTCCATCCTGGAGCATAAACATGTAGTGTTAACATTAACACTACATGTTAATGCTACATTAACATGTAGCATCACGACTTATTAAGGGTCCAGGACCGACCGAAATGTAATTCAATTCTAATATTTTCAGATTGGTGGAATTAAAGTCTAGTTCTCAGCCACGTTATTGTTACTTCTTGACTGTGTGTTGTACACTATTTTCCATATATTTGTGATTATCGTGACCAACCCGCAGACCGTGAACAACCCGCAGACCGTGAACAACCCGCAGACCATGACTAACCCGCAGACCATGACCAACCCGCAGACCATGACCAACCCGCAGACCGTGAACAACCCGCAGACCGTGAACAACCCGCAGACCGTGAACAACCCGCAGACCATGACCAACCCGCAGACCATGACCAACCCGCAGACCATGACCAACCAGCAGACCGTGACCAACCCGCAGACCGTGAACAACCCGCAGAACGTGACCAACCAGCAGACCGTGAACAACCCGCAGAACGTGACCAACCAGCAGACCGTGAACAATCCGCAGACCGTGCTCGTTAATTTGTCGATATTGTTCAATTAAAATCTTTCTCTTTAAATAATTCAGCATCAACCCCGTAAATTATGTTATAAATTAATATGTTCCATAAATTAATGCTTTTAAATCCAGATCATTATTTAAATACCTCTAATTCTAATCCACACTAATCCAACTTTTATCCATGGTTTCGTGTTGCTATATTTAGTACCCAATTTACACATAGAAATCACAATAGCGTGATGCATCAAATGAACACATCCATTTGAACAAATGAAGTGGTTTCAACTCTTTTGACCATGTCGTATCTCAGTCGATAAAGGCAGCGTCTGGGATGATTTCGGACGTAGGTTCGAATCCTCGTCACGGCCCTTGTGGATTTGTTCATTAGTACCCAATTATTAGTGTAAAAATCTCAGAAAGAAAATATCACGCAGTACGTATGCCGGGCAGGAAAATATAAGCCTCAAAACATTGTTCTGGATACATGACACAAACACTAACGAGAAGACTGGCCCTTTGAAATATGATTTACATCAAGTAAATGAGTCCAAGAAATGAGTGGCATTCTAAACAGGTACTTTTTTCTCTCAATATATATATATACTAGAGAAGAACTTGGTACTGGAGCAATACCTGTACAAATATCTGCAGCAAGTGAAGAGGGAAAGTTGAATTGTTTAGTCGTTACCAAGGAGGAAGCTATTTAGCTGAAAAATTAAAGCCAAACAAGTCCCCAGGACCAAACGAAGTCTTTGCCGGGGACCTAAGAGAATGTAAGGAAGAGCTAACAGTGACTTTTTTGTTAAATAAATTATTACAATAGAGCAAAGTACCGGAATCTTTGAGAAATACAAATGTTGAGCAACTCTTTAAGAAGGAAAATAGATCACTTACAGTGAACTATCGGCCAATTAGCGTGACATCTATTGTGGGGATTTTGTTTGAATCGATAATAGCAAAATGACTTTCGTTTACTTCTTGAAAGCAATATAGATAAATAAATGATTCGTGAATGATTAATAAAATGAGCGTCCCCTTAGCAAAACACAGTTTTACTGAGGGCAAATTTACTCATATTTAGTAAATTTACGATTATTCTTTCCAGCATATTTCACACAGTTGATAGTAGAAAGGATTGCGACGTTGTTTACCTTGATTTCAGCACAGCTCTTGATACTATGCCTCATGGGAGGCATTTCGACTGACAGAGGCTCATAGTATTGGAAGAGCTAATAAAATAATAAGATATTATTAGATAAGCGCATGATTATTCCAAGGGAAAGAAAGAATTAGTCCAGTTTCCTAAGGCTGGGGTACTGGTACATAGGGCACTATCTCCTGGGCCCTCAGTTTTAATCATGTTTATAAGCAATTCAGAAATAGAACTGAGCAGCAATATTTGCAAGTTTGGGGACGATACAAAAATTCTGCTGGAAGTAAATTCAGAAGAAGATTCAAAATCTAAATCAACTTTTAAAATGAATGAATGATTAGCAGCTGCAGTTACTGCTGAAAAAAATATATAGTTTTGTGGCTAGGTAATAGTTTTGAAATTGTGAGATCTGCATGCTAAATTATCTAAGAGCCGTGATTTGTAGGGATCAGAAGCTAAAATTTCAATGTACAAACGTTCGTAATAAGGCAAATTGGTCATTGGTATTTATTTCTAGAGCGTTAGCAATAAAACACGTATGGTATTATTAAGGTTTACCTTGATTTATTTAAGCCTCATTTAAATTTTGAAGTTAAAAGTCGCCATGCTATCAAGCGGACATATAATTCATTCGAGCGTGTTCAGGGAAGTATGACAACGATAACTCTGGGAATTTGAAACGATTCATGTGAAAAGAGAGCTAGAGAGAAAGCTTAATTTATATTCTTTAGAAAGGCGAAGAATAAGGTGTACTACGAATGGTTTACAAATGGATGAAAGGGTATAATAAAGCAGAGTTTAATGTTCGACACCCAACACACACATATTAAAGAGAAAGTGACAAGGATTTTTTCTGTTTTAGACCATTATCAAGTAACGTAAAGAAAGAAAGAAAGCGACTGAGAAAGTTCTTCACCTTTCGCTTCCTTCAGACGTTTTCTTTGATCTCATCAGATTCTATATTGACTCTTTCTCTTTACATGGTAATTATTGATCTCAAACTTTCAGTGTCGATATGGATCTCCTCTCTCCTGATCTTGCCAATCTCTATATTAAATACTTTGAAAATGTTTGCTTTCCCATTAAAGATACTTGTCTCTCTTGTTTCGCTATGTTGGTGATATTTTTTGCTCTTTTGCCTCATGACTCTAGACTTTTCTAGAGTTTCCTCTCTTCTCTAAATAGTCTGGCATTTTTTGTAAATTTCTAAATTGAATGGGAATCTAATTACTTCCTTCCTTTCCAAGATATACATGTTCACAGCTCAGTCGGGCTTCTTTCTATCAACAGTATCGTAATGAACAGTGCATGGTACGCATATATATTCATTTTTCTTTCATTCTCCATTTGTTAAGAAATGTTTCCTCGTCTCCCTCATCCTATGGCCCTAAGCACATGATCCTCAGTTTACAAGTCTTGGTTATCCCTTAAATTTTATCAACTGTGTCTATTCTTAAGCTAAAATAATTTCCTTTCAATCTAAAGCTCCTTCCATTACTAGAAATACTGGACTGAGCCTTCCCTTCTTGTCTGAACAAAACATTTCACTAATACCCTTCGTTTTCTTGATATAAAACTCGTGTTTCGACAAACCAACAAACTCCGTGGTAATCTGGTTCTCACTGCTTCCATTGCTGTTGGTGTTTATTCTAATTCCTGTCCTTTTGTTCTCTATTCTATCTCTATTCTTGTTCTTTATTCTATTTCCTGTTCCAATACTTTGATGAAATGTGTCCCACTCTAAATGTCAAACTAAAAGAACACCAAAGAAGTTTTTTTCGTATTATTTCCCGCCGCAGACCTGACCACACATTTACAAAGCTAACCATCATATATATACATTTCCTTCTGTCCTCCATGGACAGCGCAAGAGGTCTGTTAAACATATACTCTTAAAACGTGTTAAGTCTGCAGACACAAACATTGCTCTCGTCTGTTGCTAATCATCCAATTGCTTGTTCTTTTTCCCTCCCCCCCTCAGTCTCTACTCTTCACAGACGCCGTTTTGTCGAATCGGCTCTGATGCACAACATGAACCTTAGGCCTGTCTTTGTTGCTGTTGACTCTTTTCTATCACAGTATATAGTTAAATGGTTCTACACCTTCTTAACAAAGTTGATCTGACTAACCTTCAGACCCTCACAAAGTTAGTTTTCTTTTCTCTCTCTTCTGTTCCTATCTCATTTTTTCTCTGTTACACCTGGTTCTCTTGACCAATTAGCTTACCGCAGTTTTCTTTATTCTTATTCCAGCGTTTTATTTAATATCTTCTCGATTTTCACCTCCCAGTTTAACCTTACATGCTCTACCATTCTTTCCTTACATGACATGAAGGATGGTTCTTCACGCCCTTCCTTACATGACGTGAAGGATGGCCCTTCCTTACATGACGTGAAGGATGGTTCTTCACGTCCTTCTTAACATGACGCTCCAGGATGGACCGAAACGTCGCGATCACTTTCTTTATTTTCGTGTATGCGGATTAGGTGTCCAGTTTTCTACAACTTCACTGTGACTTGCTCTCAGCAATATTGTGTTAAATATATCAACACAAATCAGAACACGACATAATGGATACGAATTGGATAAATTTACATTCAGGAAATGCCTCGAAACATGCTGGCTTTGGAAATAGGAGGGGGGGTTGATCTATGGAGTCTCGGTATTATAAAAGACCTAGGATTACTTGATTGTTTCAAGCGCAGGTTTGACATTATATAGAGTTTGGATGGATATAAATATGAGCTGCAGCGCATTGACCAATAAGATCCTCTGTAGCTTCCTTAATATTGATGTTTATGTACTTTCATTTATTTTGCATAATTGACCTTACTTACTTTTTGTAAATATTTAGAAAATATATTGCCAATTTTTTTTATCTCACCATTGGGTAACTTGCCAATGCCTGTCGATTAACTTTGTGACGTTTTCTAAAGAATTATGCCTAAAACTTAACTGTGTTATCTAACTACAGGCTAACAAGGGCAAGATAGAGCAACAGAATAACATTTGCCGTCTTATTTCTAAAACTTCTTGAAATGAGGTCTTGAATTCTATTTGCCTTTTTACGAAAATTTATTCACTGATATCTTGCTGTTTAACATTGTTCAATTGATATTCATTAACTCCCGTTGCAACTTATTAGGCACGTGAGTCCGCATAAGTCTGCCATTGTCAAATTTGCATACATTTTAAAACAATATCTAAGTCGTATTGCATTGATTTTCATTCTTCGCATAAAATTTTCAACCTTAATTAAGCGTCATCGCAAAGTTGCAAAAGTCACTATCACTAAATGGTTTATATGTGTAGCAAAGAACATGTTGCTTAAGAATAATGATTCCACTTGCAACGCATTCTCTCTTGGATTTAACTCTGTTCTAATATTCCATTTCACATCATATAACCAGGCTCTAATACAAGTTCATTTGAGCCCAATATCAGTTATCTTTTCCCTTGCTATTCAATCTTCCGAGAGGAACAGTATAATAATTATCTGTAAATATCAAGGTGTAAAATGTCACACTCGTTTCCATAACTGATTACTTTAAACATGCAGGAAAAGAATGAACTTGACATTTTAAAATATTCATATTTAATAATTGGTAAAGTAATGCTGTGAATTTTTTGTCCCTTTGTAAAGTAATGGTTTGAATATTGTAATGTTCTGCTGTTCATATACGTGAATGACATTTGCAATAATTAATTTAACTAATTTTGCCATAATAAATGGTAAGCTAATTGACAGATAGGTAGAAACGATTGACTTTTTTTTTCATTTTCAGCAACATTCACCACTTTTTCAACTCCCTCCCCCCACCTCCTCACCAAATTATACTTTAAATACCAGTACCTGCTAAGTTCTTCACCTTAATCATATCTCTCCCCTTCATTATACAATTCAGCCTCCACGTAACCGATGTTTCTATAAGTGTATATGGAGTGGTTTATAAATGGCCTCAGTGCTATTTTCCCCATAGTTTTGTTCCATGTTCGCATTCACGCTATCGCAAATGCTTCTCTATTTACCTTCAAAACACCGGTTTGAAGCCAACCATCCATATTAACCCTTTACCTGCTGTTTATAAGAAAGCACTAAACCGGATCAGTTCAGGAGACACTGTAAAAAGCGTTATATATACATGACTGTCACACTGATGTAAAGTGCCTTGTATAGTGACTGTGGTGAGCCTTTTGTTGAATCACTTTATATATAAAAATACTATTGATATGTGTATGTATTTGTGTACATGACTGTATATATATGTACATATATGTAACATTAACAATTGTGTAACTAGCTTTACAAGATTGTCACTTGCTCAGCTAAATGAACAATGGAGTTCAGTTTATGTGCCTCTGTAACCTTTTCCACCACCACCCCACTCCCTACCTCGGGATGGGTATAGGGTACATAATAAAGAAACAAATTAAAAAACAAAATGTCACACCGGCAAAACCCGAAGCTTAATAAACCGTTAAGTGCGACAGTACGAGACTGGGTTGGTATGTTAACAGGCCTGAGTCTTTTAACTTATATTGGCGAATTAACCGTGTTTCTCTTGGGTAATTTGGAGCAGTTATTTCGTAACTCTTTCAGTCTCCATATCTCGTAACTCTTCAGCTTCGAATCAGTAAGTCAGTACAGGGAGCACACTGTAATCCACTGGCATAATAATTTTTCATGATATAAATATGATTCCTATTAACAGNAGACTTAGCAACATAGAAGGTACGTGTGAGATAGATGTCACGGCCTCCTCTCACGTTTACCACTCCGTACAAAAATGCATGGGTTTTGCCCAGTCAGAAGCGTCAATCTTTTAGGGCTACAGTGATGGAACAGTGATCAGAGATATCGCGAAGTCTATGACGACATTCGGGAAAGCCAAATACGTTGATTGACATTGGCAAAATACGGCCTCCTACGACAACACGGCCGCAGGAGGTCGTAGGTTGGTCCTTCATCCGACAACTCTCTGTTTACAGAGGTGGTCACCACTTGGCTCTAGAGAGTGAATAGAGAATTCCCTCGGTGAATATACGGCAGTGCACATATAATACTAATACTAATAATAATCCCCAATATATAATAATAATCCCTAGTAATACGGGGGGGGAGGAAAACCAGAAATGATTAATAGTGTGAGCTACATAATATCGCAAGCCAGAAATAAAGCAGAAATTTACTTTATAGTAATAGATACAGACAGGAGACCAATAATGGAATAATATCAATGAACTAGCAACTCGTCTCAGTCGACCCGGAACAGGACGACATTCAACAATTCATCCCACTTAGAAACACCTTTTTGTCTCATCGCGATAAGAACATACAGTCGAAACATACAAATGTTTACATATAACATAGCCAATACACAGAGAAATCACAATAACAATGTGTGATATATCAATGAGAAGATCGACAGGAGTAATGATGAAAATAGTGCATAGGTTCGAATCCTCGTCCGGTGGCTCCTGTGCATATGGCGTAAAAGGAAACACCGATTGCTGTGCTCGCATTAAATCGTCAGTCCTTACTATGTGGCTGCTATCGCGGGGGAGGATATTGCTTGACAGTATTTATGAGGGTGTCCAGCTGCTGGACACTTTTCATTACCAGAAGAGTGGCAGTGTTGATGGCTTCAGGCTGGTGACTGCAAGATTCAGGGACTCTTAGAGCTCATTTAAGGTCCTTGGTTGCTTCACATTCCAGGAGATAATGAAGTAGTGGGTTTTCTGTGATTGTTTGGCAGAAGATACATACCCGCTTTCTTGGGTTCATTAATTTCCCAGTTGCATCTGTAACTTAGACGTAGTCTATATAACCGAACTAATATTTCCCTGTGGATTCATTCCTTTCGTGATATTTACCTGTCTAACTGGTGGCCTGAAGGTACCATATTGCAAAGGGCGAACCTTCTGCTACTCTCTGTTATGGTAGAAAGAGATTGATAAAATTTATCAATCTTTATAGTAGAAAGAAGTTGCTGTTGTTGTTTTAGATTCAGCTACTGGAACAAAATTTCCATGTAGCACGGGTTATGGTGAGCCCGTAGTAGAGAGTAGAAAAAGGATGGAACGGGGTATAAATAAGGAAAGAGTGAAGGGAGGAGCAGGTAAGGGAAGAAGGTAATTCCTAGAAGAAGGTAAGGTGAAATGTAAGGTAAGCTGGTAAGGTAAGCAAGGTATGGCAAGGTAAGGTAACGTTATGTAAGTAGGTAAGCAAAAAAGGTAATTCTTAGAAGAAGGTAAGAGTAAGGTGAAAGGTAAGAGTAAGGTGAAAGGTAAGAATAGGATGAAAAGTAGGAAAGGGATGAGTGTAATAATGGTATGGAGGAAGAAAGGGATAAGGAAAGAATAAGAGGAGGGTAACAAAAGGAAAAGAAGGTAAGCTTAAATCAGGTCACGTTTGTTAGGAAGTTAAAAGCATTTGAGTATATACTGTGAAAGGGAAGAGTGAACAGCAACAAAGCCAGGACTAAGGTTCATGTTGGGTAGGTTATGTATCGGCGTCTGTGAAGAGCAAATGCAGGACAGATTGTTTCAGAAGACGACTAATCAGTAGGATGATTAGTGTCCTTAACATGACAGAAGAGAGTCTGAGAGAGACAGGAGAGAATTTGTGTCAACATACTTAACACTTCTTTTGTGTTCCTTAAGTCTATCATTTAGTGTACGGCCAGTTGGATACCAGGGCGAGAGAAAGATTTGTAAAAAAAAAAAATTGGAATCAAGACCCTGAGGGTCGCTGAAGCGTAGAGCACGGAGGAAAAGAGAGACGAGAACACTTTTCCTGACGGAAGGAGAATGATACGAAAAGAAGTAAATGTACATACCACTATGCATGGGTTTTTGGTAGACAGAGATAGAGAAATCGGACACAAGCAGTGAACGTGAACGTCAAGAAAAGGAAGGTGGAAATAGACCCCCATTCAATTTTAAATTGATAGAAGGAGCCAGATTGTTAAGAAAGAAGAGGAAAGGCTGGAAAAGCCTTGGGTTATGAGTCCTTAAAGCAAAAATATCATCAACATAGCGACGCCAGAGGGAGGGACGAGGATAAGTAAAGTGAAGAAGAACGGTTTCGAAGTACTGTGTTTCATATAGAGATTGGCAAGCACAGGGAAGAGAGAGAGAGGGGAACCCATAGTATCATCGAAAGTTTGAGATAAGTATTTTCCGTCGAAAGAGAAGCATTAGAGTCAACACAGAGTCTGATGAGTTCGAGGAAAACGTCAGCGAGAAGCAGGAGATGGAGAATGCCCTCAGTCGCCTTCTGACTATGAAAAGATAGAACGTCATCAAGGGGATCATTGGTAAACAGAGAGTCGGACCGAAACGTCGTCATTTCTCCATCTTCAGATGTGTGGTTTGGTCATCACACTACAATAGCCCAAACCAATTACTGTGACTACAGTAGCCCTCACCTCTGTCATCCCTATTGCAGCGACCCCAGTAGTCCTCATCTCTGCCATCCCTATTACTGCCAACAAAATAGGCCTCAGCTCTGAGGAGTTAAGGTAATAGAGAGACCTTTTAATTAAGCAATTATTGGCTTACAGGAATTTTCAATAATTAATTCTAAAAACGTCATTGCAATATTGGTCTCGTTGGATGTTACAATATAATAACGCTAGTGTGTTTGAACCTTGTTTACTCCTGCACATAATAAACTTTTAATTGAATTAATTGAAAACATTATGCGCAACTAAATTATATGTATCATTTGCTAAGCAATATATATATATATATATATATATATATATATATATATATATATATATATATATATATATATATATATATATATATATATATATATATATATATATATATATATATATATAGGGGGGTACCACCTCTGGTGCAATTATAGGGACCCACAGCCTCAGAGAAGGGAACACAGAGCATTCAGGGAAAAACTTGCCATTTAACTCTGAATACATGAGGGTGTTCGCTTCTCCTACCACCCCCCTTTTTTATGGTGTACACTTTATTAAGCAAGGTTATACAGTTACATATCTGATTGTATACAAAAAATGAGCATTAAGAGGACACAAAAATAGTTCGCTTCCTAGAGGCTGTAGATTTCCTCGAACTCCTCCGACGTTGGGCAGGAACCGAGGATGCAGCGAGCATTCCCCCTCTGGATCGCGACACTGAGGCGCTGAAAGAGAAAACTTGCCGCTCTAGGGTCTCTTGTGGTGTCAATGAGCTTGGAACCAAGATCCTTTAGAAACCTTCTTGCACTCTCTCCCCATGGGCCTAGGGTCTCAGACCCTATTGGAACGAAGTTGTACCGATGATCTAATTGCCTATACTTGGCTGACTTGTCTCTTTCTCTGTGTGTCGCCGCGGCTCCTGCTGTGCCGGCAGAGAGGTTGATGTATGTGGCTGCCAGGGTGGATACGCAAGTATAGTCCCATGCCAACTGTCTGCCACCCTTCCACGGACGCAGTGTGATTCCGTCTGGTCGGCCGGCAAAGCTAACAGAGTCACGGTTCAGAAGGTTGCGGGGCTCTCTCTCCGCTGGACACTGGGCAGAGGCAAGGCTTCTTTTAATGATGTCGTTTACTTCGTCGTGTCTAGTGTGCCAACCACCAGATTTTCCACAGTGCAGGCCATGCAATCCATATTCGTCAGCATCTGCCTCGCCGCAAATACACCTATGAACAGTGTGGATAGGGGCAGCAAGACGGAGAGCGACTGCAATACGGAGCTCCTGCGGATCAAGACGTGTGCCTGTCGCAGACATAGGGACTGCCAAAAGGAAGTCCCCTGCATGGGGAGCCTGCACAGCTGTGAGGCGTGCACGATCAGGGGGTTTTGTTGCTGCCTCCAGCAAAGCTGTGGCTTCTTTGTCTGCAATGGGGCTGTCCCAACTGGATTGTTTCTTGGCTTTCGGCATGGCTGGTCTGAGTGCTGGGTCTGCCATGGCACCCCATTTCGTGTCGCATTCCGTGTAGTGGGGGTCCTGTATCCCCGCTACATCACTGAGGGTGTCAGGTAGAATTTCCTTAACCAGGTCATCTGATGCTGAGGAGGAAGACAGGAAGGCTGGGACAGCAATTTGGGTGGCAGTGCGGACACCCAAGCCACCGAGCCTAACAGGAAGAGTGGCTTGTTTCCACTGGCACTCGTTGAGGGAGAGATTAACAACTTTTTCCAGCATGGTCTTCAGTAAGAGGTCATACTCTTCAAACTTTCGGTTGTCGTAAGATGGGGCGCACCTCAGAAAGTAGGTTAGCCTCGGAAGGGATAGGCATTTGTGAGGAGATAAAAAGCATCGTGGGCATCGATGTCACCTATTCTGTCTTCCATCCTCCTAAGGTCTGCGATTTTCTTGTCAAGGATCTCCTCAATGGCATTAGACCCGAGGGGGGCTCCAAGGAGGGTGCTGTTCTCGGCCCTAATGACATGGGCTCCAGGCAAGGCAGACTTTATTCTAGCTACGATGTCTGGGTTGGAGGAGACTACTTCACACTTGGAAGTGAATATATATATATAAGTGAAATTGAAGTGAAATAAGTGAAGTGAAATAAGAAATAAGTGAAATAGGAAGTGAAATATATATATATATATATATATATATATATATATATATATATATATATAAATATATATATATATATATATATATATATATATATATATATATATATAAACCTAGAAGGGGTACCACCTCTGGTGCAAGTGTAGGGACCCATAGCCTCGGTATATAATATATATATATAATATATATATAATATATATATATATATATAATTATATTATATATATAATGTTTTTTTTTTTAACTTGAGTCAAAAGTAACTAACACTTATACAGTAAAGCAAGAGGCTGCGCGCTCGACCGTGCCCGCCCCGCGCCCGCACTCACTCACGCGTAAATGTTCCTAATCATAATCGTCTTCCGTTATTTTTAGGGCAGCGGTTATGACAATAAATTTGGTGTATTGGTCTTCGGGAGGCATTGCTGTTAAGGTCATCCTGGTGTTAGAGGGTGGTGTGCGGCAGGGGAGTGACCCGCGACGCAAGTTCAATACCGCAATAACTTTCCAATTCTCTTAAAGATACTCACGCTAGGATACTCACTCAAGGGGGGGTAGAAATAGCCTAAGCTACTCTATCCCTTTGTGCTGTATTTCTTGCTTATGTCAATAAACATACTTGAACTTGAACTTGAACCTCACTCTACCGACCTGACTATGAACACCCACAATAGGAGAGGGGTCACAGCCCAGCCCGTCCGTCTAAGGATTCCCAACTTCAAGAAAACGGTCAATTTAAGTGTCCTTATCCTAACCTACCAGAGGACCCAAAACAGAAAACGGGACAGTAGGTCCCTTTCGCCAGCCGCTTCCACTTCTAGTACGACGATTTTGGCCGTATGTAGATTATACGAGCGATAAGTGGGAGCCGGTCGGCCGAGCGGACATCACGCTGGATTTGTGATCCTGTGGTCCCGTGTTCGATCCCAGGCGCGGAGAGAGAAACAATGGCAGAGTTTCTTTCACCCTATGCCCCTGTTACCTAGCAGTAAAATAGGTACCTGGGTGTTAGTCAGCTGTCACGGGCTGCTTCCTGGGGGTGGAGGCCTGGTCGAGGACCGGGCCGCGAGGACACTAAAGCCCTGGGAAGACTCTCGCCTCGCAAGCGCTTGGCCTGAGTACGTATCCTGGCCCGGGGAGGATTGACTAGGCGCCAGTCCTTAACTGTTGCCTCTGTTCACCCAGCAGTGGAATGAGTACCTGGTGTTAAAGGGTTTTTAGGGGTCGTATTCCGGGGAATATTAGGATAAGGACCTGCCCAAGACGCCACGCGTGCTATCTTATCTTGAGGTTATCTTGAGATGATTTCGGGGCTTTTGTGTCCCCCCGGCCGGTCCTCGACCAGGTCTCCACCCCCAGGAAGCAGCCGTGACAGCTGACTAACACCCAGGTACCTATTTTACTGCTAGGTAACAGGGGCATAGGGTGAAAGAAACTCTGCCCATTGTTTCTCCTCGGCGCCTGGGATCGAACCCTGGACCACAGGATCACAAGTCCAGCGTGCTGTCCGCTCGGCCGACGGCTGGTGGCTGTACCAGAATGTAACAACTCTTGTATATATCAATAAATATAACAAGTATCACAACGGCAGGCCAAGTGGACCACACACGCCTGGTCCATGGACCTGGTGCAGGCTGGGGCAGGCGGGGCAGGCCGGGGCAGGCTGGGGCAGGCTAGGGCAGGCCGGGGCAGGCTGGGGCAGGCCGGGGCAGGCCGGGGCAGGCTGGGGCAGGCTAGGCAGGCCGGGCAGGCTGGGGCAGGCCGGGGCAGGCTGGGGCAGGCCGGGGCAGGCTGGGGCAGGCCGGGCAGGCTGGGGCAGGACGGGGCAGGCGGGGCAGGCTGGGGCAGGCCGGGGCAGGCTGGGGCAGGACGGGGCAGGCTGGGGCAGGCCGGGGCAGG
>WNGS01164858.1:28727613-28741517 GCA_020271785.1 Procambarus virginalis
CTGACCGACTCCCTCCCCCCTTCCTGACCGACTCCCTCCCTCCCTTCCTGACCGACTCCCTCCCCCCTTCCTGACCGACTCCCTCCCCCCCTTCCTGACCGACTCCCTCCCCCCCTCCTGACCGACTCCCTCCCCCCTTCCTGACCGACTCCTCCCCCCCTTCCTGACCGACTCCCTCCCCCCTTCCTGACCGACTCCCTCCCCCCCTTCCTGACCGACTCCCTCCCCCCTTCCTGACCGACTCCCTCCCCCCCTTCCTGACCGACTCCTCCCTCCCTTCCTGACCGAAATCCCCCGGGTGGTCCCTCCCAACGCTCTCCTCTCTCCCGACACCACCCACCCACCCCACCCCTCCTACACCATGGCCTTGAGCCAAGGATTAATACAGTTTGCCGGTCAAGAGCCCTTCATAAGGTAAGAGAAACTTTGGTACTGTATTGTAGTTAGAAAAAAACATTGTATTCAGTATAAAATGTATTTGTATGTTAATATTTTGGAGGGTGGGGAACGGATTACTCAAATCCCTTATTTCTTATGGGAAAATTCGCTTCGACTTCCGATATTTCGACATCCGATCCGTCTCTGGAGCGGAGTACCATCGGAAGTCGAGGCCCCATTGTATATGTCGCTTGAACGTGACACACTTTTTTCTCTTGAATGCACCCAACACCGCGCTCAAGCGTCATTTGAGCAAATATTTCTATAAAATCCAATTCTTATCCGATTGACTTTAAAATCCAATTCTTATCCGATCGACTTGGGGATTGTATACAGGTTTGCCATGAATTTCCGTTTTCTCTAATAGCACATAGCCTATTTGGGAGAACGGCATGTATTGTATCTTCGTGGTAAGACCATTATATTGGTGACACGACGAGTGTAATCGACGTAGTTTTTCATTTGGTGCTGGTCTAACGCATCCTTGTGTGACATTTGAAATGAAATTTGGGTGAAATTCCCAAGAAGAGAGAGTCCGCCTGACTCAGGTGGATTCTCCTTCCACACCATAAACCCCTCTCCTCCTTCCCACCTCCCCATCCTCTCCCTCAAGCCAGCACTACTCTTCATAAGGTAAAGTAAACATTAAAACACTACAACAAAACATTTATAATTACATGTGCAGCATTATATTTACATAAAAAAATGTCGTACAAGTATGGATGTTTTTGGGAGTGGAACGGATTAAATTTATTTCCTTTATTTTAAATGGGGAATTTGTTTCTTAAGACAAGTTTTCCAGATAACGAGCTCAGTGCCAGAACAGATTAAACTCGTTAATAGAGGTTCCACTGTATAACGATGATTCACTCCTTTTATTATATAAATATATCACAATACACACTATTGAATAATATTACTGCAAAAAAACTAAGAAAAAATCAGAGACATTGAAATAATTAGGTAATAATATCTTTGTGGCAACTCCCACCTGACAGCTCGGGTGACGCTGACTGGTTCTGACGACCGCTCTGTCAACGCTCACATTTGCTAGACTTCCTCGCCTATTGCGCCCAAAATATATCGCCTACAATTTTTTTTTATTTTTCCCGTACTCAGGGAACACAAATTAACATTTTTAGAAGACGAAATAATTTTTTAGATTTTTTTTTTCTTGTGCACAGGGGTGTAAATCTCCTCAGGACCCCTTAGCAGCTTTAACTCTTAAACCGCGCATATCATATATATATATGATATCAGTGACAAAACCGAAAATGCGCATATCATTTATATATGATTTCATGTCTAGCGCAATAATTTAAACACCCTGAGTGGGATAGGGGTAGTCATCGGTAATCCTCAACAGACCATAAACAAACCCCACCTGGGAAAAAAATCCTGTGTGGGTCCTCTTTGTGTACAGGCCTCAGTTACCCGGCAGACACCATGGCGAACGCATCAAGTTCCAACGACCGACCCTGCTCAGCGAGGCGTTCCTTGCAACCTCTGACCGAGGACGAAATTAATCGTAATTTGTTCCCGGATGGTGATGAGTCTGATATTGATGACTCCAACTTTGATCATGACTACACACAGCCCTCAGAGGTGGATACGACCAATGACGAGTGTGAACATGCTGGCTCCACCAGGGCTAGGTCCATGCCTCCTCGCCCTCACTCGACCCCAATTTGTGCGAGACCACACAGTTCATGTGCTTCCTTGAAAGATATTGATGTTTTGCTCGACAAGTCTGAAGAAGGTGAATCATTTTCTGGTTTTAGTGACTTAGAATTGGAAAATAGTTTCGCTAGTGCAAGTGGAGTGTGTGGTGTTGCCAAACGACAACTTGTCACATCAGCAGTATCTGGCCAAGCCATGTGGCACTGCATGGCACCACATGAACAAAGACCTTCAACATCGAGTAATTTTCCATCACTGTACCTGCCGGCCCCTACTGTTCCTAGACCTGCTTCGGCTCCTGGTCCACGGTTTCCTCGCTGTGGTGCCGCTATTGGCTCTCGAAAGATATCCGGTGTTTTTATGTGGAGGGATGGGACAGATTTTGTTCCACAAATTCCTGTTTTTGATAATTCAGATGTTGGAATTGCAGACATTTTCCCTGATAAGGTGCAAATATGTGTGAAATATACTATTTTACTGCATATTTTGATGAGCCGCTAATGGAACATATTGTTCATGAAACGAACAAATATGCGAGTGATCTCATTGATGAGGAGGAGTTATCTGATTATTCACGTTTGCACCGATGGAAAGATACGACTGTAGGTGAAATGTATGTGTTTTTGGCACTGTGTATGTTGATGAAACATTGTGTCAAACATGTAATTGACCATTATTGGAGCAAAGACCATACTGTTCCAACACCGATGTTCGGCAAATATATGTCTCGAGACTGATTTGCGGTAATTCTCAGGTGTCTTCACTTTGCAAGTGATGAAGACCGGAATGATGATGATAGACTTTGGAAGGTAAGGCACGACCTGAATGAACTTATCGGAAAGTACAGGGATTTCTACGTACCAACTCAGAAGCTTGTGATTGACGAATCCCTTGTGCTTTTCAAAGGACGTCTTGCCTTCAAGCAGTATATTCCCTCCAAACGCCACCGATATGGATTGAAATTCTTTGTACTCTGTGACTGTGAAACAGGAATGGTGTTACAAATGATAATGTATACAGGTACAAATGTAGACATTCCTGGTAAGACCAACATGGCTTCTCGGGTAGTGTTGTGAAGGCACTGCTTGCACCATATCTCAACAAGGGCCACATATTATACACAGATAACTATTATACCACTCTTGCTAACTAGGTTCTTGCTTGATAATAGAACTGAAGTGTGTGGCACAGTGAAGGCAAAATGAAGGGAAATGCCAGTGTTTCCAGGTGCTATGCAGGTTGGTGATTGCGAGCTCAGAAAAAACAGGTGGAACACTTTCAGTGCGGTGAATTGTATGTATACAATTGACGATTTACTATAAAACAAAACAAAAAACGGCCAACCTACTCATGAGAAACTCTCCAGACACAAAGCAGAACGCTTTAAAAGAGACCAATGTCGTCTATGCCTTCAAATGCCCACTTGGGGACTGTAAGCCTCAAAGAACTCAGTATATAGGCAAGACAACAACATCTCTTTCTAGGCAATTAATGATGCATAAGCAACAGGGCTCCATTAAGGAACATATAATCTCTTTCCACAACCAGACCATCACCAGAGAAGTCTTAACAAAAAACACGGAAATCATCGATAGATACAGCGATAGCAGGCGGCTTGATATCTGTGAGGCACTATACATTAAGAAGTCAACACCAGCAATCAACAGCCAATTAATGCACAACTATATTCTACCCACTTCAAGACTCCGCACCAATATAGAAGCATCAAGAAATATGGGCCAATAGGCCCTCTGCAGTTACTTCCATTCTTCCCTTTAATTTACCCAATTTATATCCATTGTTTCGTGTTCTGTCTAGTGTTGAAAGTTTTGTTCACCTCATCCAAAACTATTGTAACATATCACCTCACCCAAAATGCGGGTATAAAATGAAAGCTGTTTAAATCATAGGATAGTAGAACTCAGTTTAGTGTTTGCAGGTTATCAAGAGCCAAGAGTCAATTGGAGCGGAGTCAAGACTCTACTCCAATATAGAAACATCAAGAAATATGGGCCAATAGGCCTTCTGCAGTTCTATTTGTACCCAACTTCTATAGCCCGTTCTGTGTTTTGTTGAAAGTTTGTTTTTCACCCCACTATTGTATTACATCACCTCACCCAAATGCAGGTATAAGAGCCTCACCCAAATGCAGGTATAAGAGCCAATGTTGTTTCAGGCATAAGTTGTGTGTTGATAAACTAAAGTCTTTGAAAATGTAATAAGTTTTACGAAACGCGCTCAAGTGTCGCGTCAGACTAAAAAACCAGCGTTGAATGTAATGAAACGCCATTTTCTGGGTGAGTCCCGGAGGCTCCCCGGAGCTATCCCAGGCTGATATGCTAATGTCAGACTTTGGCATCAGTCATGTGTATGGAGTTCTTAGGCCTACCGGGGACCACGGCCAGAACCGGGCCCCCTCAGAGAGGCAAGGGGAGCAATGGCCTATAGAAGCCCCCGTGTGATTGGAAGCATTCTATGTCTGCCATCGACCGGGACAGGCACCCAGAAAGGTAAGCGCCCCAAAACAAACCCCTATTCTGGTTAAGATTGCTACCAAAAGTCGAACTAGTGGATAGAACTCCCCAAAAGAAAACAAGCAAACTAGTATGACGTCACATGTCACCGCGCCGCTGTCTGCGCAGCTCCCCCCTCCCCGGGAGGGGGAAGGGGGAGCCCCAGACCTCACACGCCGGCTATCCACCCATCAGTTCTGAGGCTGGATGTCAAGACATGCGAAAAACCACCGACCGGAGGGAGGGAGGGTTGCCGGGGAGCCTCCGGAACTCACCCAGAAAATGGCGTTTCATTACATTCAACGCTGGTTTTCTGGGGGAAGCCCCGTCGGCTCCCCGGAGCTAACTACCCACAGAGGAAGATCAAAAGGGATGGAACCGGGAGGCGGACACCACGCACCCCTCCCCTGGAAGCGAGACAACCGGCAGCAATGCCAACCCAAGGCGCCACAGCCCCAGACAGTCCCGGGAACAACACAACAACGAGCAGCAAGGCCCTCGAACGAACACCAAAGATCCATGCCCGAAAGACTGCGAGAACACGTCATCCAAACGGCAGCGAGAGCAGCAAAGCCACGAACGCCACGGACAGGAAGGAAGAACACATGCAGCCGAGCCGCAAGAACACGGCTGACAACCCGGGACACCAGCACAGGCGAACCAGGAAGAACAGAACCGGATCAACGCAAAAATGCGCTCCGGACACAGACGCCGTGGCACACAACCGCGGAGACCAGGATGGTGCAAGCGGCGCACGAACAGCCCGGAGGTGAAACGACGCACAAGACAGCTTACGAACGGTGTAGAAGCAACACCAAGACCGAAAGCAAGCCAAAGCGGCCCCTCCAGCACCGCACAAAAAGAGAGAGGCGACAGTATGCAGCATGACGACGGCCCAAAATGAGCCCAACAGGGCTACAAGGAGCCCAACCGGACTACAAAGAGCCCAAAACGGCAACAAGAACGAGGAGCCGACAGACGTTCCAATAACGCAGGAAGTAGCGAAAAACCTTCCCGTACCCTCGAGAACACGGAAGCCAAACCCAGTCCCGAAGGCACACAAAGGCGCAGGCGCACCCGAGACCAGTAGTCACGTAGAACCCCCAAAACGGGGAAACACGACGAAAACACCGTCCCAACAAAGGGTGGGGGGAAACATCCACCCACAGGACGGAACCAACCGACTCAAAGGCCAAGGAACCAAGCCCGGGGAGGGGCTGACGACCAAACAGCACATACGGCGAGTGGGGAGGAAAACCCTACTCTGCGTAACCACAAGCCCGCCTAGAAGGGGATAAAAACCCCCACGGGGACCAACGGGGCCAAGGCCCCCCAATTAAGTCAGCCTCTCCCCAGCCCCGGGAACCCACACGACAGGCCCCGGGGCCGAGCCGTCCCCCCAAAGCCCCGGTCGTACCAGAAAACCGGGGCAGCCGTGAAAACACGAAGGAAGGGAGCCCACTGGCAGACTCTTACAACACGGCTGGAGGAACAGGCTCAAATGCCCCCGTCACTACCCCGGAAGGGGATTTCCCCGAGACTGCCCGAGTCTCAACACCAACAAACCCCGCCCTGAACCTACAGACGGTAAGGAACCGGATGCAGGCAGGAAGGGGAATCCAGGGGAAAAACCAAGAACCAAAACGGGGCAGCCCCGGGGTTCCCGGGGAGTTACCACGAGAGCGTAGCCACCACCAAGGCTCAAGTGCAACGCCTCTGCTGCCCGCACCAGCTTAGCACAACTGGGTAGCCGAGCCACAACGAGCAGCAAACTCGCAGGACTCCGGGTCGAAGGTGTCACCGACCCCACAGGCAGCAGACGGAGGCAAAACAGAGTCACCCAGAGACAAGGGGTGAGCAACCCTCAAACTCGCTGGAAGCGAGGGGGGGGCTCTGGGGTCACATCCATCGGACCCACGCGCCCCCAGGGGTTTCCCAGGGTCCCGAGCGTTTACTATAAGAGGACTCGCGCTCAGGTAGTCCCAGGCAGGGTACTGCCAACCGGCACCCAAAACTACCAAACAACTTTCTAAGAACTGAACCCCCGGGATGTGTACACTCACGGGGACCTAGCAGGGGGTGCCACCAGAAATACTCAGAACACAAGGGACCCAAGGGGCAAGAACGAAGGCAGACCCCCGCACCAGGTAGATAAACAAAAAGAAAAAGAAAACCCCGCAAGAGGACAGCATACCCAAGCGCAACAGAGCCGGCCGCTATGATTGGGAAAAGACAAGCTGCACAGTACCCTGCGCCCCAACAGTGCAAAACTGCCCCTTACCCTAAGGCGACCAAGGGAGACAGAACACCCGAGCACACAAAGAGCGGCCGAAAACCAAGCAGTAAACGGCCTAGCAGGGGCAGACCCCAAGGAACTTGTGGAAGGTGGCCCCAAGTCCCAAGGGCAGTACTTACAGGGCACCTAGGGAAGGGAACCCTAGGCGCATGCAGCCCGAGTACTGGAGAATCACTCTCGGCTCACGTACCACCTAGAAAAACAGACACCACACGCTAGGTACAGTGCTGAAACAACCACTGGAGCCGGAGCACATAACCGGTGCCTATAGCATCAGCCGAAGAACTGATGGGTGGATAGCCGGCATGTGAGGACTGGGGCTCCCCCTTCCCCCTCCCGGGGAGGGGGGAGCTGCGCAGACAGCGGCGTGGTGACGTGTGACGTCATACTAGTTTGCTTGTTTTCTTTTGGGGAGTTCTATCCACTAGTTTGGCTTTTGGTAGCAATTTTAACCAGAATAGGGGTTTGTTTTGGGGCGCTTACCTTTCTGGGTGCCTGTCCCGGTCGATGGCAGACATAGAATGCTTCCAATCACACGGGGGCTTCTATAGGCCATTGCTCCCCTTGCCTCTCTGATGGGGCCCGGTTCTGGCCGTGGTCCCCGGTAGGCCTAAGAACTCCATACACATGACTGATGCCAAAGTCTGACATTAGCATATCAGCCTGGGATAGCTCCGGGAGCCGACGGGGCTTCCCCCAGAAATAAAAATGAATTTTGGAGAATTGATTTTTCATTTACCGTCACCAGTAAAAAGAAACATAAGGAAAATCGAGAAAATTTGTGTTNCATCCTGCCACTGGACCCTCCCTGCTACCACCATCCTGCCACTGGACCATCCCTCTACCACCATCCTGCCACTGGACCCTCCCCGCTACCCCCATCCCTCCACTGGACCCTCCCCGCTACCACCATCCTGCCACTGGACCCTCCCTGCTACCACCATCCTGCCACTGGACCCTCCCTGCTACCCCCATCCTGCCACTGGACCCTCCCCGCTACCACCATCCTGCCACTGGACCCTCCCTGCTACCCCCATCCTGCCACTGGACCCTCCCTCTACCACCATCCTGCCACTGGACCCTCCCTGCTACCACCATCCCGCCACTGGACCCTCCCTGCTACCACCATCCTGCCACTGGACCCTCCCTGCTACCACCATCCTGCCACTGGACCCTCCCCGCTACCCCCATCCCTCCACTGGACCCTCCCTGCTACCACCATCCTGCCACTGGACCCTCCCTCTACCACCATCCTGCCACTGGACCCTCCCCGCTACCCCCATCCCTCCACTGGACCCTCCCCGCTACCACCATCCTGCCACTGGACCCTCCCTGCTACCACCATCCTGCCACTGGACCATCCCTCTACCACCATCCTGCCACTGGACCCTCCCTGCTACCCCCATCCTGCCACTGGACCCTCCCCGCTACCACCATCCTGCCACTGGACCCTCCCTCTACCCCCATCCTGCCACTGGACCCTCCCCGCTACCACCATCCTGCCACTGGACCCTCCCCGCTACCCCCATCCTGCCACTGGACCCTCCCCGCTACCACCATCCTGCCACTGGACCCTCCCCGCTACCACCATCCTGCCACTGGACCCTCCCTGCTACCCCCATCCCTCCACTGGACCCTCCCCGCTACCACCATCCTGCCACTGGACCCTCCCTGCTACCACCATCCTGCCAATGGACCCTCCCTCTACCACCATCCTGCCACTGGACCCTCCCTCTACCACCATCCTGCCACTGGACCCTCCCTGCTACCCCCATCCACCACTGGACCCTCCTGCTACCCCATCCTGCCACTGGACCCTCCCTGCTACCACCATCCTGCCACTGGACCCTCCCCGCTACCACCATCCTGCCGCTGGACCCTCCCTGCTACCCCCATCCCTCCACTGGACCCTCCCTGCTACCCCCATCCTGCCACTGGACCCTCCCTGCTACCACCATCCTGCCACTGGACCCTCCCTGCTACCACCATCCTGCCACTGGACCCTTCCCGCTACCACCATCCTGCCACTGGACCCTCCCCGCTACCCCCATCCCTCCACTGGACCCTCCCCGCTACCACCATCCTGCCACTGGACCCTCCCTGCTACCACCATCCTGCCACTGGACCCTCCCTCTACCACCATCCTGCCACTGGACCCTCCCTGCTACCACCATCCTGCCACTGGACCCTCCCTGCTACCCCCATCCTCCACTGGACCCTCCCCGCTACCACCATCCTGCCACTGGACCCTCCCTGCTACCACCATCCTGCCAATGGACCCTCCCTCTACCACCATCCTGCCACTGGACCCTCCCTCTACCACCATCCTGCCACTGGACCCTCCCTGCTACCCCCATCCCACCACTGGACCCTCCCTGCTACCCCCATCCTGCCACTGGACCCTCCCTGCTACCACCATCCTGCCACTGGACCCTCCCCGCTACCACCATCCTGCCACTGGACCCTCCCTCTACCACCATCCTGCCACTGGACCCTCCCTGCTACCCCATCCTGCCACTGGACCCTCCCTGCTACCACCATCCTGCCACTGGACCCTCCCTCTACCACCATCCTGCCACTGGACCCTCCCTGCTACCCCCATCCTGCCACTGGACCCTCCCCGCTACCCCCATCCTGCCACTGGACCCTCCCCGCTACCACCATCCCACCACTGGACCCTCTCGGCTACCCCCATCCTGCCACTGGACCCTCCCTGCTACCACCATCCTGCCACTGGACCCTCCTGCTACCACCATCCCACCACTGGACCCTCCCTGCTACCCCCATCCCACCACTGGACCCTCCCCCCTACCACCATCCCACCACTGGACCCTCCCTGCTACCCCCATCCCACCACTGGACCCTCCCCACTACCCCCATCCCCCAGCCACATCTGGGTATTATTAATACAGAACGCTGCCTTGCTATCAACTGGTGGATCGAAGGGAGACTAACTGATATTAAACTCTTGTTGATTACTGGCTGTGAAAGCCTGATTAACTGTAAATGCTTAACTGGTTGCTACCACAACTGTGAATGCTTGAAATGCATGACTAACTTCTGACTATGTGACTGGTTTTGACTAGCTGCTACATAACAGAGGCAGTAAAATGTTTGAAAGGAAAATTTGGAACCAGTTATGCAGATATGAATGCGCTTAACCATTAAACTACGCATGGCGTATATATACGCCATGAGTAACATGTCCCACTGTGTGCATGGCGTATATATACGCCATAGGGTGTCAGGCACGATTCAAATGGCCCGCAACTACACGGGGTTCACATTAGTTTCCTGAGGGCTCTTGTAAACAGATGCCATGTTTAAAAAAAAATTGTGGGCAATATTCTCTTGTGTGAGAGCCACAGTACTGTTGGAGCAACCAAAGCTGGCGCACGCAGCATGAGCGAACAGCATTACTGTTCAGCTTGTGACCACAGCATCGCCGAAAAATGTCAAAATAAATATATAACTGCTATTATTTAGCGATAACAGTATTACAGATGACCCATGACTGTGATAAAAATGACCAGGATTGTGATAATAGCAGGAATGTTGTAATAATTAGCGCTGTGGGAGGAGTGATGTTGAGGGACGGAGGGAGATAGCATCGTTTACTGACTGTGTGGCCACCTGTTATTGTCTGCATTCACCATACCATCAGTGGTTTTCTATGGTGAACACAAATGTAGAAACTTATATATAATGTTGTATTAGTGTAATAACAGCAAAGGATTATGCTGGGATGAGCCAATTGGGTGACGGAGTTTCGTCGTCTGCATGACTTGTCTGGCTGTGTAGAGGGTGGCCACTATGCTCTTTGGGCACCCTACAAGCTTAGGTGTACAGTTACGGTGCATACAACATGTAGATACTTATATATAATATGTGTATATAGTGTGTAATTAACACAGCAAACAGTATTGTTGGTGGAGAAATTTAGTACGTGTGACCTTGAATGAGTGAGGGAGGTAGCCGCCAGCTGACTATGTGTAGCGACGACTCTTAGTGCCTGAACTAACTATATCAGCTTAGTTATACATTTGTGGTAAACAAAACATATAGATACTTATATATAACGTCTGTATATAGTGTAATAACTACTTCCATTCTTATGTTCTCATATCCAAGTTATACCCATTTGTTTCGTGTTCTGCCCTTGTGTGTTTGTCACAACTTTGTTCACCTCACCTCAAAACTTTTGTACAATATCACCTGCAGGCGATGAGTCACAATAACGTGGCTGAAGTTGTTTGACCAGACCACACATTAGAAGGTGAAGGGGACAACGACGTTACGGTCCGTCCTGGACCATTCTCAAGTATGGACCACCGTATCACCTCACCCATAGAGTCTAAGTACGATGAATTTGTGCGTAAATTAAGTCTTTAAAAGTAATAGTATTACGAAAGCGCTCACATTCGGTCAGACAGAAATAAAGAATGAATTTTGGAGAATGATTTTTCATTACCGTCGATCAGTAAAAAAACATACAGAATATATTGAAGAAAAATCGTGTTAGAATATATTATAATCTTACTTTTTCGGTCATTAATTCCTAACCATATGTCTTACAGAAAAGACTGCTACCAAAATATGTACTAATAATAATAAATAATAAATAAATATACTAAATAAATAATACAGCTTAGAAGGGGTACTACCTCTGGTGTGCAAGTGTGAGGACCCATAGCCTCGGAGAAGAAATAAAGAGTACTCAGAGAAGACCTTGTGGATCCTCACTGTGACCACTTTGATATTTTCTTCACCTACCACCCTTATTCTTGGTATGTGTGGTATTTATCTAACTTATTTGAAAATGTCATTAACAAAAAGTTACAATATTGATTACATGCAGAATACAAGGCTGCTTGTCACAAGTTGAATAGCTCCTCCAGCTCCTCAGATGGCCCGCAGGAACCATGGATGCAGTGAGCATTTCCTCTCGGGATTGCCACACTAAGGCTGCTGAAAGAGAAACTGGCAGCTCTAGGGTCTCTAGTTGTTACGAGTAGCTTAGACCCCAACTCCTTCAAAAAGCTAGCCGCACTTTTACCTCAGGCACCTAGTTAACACCATCTACTATTTAATACAAATTATTTTTATTTGAAACTTTTTCTAAGATTTCAATTTATTATTCTGCAATTATTATCACTGATTTATTTTTTTATTTAGATTTGTAACCTTAATTGACAAGTTATATATATATATCATTACAAAATTACTTACGAATAAAACTTCATATATAATTCTAAAATATGTGATACAGGTAAAATAAGTGGGTTATGTAGATTACATATGCCTAGCATGTTCCCATATTTATCCCAGATTATGAGGAATATACATAAAAAAATTTAAATCAACTTGATATGTGTTTATAAGAAGGTTTCCTTAATCAATCTAAACCCCTCCCTGTGTGTGTTGAAAATTGGTATTAATTTTAATTTGTATCGATACAAATGCCGTAATTCTTTATTATTAATATCCTGACTTTGACAACGATTATGATACATTGGAGATATCCAACAAATGTTTCCTTTATATATAATATTTAAACATAATCCACGGGTAATGGTATGATCCCATGTTAATTCGTTACACAGATCCCAATAACACGACAGAAACGACTTATGCGAATAAAATACAGGACTTTATGTAGTACCTGAATATGAGCTCTCACTGAAATAATAACAATAATAATATAATAAAAAATCACGATATAAAACGAGAATAATATTTAGTAATGAACAGGTTACTGTGCATATGACCCTTGCATAACATGTAACTTGAGGAAGTTCGTCCTTATTGCCTCATTACCATCGACCTGGCCTTCCCCCCGGTGCCACCAGACCGATGGTCACGCAAGGTCATCAACAATATTTATGTTGCGCCTAATTTCACGGTTGAGAGAAATTATTTGGTAAAAATGCATCTGGCTCTTTTTTTTTTAAGGAATCTTGCTGCATGGGGAGGGACTAAGACGGAGCCTCCTGGAAGATTGGTCTAAATCTGTCTGAAGTACGAAGATAGTGTTTCTTATAGTGTGGGGTAAGGTTCGTACGAGGCGTCTGAAAGGTCTGTCTTGCAAGGTGCTCTTACGCGATATTGATCGTGTTAGTCAATTATTTATTTCAAAGCTTAACAAAATCCGTTAACCTTTATAATTCTTTCAGAGAACTTAAAATTAATGTTCAGTTTATAATAATTAAAATACCTTTAGTAATAAATTTAGTTTACAAATATTTATAAAATCTTAAGTCACTGGAAATATTGAATCATTGCGAACCTTTTATCTTCTCAGTCATTTGGTGCTATTGAGCTATTGAGTATCATATAAATATTATAAATTTTGTAATCCTCTCCCAAGGATAAAAAAAAATAAAAAATAACGTAAGCTTGCCGTATTCAACATCAGAAAATTTAATACAAAGTTTAGCATTTCTTTTACGATGAAATGTTGATATCTATATAATATGAATAAGCGAGAGTATTCAATCAATTTGTTAGTAAACAATTCTAGCTTTTGCTTGTTTTATTACTTTACTTGCTGATTTGAAAGACAGCAAAACTTACATACTACATCAATTACTCACGAGTTTGAAATATCAAGAACATAGGAACAAAAGTAACTGCAGAAGGCCTATTGGCCCATACGAGGCAGCTCCTATTTATAACCACCCAATCCCCACTCATATACATGTCCAACCTACGCTTATTAAGAGATAAATATTAATATTATCTTTATTAAATATTATTAAATATTAAATATTATTAATTATTAAACATTAAATATAATATAAATAAATAAATATATCTCTTATATTAAAAGATAAAACATATTCTTCATTCCACCAGATGATAGATGATATTTGCGTTGAATGGAAAATATTCAAAAGAAAATTAGTAATAGTAATAACGCTGTTGTGTTTCACGACATGTGTACCTGCTACAATATATATATTATATATATATATATC
>WNGS01164858.1:28763160-28786289 GCA_020271785.1 Procambarus virginalis
GGTTTCTTATTTGCAATATTTAAAATTACTTTGAGTTTTGGTCAATAGTCAAATGCAGTGTTACGAACTTTATTCCTGTAAATAATTTACATTGACAACTTTTCATGCGAGAGATGAATGATTTCTCCTTCAAATAACAGGAGCTAAGCAAACTATTTCGCTAAAACATATTTTTGGTTTATAGGCCAATTTGTGAGCTAGTGTCGCACACGTTTAGTCCTACAAAGCTTACAACGCTAATAAATATTACACTTATTCCATCATTTTTTTCTTCTTATTTGGGAAACACAAATACAACAAACAGAAAAACATCAACAGCATCATTCACATGTACAAAGCAGAAACACACCGACAAACAGTAGAACAGGTAAACCAAACAAAATTCATACAAAACACAAAATGGATCTTACACATAGGTAACAATAAATACAGTCAAAAAGAAAAACACTAGAGCAATATAACCCAGCAATAACTAGGTAAGAAAACAGGAAAAAAAATAACCTGTATCACATAGCTCATCAAAACAACTAAATTAAAAAAGCGTTAACGTGACTACGTGATCCTCGTGGTCGATGCATGAAGTCAGGAACATCCACTCGGCGCCCTCCACCACGGGGGCGGTAGGCACAGGAAGAGGCCGCACAGAGGCTTTGATACAGACGGTGGAACCACACGGGACTGAAGCACAGGAGTCGGCCGGACACAGGCCAGCAACATAGCGAGCGGAGTCGCAGGGGACGCAATCACAGCAACCTGTCCTCTTAAAAAGAACGTTGCTTTTGGCCGTTTGCTCGTATGGCCAAATTTGGACGTAATTTGAAAATGAAAATAAATTTGGTATTTTTTTTTCAACAACAGTAAGTTAAGGGTCCTCTGATAGGTTAAGTGGGCAGGAAATTCTCATAAAGTTTCAAAACGTTATGAAAAACGTTAATTTAAAGTGTCCTCTCATAACCTCTGCGCATACGCCTCAAATAGAAACGAACAGAACGTCACTTTTGTGAGTCGATTTCATTTCAAATTACGTCCAAATTTGGCCATAGCGCGCATACCAGCCAAAGTGACGTTATTTTTAAGAGGACGGGTTGATCACAGAGGGCGATGGTGCGGGGGCCGACACCACAGGGGGCGGAGTAACAAAGGACGGCTGAGCAGAGGGCAAAAGCGTGAAAGGCACAGACATAGACGCCAGAGGCACGGAGGCCACCGGAACAGAAGCATTTTTAAGAACCGGCACCAAGTCCCCTCCCTCTCCCGCAATCTCGGCCGGTGCCACAACCTCCCAACTCGGGGAACCAGCAACTGGTGATGCAGAGGCAGCCGGAGAAGACACCGGACCAGGGCCAGGCGACAATCCCACCACAGGACCTATCACCGTTGCAACACGGCCCACAAGAGCCGCAGGCACTCCAACAGCGTCGCACACATCACCATCCCCAGAAGACAAACTTCCGGAGTCCTCAAATTCCCCGACGTTGGCCCAGGCCGCATCACGAGGCGGAGACAGACTGAAAGCTTGCCGCGAACGCTTGGACACAGGTCGCAGATCGTCGGAACTATCACCTTCGCTAGGAAGCACTGTAGCAGAACCGCTGGTTGTTCGCGCAACTCCCCGCAGTGCACGATCACTCAACATCGCAGCCTCAACAACCCGGGGAACAGGACCACACACCGCAGGAGACATCACAGTGTGCACGTCGACACGGGTCGAAGACACAGCTGCCGGAGACAGTACAGGCCGAGGCGCAGCCTCGACGTCCGGAGTCACGAGACCACACACCACAGGAGACACAACTGGAGACGAGGCAGGCAGGGGAGGCAGAGGTGCGGGCGCCGGGGATGCACTTCCTTCCACTCCGACACCCACAGCCACATCGAGGCTGGCATCAGAGACCAGCAACGGGGCACCAGAGGACTGGAAGTAACACTTTCCACAACAGCACCTTCCGACAGTCCGGGACTCCGGGAAAAGTCCTCCTCCCTGAAGAGGATCACAGGCCCGACCCGGCCGCATCACATCCCACATCCCGCACCTGATGGCCCGAGAGTCCGCACCGGAAATACGTCCGGGCTGACCCCCATAGACACGCGAACCATGAAGCCCAGAAGCTGGAGAGATGAAGGGATGGAGTCCTTCAAGCGTAGTGCCACAGTGCGGGTCCCATTCAGGATACCATTCCACCACCCGGAGGAGACTGCATTCATTCAGACACTCAAGACCCGCCCATACCGGGTAAAATGACGCTGGAGAAGAGAGTCAGGGAACTCAAAGGGAGCACCATGAACTGCCACATAGGTAGTCTCACTGCACCTGTCCGACACAACCACCGAACCACCACCCTCAGGCAGAGTAAATGTCCTCCCGTCATAGCGGTCCACAAAGTCATGATACACAGCCGTAGAGCAGAATTTCACAACAGCTCGATGCTCAGAAACAAGTTGAACGTCGCACACAGACGCCACATCCACCCGCAACATGTCGATCATCACCACCTCAACTGCCGGGTAAGACGCTGGGCCAGTAAATTCTAGGCCAATGGTATCTCTCCGCTTCACAGGGGGGAGGGGGCCGCCATCCCTCCAGCCGCCACGGCCTCAAGGGTCTGCTCACACACACCACGTTGGTAACGTTGACCATAGGCGTGGTGCCGTGGGGAGGCCACAGCCAGCACAACTACCAACACTAATACCATAACTGCCTGATCGGGAGAAGTAGAAAAAATGTGAAAAACATCTCTACTTACATGTTTCTAAGATCCTAAGAAGCGATATTCTTAATACCATTTCACAATCATTTCATCAAGAATGTTCAACACAGTAATATGGACACTAACGTTGAAGCATTATTGTGCGTAATCAAGTGTTTCAGGACTACATGGGATTTTACTCACGGTAGAGTGAAGCCATGACATGACAAACACAGATATAGCAATATATCGCCACTTCCCGACCCCGAGTAGTGCGTATGAGGGTCCAAGGCAGAGTCTGTGTGACCTTAGTCGCTCTCGAGTCCCGAAGTGAGTACGTGAAGAATACAGGAGCGAGACGGGCACGATTCTCGATCAGTGCTTCGCTCACATCTTTGGTTTGTTGATGGCCTTAAGCTCTATCTCCGACGGGAGGGTTATTAAGACCACAACCATATAGCTTGCTGACAAGCAAACAACCGTACTTTTGTCCAGTACATATTTCAGCACTATAGAAAACTCACCATGAATATATACTGGTAAGTTATATATATATATATATATATATATATATATATATATATATATATATATATATATATATATATATATATATATATATATATATTTATATATCATTGGGTTACACCACTCGGCTTTGACATCCCTTGCTCACCTATGTTCAAATCACGTTTCTCTAAATGTTTCAACTATGTGTTGTAAAGGGAGTTGGCCCTGAGCAGCTATGGAGTGCAGACGTGTCCCGGCCTCCGTGACTGCTGGGGTTGTTAGCCATTTGGTCGCCAGGTGGTAGGCCGTCACTGCCCTCCCAGTGTTGTTGCCTGCCTAGCTACGTGCTGACGTGGCTGTTTTTGACATGGGGGGGCCTTGCGATTCCTCCTGTTTTGCGGGTGAATTCAGTGGGGCTAGAGTTCTCGTGTAAGACTGGTTATCCAGCCATTGAGTTAGTAATGTGCGACATGCTACGTGTCCTGGTGGAGGCTGTATATGGAGTTGAACTTGTTACGGCCCACCGGGTGATTATCAAGTTCATGTGGGAGGAGGAGTATCGGGACTTCCTCCGGTGGTACGAAGTGCATTCGTTGCAGTTGCCGGATGGCGCCGGCTCTGTTGCGGTCTCGGACCGAAGTGGTGCCCTGACGTATGTCAGTGTACACGGTGCGCCCCTGGAGTTCCTTGAAGATCTTCTTCGGGAGGTATGGTGCAGTCATCAGTGTGAGGGTGAACACGTTTTCCTCGGGGAAGTATGCTGGGAAGCAGACGAACATCCGTGCCTTAGGTATGCGCCTGCGATCGGATATCCCATCTTCTGTCCGGCTACTGGGTTACTACGTTCGGGTGTACTATGCCCGGCTGCCCCGTACCTGTTTCCGGTGTGGCCAGTTAGGACATCAGGCTGCCGGGTGCTCTGCGGCCCCTACTGCACCTGTTAACTTGTTTCGGGAAGAGGATTTCCCGCCGCTCCCTCAAGGCGTGGATTCCGGAAATGAAGAGGGGCATGTCCCATTCACTTCTGATGCGCCCCCCCCCTGCATCACCCGACATGCCCCCGGTGGTTGTTGTCCCTCCACCGAGTGTTCCGGTGGCTCCTGTCGCTGGTCCCTTCGCTGTGCCAGTTGCTCCCGAGGGTCTCCCGGATGGTCTCTGCGAGTCGTCTTTGTCTACCTCGTCTCCTGCTGCTGTGCCTGGTCCTGCACCCTCACCAGGTGTTACGGCTGTGCTGGGTGTTGGGGGGGATGCGGAGCGTCCTGTTGTGTGCGGCCCGGTTCCACATGTGGTTGAGGCTGCTGCCGTACTGCGTCGGGCGTCGGTTCGCCCGGTTCGTGAGGCCCGTGGTTCTGGGTCCGACTCCGGCTGTGAGGATGTGCGGCCCGTGCCCAAGCGTTCCAGGCGTTCTTCTACTGATTGGGCTGATGTGGTGGACTATGACGCAGGTGGAGCTTCGGGCGATGATGTGGCGATTCCGGGTGCTTCGCGCTCTACGTCGCTGGTGGTGACTGACGTCCATGTGTCTGCTATTGACGATGGTTGTGCGTCTGATTTGCCTCCTGTTCTTTCTCCTGCAGAAGGTTCTCCGCAGTGGGGGATGGTCGCTCCTCCAGACGTGGGTGGTGTGGATTCTGGTGCGAGCCACGGCATCAAGCTGGTGCTGAAGAAGGATGCCAAGCGTGGGGGGTCCCAGCAGGTACAACGTTCGGTGGTTGCCGCAGGGCCCTGTGAGGAAGCCGAGGAGGCTCCCAGTACGATGCCCATTGCCCAGCCTCGTGGGAGGAAGCCTCTCCCTATCATCCTGGCCTCCGGGGTGGCGGTTGATGATCAGCATCCTTTGCGGTTTCAAGTTGATGACCGCGTGCGTCCGTCCTGTTCCGTGGTGCCATCTGGGTTCGACAGGCTCGGTGTTTTGTTGTGGGTATGCAGGAGTCAATGCCTGATCCTCGTACGGTTCGTGATGAACCTATTTCGGAGGACGTCATGTTACTTTGGGAGGCATATTGTCTTCGCTTCCCGGTGGCGGAGTGGCCGGATAAGTATGAGAAATTTGAGTAGTCTGTGTGCTTGGACCTGTGGTTTGCTTGTACTGTGTTGTACCTATTGTGTGCCCTTCAGGCCGGTGCTTTGTTGTATTTCTTATATTTCCGGTATTGTTTCTTTTCTTGTATCATTATGTTTCTGTTCATTGTTGTTTTTGTTGTAGGCCTTCAGGCCGGTGTTTTAGTGTCTTTGTAAAAATTTGTATAAAGTTGTATTGTTTTGTTTTGTGCTGAAGTGTTTGGTTTTGTTTCATGGTGTACTTTGTTGTTTTATTCTCGGTCCTTCAGGCCAGTGCATGTATGTTGTTGTGTTTGTGCCTGTTTTGTTTTCAGGTGTGTGTGTTTTGCTTGTTTATTTTTATTGTTTATTTTTATTGTTGATTTTTATTGTTTATTTTGGCCTCGCCCTTTGTTTACGGGGCGGGTGGTTTGGTGTGTGTTTTTTATTCCTGTATTGTTTGTGCTGTGCGTTTGACGTGATGTTTTATATTGCTATTACCTATTGTACGTGTTTGTCCTTTATGTTTTGTTTGGACTGTATTGTGTTTGTCCTGTTATGTTTCCTGTTATGCCTCTTAATGTATGGTTTGTTTTTTCTGGGGATTTTGTTTTGTGATGTTACTGTGTTTGCTAGTTTGCCATTGTATTATGTTTTGTGCTTTGTTGTATGCTGTATTTTTCTATGCTTTTCTCGTGTGTGTGTTTTGTTGTGATTTGCTGTCGGCCCTTCTGGCCGGTGGTCTATTGTTTTCCTTTGTTCTGTATTTTGTATTGTTTTTATTGTATTTAAATTGCATGCTTTGCATGTAAAAATAAAAAAAAAAATGTGTTGTAAATACACGTTAGTCCTCATAAAGAGCCCGTCGTAATAAATAATGACCTAATTCCTCATTAATCCAGGCTCCAAACCCGGTTTGTAAATGAAAAACTCTTCACACGTAACTCAAAACTGATTACGCTCGAACTTTTCTTGAATATTGTATCGCTCCTTTCCGTGTTCGAATCCGGCATCTTTAAAATGTTTTATCCATGTAAAAATAATGGAAATTACTGTCAACTAGTCATTTAACCATCCCCCACCCTAGGCCTAACAGTTCAGAAAACTAAAACATATAATACAAAAATAATGCTTGATAACACCCCGTTTTCTTATCAGGCATTATGGACAAATTTAAGACTACCCCCTTAGGGACATCCTACACTTGGATGAATATAATCAAAATATGGAGGAACTGGTGTTGGGATTATGGTCTATCAACTTTTTCATTTGTTATTAAAGGCCTTTACGCGAGTTTACTGACCACCCAACTCGTATACTTTAGTAATGATGACCAAACCACAAAGCAGTCATCGCCTCCTCATCTTCTGGTGTGTGGTTTGGTCATTAATTCTTAGCCATGTTATTGTGACCCATCGTCTTCATATACTTTAATAATGAACCTATCCCAGGGTAAAAGTATGTTCTCTGTGTATACAGACAAGGAGCGAACTACATCTTTTCTTTACTTAGGATAGATGCGGTTAAGGCCTCAAATGCAATGTAGTGTCGAGAGGCCAGCTAATTAAACATACACCTTCAAATCAATTGGACAATCGAGATCTTTTTATGTACCTAAATATTTATACAATATGAATCCATTATCGTAAATTGGAATGACATCGTCCCGGAGGAAAAAAAAGTATTTAATGCTAAATAACAAAAGCTCATGCATTTAAGATATTTCCCATCAGAACAGGAAATTAAAAATACGTCCTGTATCAGTGAGACCTGGAGCATCACCACAAAAAACAGTAACCAACAGCAAAAACAAGGAATCGGAAGGCGTTAACTACCCTATTTTTTTTTGGTTGGCCAACAATAGTCACCAGTCCTCGACTCAAGTCCATTACATCCAGCGGTCGACCCCACAGATTCATTCATAAATTTGTACATGCTGTACATTCAAAACGGGAATTTTCTCATATATAAGTTAATCTTATAATATATTAGCATATTCTGCATATATAGGCATAGGTTAGGTTAGGTGTTTACTTTCTGTTGGCGATTATTTGTATTTGTAGTACGTGGGTGAAGCATTTACAGCATTGTGGCTCGAACAAAATTCGTCAGTGAAGCACTTGTTCCGGAAGTGTTCGGCCGAAATCCGTTGTGAGTCGTGAGTAAACCGTTTTTCATTCATAATCAGGGGGTTTGGTGGGTGCATGGAATCACTTTTTGGCCTTTGTTTTGAGGACGGGCTGCAGGGGTCTCGACAGCGCGCACCCACATGACAGGTCAAGCGTTTTCCATGGTTCTTCGTTCGAAGCTTTGACCCCTCGCTCAATGGGGAAGGTTCGAGATAACGTTCGTCTCGCTCATTCTGGGCTAAGTTGTGGGGGGGGGGAACCTATATAACTAGGCTGCTGGTTCCTTGTCGTCAGTGTCAACTGGCTGCAGAAGTCAGCTGTCTTGTGTTTAATCATGTCTACTTTACAGTTCGTTGTAAGTGTTCATTTAATTCTTTATTGTGTTTACGAGTTTAAGAATTGTGGAACTTTGTCTAGATATGTAACTTATTCTTTTTCTTTTTATCTCTGCCAACAGTTCTTAATGCTGGTGGTGGGTGCAGCTGTGGCCCAACGGTATTACGATAACCGTTATAATTATTACCAGGGGTATGATCAAAACTACGCACCAAACTATGGCTACGAAAGTTACCATCACGGGCATGGACATCGCTTTTATCCTGGATTTGGTCGATGGTGAGACTTCAATTTTGCAGAAGAATCTCGTACTATTAAATTTCTGTTAATCGTTAAACTATAGTCTTTAAGTACTTAACTTAACTTTTTTTTTTTCCAGGCCATTCTACAACAGATACTGATGCGTGGCTACTTACTAGTTTACTTAAAGATGCTCTACAAACACTTTAATATAAAATAAACTATTTAATTGGGTTAACTTTTCTTTTCTTGGCCTAGTATTGTCTTAACACCACTACTTAAATAACCTGGTTAATATTTTTGTATACTACTGAATGACTTGTCTTTTATCTTTACTTTATATACCAATACAAAGTGGCATAAATGAATTTTTTTCCATTAATCTAGAGTACACAAAACAAAACCATATACTCTCTACATACCAGAGTTGTTAATTTAAAGTATCTAGACTATGAGCTGCACTTTCATACTTACTTGCATCTTGAACAAGTTACTAAACCAGTAAGGACACTGTCTGAAGCCTTTGGATTGTGAGGGGAAGTAATTAATACTAAAAATATTCGATATTTCTTGTGGAAAGTTTCCTGAATTACTTCAGAACTTGATTACCATTTTATTATTTGCCTCTATACTTGGATACTAAGAATTGCAATTTGAGTTTGCACCAAAACAAATGAAAGTTAAATGGACTTGACTAAAACTTTGGGGGGGAGAAGGAACAGAGGTACTGATTGTCACCTGTTCCAGCAATATAACTTAATTTAGGAAACTAGGCACGCACATGAATTAAATGGGTAACATGGTGCAATTACTTTGAAAACCCTGTCACAGAACAAATCAAATGAAAATATTACTTCTGCTACCAGAGTTGTAAGAGTGAATAAAACATAAAAAAATAAATACAAAAATCGGACTACTTTTCTAAACGTGCCTACTAGACGCCTAATAACTTTCCAAAATGTTTTGTAAACTCTAAATTGGTCAAAACGGTCCAAAAACTAACTTCATAAACTGAATTACTCTGGCCACTTTAACAGTACTTAAAACAACTTCAAAGTACTAAACTCTGGTTAGTTTTACATATTTCATCAAATTAAATGCATATTAACATTTTAGACATTGCGATCAAACAAAATGGAGTAGATTTAAGAGGCTGTCATTTAAATGTTCGGAAAAACCTTAAAGGTGCAGAAACTTTAACCCCCTTACTGTTAATGAATAATTAACATTCTGAAAGGCTTTTTATCCACTTGCTATTAGTTTAAAGACAAACTTTAAGGCCTTTTAACTTTAACGTGAGTAGTCGTATGGACATAATTAAATTCCATTGATAAATTTTTCTTCAAAGCATGAAGAAATAATTGCTTGTTTTGGTAAAAAATTTTCACCACTAAAGTACTTGGCTTTTGCACACTATATGAATGCAATGTAAAGATAGTAGCGTATGTTCTTTAACCAACAAAATTGCAATACATGAAGCATCACTCATGCTAGTTGAAAGACTAGTCATAAACTAGTCTTCGTAAGATCAGTCGGATTAGAATTATATTTAGGGGAAAAGATTTAAAGGATCGATGGGTGGTTCAGAATTTCTGATATTTTAGTTCCACTTTCGCCATTCGTACCATAGGTTCGGCACTCCTGTTTTACTAAAATTGAGACAATCCACATAGAACCATGAGGTGCGTGAACCAAAGAATTGCCAGCCTCGTACTCACCACTAGACCGTCGCTGACTTGTTAACGTCATACAACTGGATATGTACTGAAACTCTGGCGGCCACTACCGAAGCCAAGTTTTGACGTATGACCCACAAGCACTCGGGTGGAAGGGCAGAGTAGTCCTACACCTTATGCCCCGACTTCAGACTTGTGGACGCGCTGTCAAAGTGGATTCTCATTGATATAAATCACGTTACTGTGGTGTGTGTGTGTGTGTGTGTGTGTGTGTGTGAATAAGTGTTAAGTACGTCCAGGCTTCATAAAACCTGTTGGTCTATAGACTTTCTCCCTGCAGTTGGGAAGTGATGATAAAATACATTTAGGGTGCAGCCTGCATATGGACCAGGCTCTCTACAGACCAATTCTAAAAACCACAGATCTTCGGGAGTAAAGCTTTGTCGCAGGTAATCTAATATGGGAGTTTTTCGTGTCTACTTTGATATAAACTAAATGCATAGTGTTATTCCCTTGCATTACAAATCTTTTTCCATAGTCCTAAAGATATATAGACCTTTTTATTTGAGAGCATTGTGTACATAGTGTCGCACCCCTTGTGTATTCTCATTGCTGTCGGTCTTCTTGGCTAATTCCCTTAGATTGCATTATAGCTACGCAATCCTTTTTTTATATTAGTACTTCTATTTCGATTTTGTATCTTTTTAATGAATGAAGTGGCTGTTATAAATTTTAGCTAGAGATTCATGGACTTTGATTTGCAGACTTTAATTTATAATCGTCTAGATATAATAAAGGAAAAAAAAGCGTAATTGTTCCCATTGCATACTCGGCAATTAATATGTAATTGGAAAATGTCTTCTCTGCTTTCATGTCGACCCATCCTCAGGCTATGCACATGAAAGCAACGACTAACGCACTGCTCAAAATCTATTTTCTACTGTTACAATTCGGAGATGATACCCATCATCTTAAGCTTTTCAAGACTGATACCAATTAATTTTCTTGATCATAACCTGCACGTATGCTTGATTCTTCTAGCTAATACAGTAACAACGTTTACTAAATGTACGTAGATGGTATATGCTATTCATGCGGTGTTCTAATCTTGAGGTAGGACTTCTAAGCAGCTTTACGCCTTTGCCAAAGGGTAAAAAAAATTGTTTGCCTTCACCCTGAGCAGACTTACACCAGTGGGCAAAGCTGTAGAGAACTGAGCCAAAGTGTTGAATGTTTATTTTGTGACTCCTGGCTGTCGGTGGGGACAGAGTTGTTGTTGTTGTTGTATGCTCCAGTGTTTGTCAGGCCTAGTTGGGTACAGTGGTTGGCGAGCGCTGTTGCGGGGCCCTACTGGCCTGTGATATGAGAGTACCGTTGACCCCTGTCCTGTAGAAGGATACAATTGGCCTGGAATTCACAGAACAGGAATCTTACCCCTGCTGTTGGACCTTTTGTAGGTGAATGTGGCAGAGGTGTGTGGGGTACAGGATGTTTTCCTTATCTGGGCTATGGTGAAGTTCGGCTCCATGGCTGTCTACCAGGAATTCGTGAATCATGATAGGGGGAGCCTTTCTGCTTTGGTGGTTCTATGATGGTGTCGGATTGATGCGGCGAGACCACAGAAGTTACCGTGCATGTGGGCCCCGTTTGAGTTCAATGAGGATCTTTTGCAGAATTACTGTGTCCAGTTTGGGCGGGTGCTCAGTGTGTGGATGAACATCGTCTCCTCCGGGAGGTGGAAGGGTGACCCGAGTAGGACCCGCACGTTGGTGATGCGCCTCAAGTCCCCCATACTGTTGTCGGTCCTTCGGGTTGTAGTGCTGGCAGTGTCCACCCTGTGAACCTCTTTCGGGAGGAAGACTTTTCCCTGCTAGAGGTCCTGGAGAACTCTGTGTGAGATGCCGATGTGGATGATGTCTCCCACCCGTCGGGTGACTTGGTGGTGTCGCCACTCTGTTTACTACCCGGTTGGCGGTGTGGGTGTCGCGGCCGTGGAGTGTGGGGTACCGACCCCGCCGCCCGCTTCCCTGCCTCCGCCCTCGCTGCCCGCTTTTTGCCTGACCCATCTCCAGCTACTGGTTCTTCGGTGGATTGTGGCGGTGCATTGTCAGGAGCTGTGCGTGTCCCTGTGATGTTCTGCTGTGGTGTGTAGTATGGTGCCTCCGATGGTTGAGGCGGCTGTGGTGCTACGTGACCGTCTGATGCATGACTATGTGCAGTCTCACGGTGTTCCTGCCGTGGCGTCCCTGGTGGGGATCCGGTCGCGATTCCTTTTTGTCTCCCCTGCGGGGTGTTGCCTGGGCGGTTGTGGTGGACGCAGAGGAGACGTATGCTGCCGAGGATGCATCTCTTGCGTAGCCTACAGGGGGTGTTGCCGTTGTGGTTGAGGGTGTCCCTGTTGTTCGGGTGGTGACTGGTATGGTGGCCTCGGTCCTCGCTCATGTGCCCGCCCCTGTGCCCGTGTGCGAGCGTTCCCCATAGGGGGGGGGGGGGTCCATGCTGTGTGGATTTGCTTTTGATTTTGAAGACATGTTACGGCCCCCCGTGCAGCTGGCCCCCATGTTGCGGCCCTCTGTGGTTCCGACGACAGGGGCCTCTGCCTATTTTGCAGATACCCTCCGTGCTGCACCCACCTGTACAGTCTTCTATGCCTCAGTCGTTTTACTAGTATTGAAATGCCTCTGGTGCCACCTTGTGCAATTGGGCAGTGGTAACCTTGATACGCTGGGATATTGATACTTCTTTCAATCCTGGTAAGTGTTTCTTCAAGTAAAACAATACCAAAGTTGCCTCTTCTGTGTTCCGGCTGGACGTGACCCTGCCCGCTATGCTGACGCCCCCTGTGGTAGTGGTTCGTCTTCCTGGAGCCAGATTCACGAAGCAGTTACGCAAGCACTTACGAACCTGCACATCTTTTCTTAATCTTTGGCGGCTTTGTTTACAATTATTAAACAGTTAATGAGCTCGGAAGCAGTTATAAACAGGAGGCTGTTTATAACAATAACAACAGTTGATTGGGAAGTTTTCATGCTTGTAAACTGTTTGACGGCTTTGGCTACATTTATTGAACAGTTTACAAGCATGAAAACTTTCCAATCAACTGTTGTTATTGGTATAAACAGCCTCCTGTTTATAACTACTTAGGAGCTCCTTAACTGTTTAATAACTGTAAACAAAGCCGTCAAAGATTGAGGAAAGATGTACACGTTTGTAAGTACTTGTGTAACTGCTTCGTGAATCTTTCCCTAAGTCACCCGCCATCGTGCGCATGTTTTCAATGGGCTTAGTTCTTTTCGATTTTGTTGTAAATGATATTGCACTTTTTTCTGTGCTGTGTGTGGTATTCTTGTGTTCTTATGTGGGACTTATTTATACTTATATTTATATAGCTTGTTTGTTTATCAATAAAACAAATAAAAAAATATAATGTTTATTTTCTTTAACGTTGGATCAGGTTTTCAACGTAATTCACCTAAATGTACCAGAGAAAGCTAATTGGCCAGAGATAAGCCAATTTTAGCTCTAGGAAACTGTACTAAAATGAGATTTAGATAAATTCAGTGAGCCGCTATCATCTGGAGTTTGTACATTAGAGGATATATAACTTAATTTGTTTGATGGAAGCGGATGAGAAGTGAGACCATTGTTAGAAAAGGCAATACATTATATGAGCCTTGCATGTTATGAGGACACGATATGCATATCAAGTAATGGCTTCACTCTTGTCCCTTCGTTAAATTGCCATCAACTAATACAACAAATAATTGCATGCCATTATTGATTACGAAACTGAATAAATTGTCTATTTCACAGATTACATAACAGAACGCGATGATGAGGTTTCATTTAAGAAACTAGGTTACTTGGTTATAAAGGATTGTTAAATAGTGCTCCAGGCATGGCACCTTTTCATAATTAGTGTTATTAGAATATTCTCGATGCGGAAAATCCTCAATATTCCAAAACAAAACTTAGATATATAAATTGGCTAATCTAAAAGCATTGCCTTATATAAGTTTTCAGTTGCTTTAGACTAAGCTCAAATGCCATTTATAATAATCAATGCAAACAGATGCTATTACACTATCCAGAAAACTCCTATATAATTAAATATACCTCTTTATATTGTTAATATGTAATTCTGTTCTCGTATTGTGAGCCTTGACGATATTTACGGTCTTCTGCCCTCCGCCCATGGCAACTACCTTGTCGCGGTGACGGGGCTCGAACGCTTTAAGCCCGCCGGCCGCTCTTTGTTCACTCGCGCGCCTGGTGGAAGGGGAGAAGCAGACCCAAAGTTCTGCCACGCTCGTGTTTGCCGAACAGAGAGACCTGTATATTTCCTGTTTCCCTTCATCTTGAGCCTACCGTAATAGCTGCGGTTCGTGGAGGGCAACACGCTTATTCGGTGGAGAAAGGGGTAACGAGCGAGGTTCTGTACACTCCATGAGAATGAACTGGCTAGGATGTCTGACTGGAATTGGGTCCAGCAGACATTGGAGGGTTGGTATGTCTATCGGTCCCTGGGTTGCAATCTTATCTCTCCTGTGGTTCCCTCCCTGTTACTCTTGGGGGATTGCCTCGGGTTGTTCTGCCTCTCCTTGTGGGTTCTGTAGGAGCGCAGGCGAGTGAAGTTAACTGATGTTGTAAGCATGCTTTCCTCAACCTGGATGACTCGTGTGGTAGGCGATCAGGCTCACGAGCCGGACGTTTATGGATGTTCTTTTCTGTCCTCTCCAAGGAGGAGGCCTTATGAATAGGCACTATCCCTAGTCACCCCAACGTTACCAAGTGTGGAAAGAGCACTCGGTATCCTGCGAATTCTTCGGTGACTACGACAGAGCCGAGTATCTCCTACGCTACTTGGGGAAAGGGGTTGGCAGCAGAGTCGTCCTCTCGAGTCCACTCTTGTCCCACACGACATTAAAACTATCTAGGAATACCAAAGAAACTCCATTTTCCTTGGTAGTCTTAGCCCTCCTCGTAGTAAACGCCCTGTTCGTTTAGTAGAAATTAAATTTGACATTTGACCTCGGATACCTTAAATGATACGGAGGAGGTAACAGGAGGGTCAACAACTGTCATAAAATTCCCCTGCCCCTACCAGTACACGAATTGATGGAATTTTGCCATAGGGGTTCAACTTGCAAAAGAGCGTTGCTTTATTGCCGTCTTTGGGATGACAAGCCTTTGTAAAGCCTTTGTCAAAGGCTTGACAAAGCCTTTCTCGGATTTGTCAAGTCCTTACACGCAGCTGCCGGTTCACGGCATTAACTGCAGTGGAGTCCACCCTGCATATTCTCATTCATATTGGAGTCCTTTCTCCAACTTAAGGGTTCGTACAATTAAAGGTGGACAGAAACGAGCTCCAAAAAAAAAAAACGAATTCCTGGAACTCGCTTCTTTTGGAACTGGACAAACTGTCATTTTTCCAGTCGGGACCGACGGTTCTTTTAAAACAATTCGGGACTGCCGGACGTTCCTATTCCTATTCTTTTTTTATTTGAAAGCTGTAAGAGAACTGTGCATCAAGGTATCTTGTTTACAAATACACAGTGTATTTCCAATTTGAAATAGGAGTAAATTATTCACTACAAAATGATTTCAATTCTATGTCATTTGTGTACAATCTCTGCAAGAACGTCATGTAGCGTTGTGGGATTTGAGTTGTTAACAAAGACATGTTCCCAGCCCGGCGCTGAAGCTCAGTATGCCCTCAGTGCCGCCGTGGAGAGGCTCTTCTCTCTTGGCAAAGACGTCCTCATGCCCAAGAGATCAGGACTCATTCACACCCATTTTGAAAGACTATATAGCCGTATTGACGGGAAACTGAAGCATTCAACACGATAATTTTCGTAAATTTTATATCTTAATTTTGCATTATAATAATTGCATTATTAGGAATTTAACTTGAATTTTCTCAAATGAAACATTAATGATTTCTGGTGTCTCCAATCACATATATCCAGTCTTCCAAAAGGACTGAGGACGAAATCGGTCATAGTTCCTTTTTTTCGAAAGGACCACGACTGCTACCTCCAGTCCATTTAAGGCAAGGAAAAGGATGATCGCTTTTTTTGAGGCGAGACATAGCAACGATGCTATGAACTCTTCTCTAACGTCAACACTTTGCCGCGCCCATCAGCAGCAGCCCTCGTCCGCCTTTTCTTCCTGCTCGCAGCACTGAGATCGTTTCCTTGTTGTTGCTTCACTAACCCCCTCAACTCCACTCCTGATACACGCGTTCTTCTTCCCCGGCTTGCACTCCAGGCTTCATCCGTCTGAAGATGACACATCCTGATAATAGTCCAGGACGGACCGAAACGTCGTCGTTTCTCCATTTTCTGATGTGTGATTTGGTCATCATATCTTCAGCCACGTTATTGTGACTCATCGTCTGCATCCCGTCTCCAACTGTCCAACCTCCTGGCTTCTACCATTACCATTCCGGGTCACGCCCGTCTCCGCTCATCCCTATATTCCTTGCCTGTTGTGTCTTGGCCGATCCTACCACCATCACGGTTACCACTTATGCTTACCCTCGTAATTTGACTCTGGCTGAGACCATTGTGGATATCGCTGACCCCACAGCTCCTCCTCCCGGTCCTCTCCACACTCAGCCTTCATCTTCCAGCCTGAATCATAAGCCTGTACCATCCTCCTCTTTACGTCCTAAGGAAAAGGAGGCCTCGGTGTCTGATCTTTCCGTCATTCGCACCCGACTTACAGCAACGGACACCGTCTGCTTTCCAACTGTTTCTATACCCGAGCTTTCTTCCCTGCCCGTTCCAGGCCGTTCTACCTTGACCTCACTATGCCACTTAATTATTAAAAGACAGCACCAAGCCTTAAAGGCTACATATCATAGTGGTAATCCACATTGACTATATATCACTTGGAAGAGAAAGAAAGACGATCTGCTGTGACACGAAGGTAGACCGAAGGATTGGTGCCCAACCACTAGAATCTTCAGAAATCGAACACCGACCTTGCAAAGAAGCGAGACCGTAGATCTGCTGATTAATCAAAGTGAATGAGCAAAAAAAAAGTCAGAAATCAACATAAGATCGGAATAAAGTATCTAAAAAAGAGCTAAACTAGCACAAGCCACAAGCACTCTTGTTCTCCCATGAGAAGGAAACAGGTTAACTGGGGCGTGTCTGGTGCGCTAATCACTTCCCGACGCGCCTCACTACCGTGCTGACCAAACACATTCCATCATCACGTCATATAACACATTCGCTCGGGAAAAAAGTGAATCTGTTTGACTTTTTTTATATGTAACTCACAGGAGGATTACATTTTAAACTACAAATAATTCAACACTAAAATAACGAGCCACGTAAATTTCACTACAATACTGTTACCTACTTTCAGTGAATTTCAGTAATTATTTCAGGTTCCAATAGAACTCTGGTTGGCATGCATAAAATCTAAACTAGATTTTGAGGGGTCGTGAATCCCCATCAACAGAGAAGGGGGGGGATTAATATCGGATCCAAACACAGCATTGTTGTTGTTGTTTAAGATTCAGCTACTGGGAACAAATTTTCAAGTAGAACGGGCTATGGTGAGCCCGTAGTAGACTTACCTGGCACAGGAGCGGGGCTGTGACTTGTGGATTTACAGATTGATTGACTGATAAAGATTAAGCCACCCAAGAAGTAACACGGGCATGAATAGCCCGTAAGGATTTACAGATCGGTAGGTTGGATATATAGGCAGTAAAGTGAGGTGAGGTACAATGTCTTTAATGAGATAATGGGAGTATTAGTGAGATAAATGTGTATCAATGATCCAACTGAATTCGACCTTTAACTGATCAATTAAAATAGATCTATTTTTCCGCCCTAGTCAACTGTACCCCAACAGGGTAAAATAATTACATCCTGGAGTGCGTAGTTTCGAACCCTCATCACGGCCCTTGTGGATTTGTTAATTAAATATAATTCATAACTAAGTTACCACAATGAACTGCAGTATAGTGAAGAAAAATAAACAGTGACAATGCATTCTGAGATTTTTGGCAAACCGTTGGAACTATGTTTTCAAGACTGTTCACTATAAATGTTTATTCATATATCAGCATTTTTTTTATTCATGGAAATATATATTAATATTTGTTACCCAAAAAAGCAATCGAACACCAATGATTTTCCAGTATACTTAAAACGAAAATTGTTGGTAATAGATATGAGGCCACTTACGAAACCTGTTCATCTGTTCTTAATCATAGCGCCTTTGTTTCCATTTATTAAACAGTTGATGGGCTCCGAAGCGCGTCGAGGTTGTCTATAGCAATGATAAATTTGGGTCCAGGAGGACCTAGCGCTGTTTTTAAAAGCACGTAAACTGGTTAATAAATGCAGACTCAGCAGCTGTGATAGAGGAAAGATGTAGAGTAAATCTACAAGGGCCGTGATGAGGGTTCGAACTTACGCCCGGGATGATCCCAGACGCTGCTTTAGTCGACTAGGCCACGACATGGTCAAAGAATTGCAACCGGGAATTTCACTTACTTCACACGGATCCTGCAACCTCTCCGAGACACAAATCAGGGTTTTACACAAGTCCCCCCATGCTCTCGGGCTCTGTCCACAAGCTGTTCTACCTCTTCGCCCTCACTTCAATACACACAGAAATCACAATAGCGTGATGCATCTAATGAAAAAATCCACAACCCTCATCAGTTCGAACCCTCATCTGAGTTATCCATCCCTTGTGGATTTGTTCATTTGATGCATCACGCTATTGTGATTTCTGTGTGTATTGAAGTGAGGGCGAAGAGGTAGGCTAAACCTTTAGCCTTTAACTCGAGCAGAACTGCTCCGTTGGATAAAGCTCAAAGCTATGGTCCGCAGCATAAGGTAATTGGTGAAATAAATAACATATAATTTTGATACAGCCATCAAAGCCTCCATTACAAGAAATACAAATGTTGACCAGAACACACACTAGAAGGTGAAGAGACGACGACGTTTCGGTCCGTCCTGGACCATTCTCAAGTCGAATCGAGGATTCTCCTCGACCATTCTCAACAATCGACTTGAGAATGGTCCAGGACGGACCGAAACGTCGTCGTCTCTTCACCTTCTAGTGTGTGGTCTGGTCAACATACTTTAGCCACGTTATTGTGACTCATCGCCTGCACAAGAAATACAAATGTTTGAGTATTTGGAGTTCTTTACACAATTAAGATGACCATCAGAAGTTAATCGTCATGCTGCATCAGGATAAATCCTATTTAGGAAAATCCACAGATAAAAACAGAAATGGAAATACAACTATTGCGACTACTCAATAGCTCGGTCGATATTGAGCTTCTCCCTCACACACGTTAGGCCCACGGTTCGAATCTCCTAGAGCCCAGGTGAATGAAATAGAAATGGAAGCTCAAAGGTTTTTATTGTCATGAAGCTGTGTTGCACCTGGTGGCCAATGCACCTATATATATGCCTTGCCTAACTAGCGAATGCCTTGAAATACTGGCCATCGCGCTCAACATTTGTAGCCATTCAAATGATGAAGAACACATCACTGATAGAGAATTTTGTGAGAATTTCATTTGTGTTGGACATAGCGAGTACGTTATGGCCGCTGTTATTGCCTTTCTGGGAAAATAGCAGGGCCAGAAAATTAAAGTATAGGTAGCTGAACAATTACAATAACTCACTGTTTCATTTCTATATTTATTAATAATTACATATAATATATATATATATATATATATATATATATATATATATATATATATATATATATATATATATATATATATATATGCAAACAAGCCTGAATGGTCCCCAGGACTAGATACAACTGAAAAACTCACACCCCTCAGCAAGTGACTCGAACCCATACTCCCAGGAGCAACGCAATGTGGTATGTACAGGAACGCCTTAAACCACTTGACCATCACGACCGGACATAAGGAAGTGATAGCCGAGGCTATATGAACCACTCCCCGGCCGGCACTCGGATGGTAATCTTGGGCATAGCATTTTCATCAAATCACCCATCATTTTTGGGGAAACGTGAGGAACACAAATTTGCATTTGTGTTCCTCACGTGCTTCCAGAGAGAGAGAGAGAGAGGAGAGAGAGGAGAGAGAGAGACAGGAGAGAGAGAGAGAGGAGGAGAGAGAGAGGAGAGAGAGAAGAAGAGAGAGAGAGAGACTAGGGATGACAATGCGGGCAGCAGTGAAGATGTTTGCATAAGCGCTAATAGGGGCATTGGAGTGTCCAACAAAGTATCGAATTGCCTCTGAGACCAAACAGTACAAAGAGCCAATATGCTATATCTTTAGTAGTGTCATATTTTTTTCCAGATATAAAAGTACGGACCAACAGATCTACAAACAGAAAAAATCATGTACAAATATAGACTGCTGCTGATTTTCGTCTCAATAAAAAGGAGTTAGTGTAATTTGACATCCATCATACATTAGAAGAGGAGTCACTCCATTGGAAATAAGTAAGCTACAGTTCTCTGAAATTTCTGTGGAAATTTTGAAGGTAATAATGTAGCACTAAATTAGATGTTGTGAAAATCTTGAAGAAAGTTGGAAACATTGCCTATTAAATTATACAGCAGATTATCCCCAAATCGATCCACTGCAGAGGAAAGGGAATTATACTGGGAATGGATGTGCCAAACCATGACGATTAATACTAGCATTTGGAAGGGGTCTAGGATAAGGATTTATGATGAGAGCGGGGGGAAGAGGAATCGTGCCTAACCACTTGGACGATCGGGGAACTGAACGCCGACCTGCATGAAGCGAGACGTCGCTCTACTATCCAGTCCCACCATGAACCGACTATGACCGCGAACGCCCTTTGTGCAATATCCAGGACATCTAGAAAATATTGATAGAGCTCTGTTGGGTAGACGTAAGAGCTTAGTGGAGCTATCACGTTCTTGTATCATAAACATTCACCTCACAATAAGAATAATTGTTTGAAACCACGATAATCTTTAAGCAAAAGCTATAATATCATTTTTGAAGGATGTCGTAACTTAACTCATTTAATTAATTAGCAAATCGAAGCACCACAAACTTTCACATAATCATTCTTAACTGGCCGGAAACCTTGTGAATGATGGACGCCTCACAGCCACTACATCCCATCACTCACTTGGAGACTTCTGTTCTAATTAAACTTTTGGGCCCTTAAGTGTCCGTGCCCACAAAAGCTTGATTTTCTATGAAGATTTCCCGAAACGCTTTTGCTGTCTCCAGGACCATTAATTTAATTACAACTGGCATTTGGATTTTGTTTGATATTACTTTATGACGGTTTACATCCGGGGTTTATAGCTGTATGTTAAACTATATTAGTGTATGTATTTTGTGGATTTGTTTGGGGTCTGTGCTCACACCCTCTCTTCTCTTCATCATTGTCATCTTTGACAATTGTGGTTATTATTGTAAGTCCTTCTGCTCTTGTAAGTATATCTGTTGTCTGTCTGTTGTTCGGGCTTGATCGTATATCGATCTGATTTCTGTCTCGAGTCGGCGCGAAGGATGCGACATGAAAAACTGCGGATGCAAAACCTGGATAGCGATAGGGATGGAGGCTCGGCTCTAACGCTCGCTCGACCTCTCGTACGTAGGTAGCTAGAATCTCTCTCTCTCTCAGTCTCCTCGTCTTCTCTCTCTCTTTTTGGTCTTTTGTTCTTTTTTATCTTCTCTCCTCTCTCGTCTCTCTCTCTCTCCTCTCTTTCAGTATCTTTCTCCTCTCCATTATTTTACATTTTTAGCTGCTAGTAGAATTCACCTGTGAGAGGAATATCAGCTATGAATTACGTTCAAGATACAGTACGATTGTTCTTGAGTGATGTCATACAACGTCTCAATAAGCAGTAGATTGCGTTGTGTTTGAATGTCAGCTTAGAAAAATAATAAATATTCGTTCCGTGTGAGCCATACCAGATACGAGTAAGCAGTAAAGGCCCTCCTGGGAGAGAGAGTCAGCCTAGACTTAGCACTATGGAAAGGTACGTTTGTGAGATAGATGTCACGGCCTCCTCTCACGTTTACCACTCCGTACAAAAAATGCATGGGTTTTGCCCAGTCAGAAGCGTCAATCATTTTAGGGCTACAGTGATGGAACAGTGATCAGAGATATCGCGAAGTCTATGACGACATTCGGAAAAGCCAAATACGTTGATTGACATTGACAAAATACGCCTCCTACGACAACACGGCCGCGGAGGTCGTAGGTTGGTCCTTCATCCGAGCAACTCTCTGTTTACAGAGGGGTCCACCACTTGGCTCTAGAGAGTGAATAGAGATTCCCTCGGTGAATAACGGCAGTGCACATATAATACTAATACTAATAATAATCCCCAATATATAATAATAATCCCAGTAATATTGGGGAAGGGAAACCAGAAATGATTAATAGTGTGAGCTACATAATATCGCAAGCCAGAAATAAAGCAGAAATTTACTTTATAGTAATAGACACAGATAGGAGACCAACAATGGAATAATATCAATGAACTAGCAACTTGTCTCAGTCGACCCGGAGCAGGACGACATTCAACAACTCATCCCACTCTGAAACACCTCTTTGTCTCATCGCGATAAGAACATACAGTCGAAACATACGAATGTTTACATATAACATAGCCAACACACAGAGAAATCACAATAACAGTGTGTGATATATCAATGAGAAGATCGACAGGAGTAATGATGAAGATAGTGCATATGTTCGAATCCTCGTCCGGTGGCTCCTGTACATATGGCGTAAAATGATACACTGATTGCTGTGCTCGCATTAAATCGTTAGTCCTTACTATGTGGCTGCTATCGCGGGGGAGGATATTGCTTGACAGTATTTATGAGGGTGTCCAGCTGCTGGACACTTTTCATTACCAGAAGAGTGACAGTGTTGATGGCTTCAGGCTGGTTACTGCAAGATTCAGGGACTCTTAAAGCTCATTTAAGGTCTTTGGTTGCTTCACATTCCAGGAGATAATGAGGTAGTGGGTTTTCTGTGATTGTTTGGCAGAAGATACATACCCGCTTTTCTGGGTTCATTAATTTCCCAGTTGCATCTGTAACTAGAGGTAGTCTATATAACCGAACTAATATTTCCCTGTGGATTCCTTTCGTGATATTTACCTGTCTAACTTGGTGGCCTGAAGGTACCATATTGCAAAGGGCGAACCTTCTGCTACTCTCTGTTATGGTAGAAAGAGATTGATAAAATTTATCAATCTTTATAGTAGAAAGTGGTTGTTGTTGTTGTTGTTTTAGATTCAGCTACTGGAACAAAATTTCCATGTAGCACGGGTTATGGTGAGCCCCGTAGTAGAGAGTAGAAAAAGGAGGGGAACGGGGTATAAACAAGGAAAGAGTGAAGGGAGAGCAGGTAAGGGAAGAAGGTAATTCCTAGAAGAAGGTAACGTGTAATGTAAGGTAAGGTGAAATGTAAGGTAAGCTGGTAAGGTAAGCAAGGTATGGCAAGGTAAGGTAACTTCAGCTTCTAGTGTGTGGT
>WNGS01164858.1:28832726-28847093 GCA_020271785.1 Procambarus virginalis
AAAACGGATAAAATAATAATAACAACATAAATAATAAGTAGGATAACAATTATAATCTATATAAATAAGAATGGAAATGTTCGTTTGTTCATGACCTCTAATCTCCGAAAGTTCTTCACCGATTGCTTTCAAATTTTCACACAACGTTCCATTCGCATCCCAGCAGGTTTTATATATATTCTATATAGATGTCACTTCTGTGACGGTAAAAAAACATGTTTTTTTCTGTAAAACTGTGTTATCCACGTGAGGCAAATCTTCGAAACCTCTCTTCCGATTGCTTTGAAATTTTGACACAACGTTGCATTCGAATAGGTGCGTCTTTTTATATATCTACTATATACATGCCTCACCTGTGACAGGAAAAAATGTTTTTTTTTTAAACAGCGCTATCTTTTGGACGTAAGAGCAACACACGCTGTAATCTCCGAAAGGTGTTTACCGATTGCTTTGGAATTATGACACGACGTTGCATTCGAATAGGCGCATCTTTTTTATACATCTACTATATAGATGCCATCACCTGTGACAGGTAAAAACATGCGTTTTTGAAAAACAGCGCCATCTGCTGCACATAACAGCAACATGTACGCCGTAATAAATATGTCACGAATTCCATTTCAATGTTTCTGATTTCATTAATCAATTTTATTTTCACAGATTTCGATTTATTTTATTTTATATTGAATTATTTTGTGTGACATTGTGTTGCAATTTAGCTGTGTTGTTACCATACCGTTCATTTTGTGAGTATAGTTTATTTTTCTATTTTTTCATTTCATTATTTAACTGTTTTTCTTATATTTCAGTGATGGAACATCAGATCAAACTTCCGAGGGGACGGAAGGTAGAGATGGTGGGGAGGACGTGGGGACAAGGGAGGGGGTATTGGTGGGGAGGACTGGGGGACAGGGAAGATTGCTGTGGCTCAGCAACGAGTGGAGGGGTACTGCTAGTAATAATAATAATAATAATAATAATAATAATAATAATAATAATAATAATAATATTAATAATAATAATTATTATTATTATTATTATTATTATTATTATTATTATTATTATTTATTATTTTATTATTATTATTATTATTATTATTATTATTATTATTATTAATGTTATAAGGCTAATAAAAATAATACTAAGCTCTAATAAAAAATCGTTACATGCGAGAAGCATTATTCTATAAACAAAAACAATCACGTTAAAAGCTAATGTAACACTTCATATGTTTGATAACAGTAGAGTCAGCGTTGAACGCAATATTTATCCTGGGAAAGGATAAGATTTATCTCAACAATTTAGCAAATGCTTACTTTGTGACTCTCAATTCGTCTGGATTAATCGCCTTTCAAGTACAGTCAAGAACATCAGAAACACAGAGGAATATAACGTAATTACCGGCACATAAGATGCACCAAATTTATAAGGATATTTGGTGGAATTTAATTTGTTTAATATGTTGCATCGTACTTTATTTTAAGCGATTTTCAAATGTTTTTGTAGGGAAAACCCTATGATTTTTTGCGTGTACATATATATGCAGATATGTCATATATATATATATATATATATATATATATATATATATATATATATATATATATATATATATATATATATATATATATATATATATATACATATATATATATATATATATATATATATATATATATATATATATATATATATAATATATATGCGAACAAGCCTGAATGGTCCCCAGGACTATATGCAACTGAAAACTCACACCACAGAAGTGACTCGCACCCATACTGCCAGGAGCAACGCAACTGGTGTGTACAGGACACCTTAATCCACTCGACCCATCCCGACTGAACAAAATGAGGTGATAGCCGAAGCTATTTGAACCACCCCACCGCCGGCACTCGAATGGTAATCTTGGGCATAGTATTTTATCAAATAACCTCAATCTTTGGGGCACACGTGAGGAACACAAATGCGAACAAGCCTGAATGGTCCCCCAGGACTATGCAACTGAAAACTCACACCCCAGAAGTGACTCGAACCCATACTGCCAGGAGCAATGCATCTGATGTGTACAGGACATCTTAATCCACTCGACCATCACGACCATGCAACTAAAAACTCACACCCCAGAAGTGACTCGAACCCATACTGCCAGAAGCAATGCATCTGATGTACAGGATCACTTAACCACTCAACCAACACGACCGGACAGTTGCATATAGTCCTGGGGACCATTCAGGGTTTTTCGCATTTGTATCACGTGTGCCCCAAAGAATGAGGTGATTTGATAAAATACCATGTCCAAGATTTCCAACAGAGTTCCGGCGGGTGGATGGGAATTAGCCTCGGCTACCATCCTCTTTTCAGGTCGTGTTGGTCGAGTGGTTAAGAGATCCTGTACATATATATATATATATATATATATATATATATATATATATATATATATATATATATATATATATATATAATATATATATATAATATATATATATATATATATATTTGTATGTATATGTAACAAACGTGCATAAACCACCAGCCATATGTAACTGAAAATTTATTCCTCGTGAAGGATTCGAACCTTAGATAGCCTGGCGCTCAAAACACACTACCATATCCAGCACCGTGACCAGTGCACCGTGACTGACTGTTCAAAAGTCTGAGACTATTTACCCAACATCCGTCAGCACTTGCCATTGCAAAAGATCACAGATAATTTTCATCAAATCCATTCACTATTGAGGAAAATGCGAGCCTCAATTGTACGACAAACCTGCATAAACCACAACTATAGTAACCTAAAACCTCTTCCTCGTGTACACCGATGGGGAGTACACTTCTTAACGGTGAATATAGACTGAGTTTACTTTGCTCTTGTGCCATGTTCAGGCCCTAAACTATAATTGCTGGTTGGTCAGTAAGTTATTGTGGTAGCCTTAATAACCCTTCAGATAATGATAGCTTTAAGTCCAATACTAAACTTGCTGGTTAATCACTAAGCTGTTGTGGTGACCTCTTTAACCCTCAAGTAGTCGATTGGCCTTGGTCTGGTGGCCTTTATAACCACCCTTCGGTTGCTATAGGCCTTACGCCCAACACCAAATCATCAAAAATTTTATGATTTCATCACACTGTTCAATTCCTTTCAAATTATCCCCAAAATCACATGTTCATTCGCTTGCAATATGGAGAATTGAGTGGAAAAGGTTCCAAAGTAGAGATAATATGTCATTTATTACTGCAAATTAATATTTAATTAATGCCTTTAAAAATCTGGTGAAAAGGAAGGCTATAATTTATTCGGCCATGTGATTGCTGCCTGCTGATTGGCTGTCATATGATCACTAAAGGCTGATTCGTTGTCATCTGATTGCTGCCAGCTGATTGGCTGTCTCATGATTACTACAGGCTCATCATCTTTGTCATATGATCGCAGGTTCTGATTAGATTTCACTTTAGAAGCTGTGACTTTGTCGTGCTTAAATTATTATTACACTTTTAATTCAACTTTGATATAAACCTTGATGCAAAATATTATTACATTTTTAGTTTAACTTTGAAACCATTGATAAAACGCTGAGGAACGTGGATTGATCGTTGAAAACAATAATTAACTTTGACTAACGTCGATCATACATAGACTTAACGTCGATCATACATTGACCTAACGTCGATCATACATTGACCTAACGTCGATCATACATTGACCTAACGTCGATCATACATTGACCTAACGTCGATCATACATTGACCTAACATCGATCATACATTGACCTAACGTCGATCATACATTGACCTAACGTCGATCATACATTGACCTAACGTCGATCATACATTGACCTAACGTCGATCATACATTGACCTAACGTCGATCATACATTGACCTAACGTCGATCATACATTGACCTAACGTCGATCATAGGTTAAGTAAACGTTTAAAACGTTGAACGTTCAGAGTTCATTAAACGTCAGTTGGGTATATTTTGTTAGCTATGATCCTTCATTCTGCTTCTTTTTCTCACCCCATTTTCCTCACCACGTCTTTCTCATTTCATGTTCTACATTTCATGTTCCTCAGACAATATTCCTCATACAATCTTCCTCACCCCATATTTATCCCCATTTCTTCCTCAAATCATCTTGATATCCACCTTCTCTAGTTCAGCTACTTGGAATGGTTGGCAGAACGGCGGCCTCGCATTTTGCCGGATCGGCGTTCGATCCCCGATATCCAGTGGTTGGGCACCATTCCTTCACTTCGGTCTCTTATTTCAGCTCCTCGTTCTCATGAACTGTGTCGTTGACCGTCTTCCTTTTCTCACATGATAGCTGCTTGTCCTCCTACGCCTTCTTTCTGTCCTCATATCCCAGTTCTGTTTTTTCTCATATCTAAGATCCTTCTTCTCATATCTTACCTCATTGTCTTCATATGCCATTGTTACATATTCATTCAGATGTAGAGCTTTCTCCTCATAATTTCCATTCCTACGTCTTCAACTCCACAATATATATATTTTTGCTAACATCAATACTTCTTATTAATTAGCTCTTTCCTTCAATATACCACTCCGTGAAAAAATCAATTGTTTTGCTCTGTCTCTAACGTACAAACCCAGTAATTCACATAAACTTTAGAGACATATGTACTGGAATGCCAATATTGTGGTGCATTATTTTTGTTTCAAATACGACTTTATTTGAAGTGATTTTTGTTTTTTGATAACATAATTGTAACTCGATTACATACAAAATTAAATGTATATGGTAAGTGGATTGGATGAATATGTAAACTGATGAATAGTGATCCTGAAACATTCCTAGGTGTGGACAGAGATTTTATGCAATATATATATATATTATATATTATATATATATATATATATATATATATATATATATATATGAAAATGTACATACCAGTTGCGTTGCTCCTGGAGTATGGGTTCGAGTCAATTCTGGGGTGTGAGTTTTCACTTCGCATATAGTCCTGGGGACTATTCAGGCTTGTTCGCATTTGTGTTCCTCACGTGTGCCACAAAGAATGAGGTGATTTGGTAAAATGCTATGCCCAAGATAACCATCCGAGTGCCGGCGGTGAGGTGGTTCAAATAGCTTCGGCTATCACCTCATTATGTCCGGTCGTGATGGTCAAGTGGTTTAAGGCGTCTTGTACATACCAGTTGCGTTGCTCCTGGGAGTATGGGTTCGAGTCACTTCTGGGGTGTTAGTTGTCATTCGCATATAGTCCTGGGGACCATTCAGGCTTGTTCGCATTTGTGTTCCTCACGTGTGCCCCAAAGATGAGGTGATTTGGTAAAATGCTATGCCCAAGATAACCATCCGAGTGCCGGCGGTGAGGTGGTTCAAATAGCTTCGGCTATCACCTCATTATGTCCGGTCGTGATGGTCAAGTGGTTTAAGGCGTCTTGTACATACCAGTTGCGTTGCTCCTGGGAGTATGGGTTCGAGTCACTTCTGGGGTGTGAGTTTTCATTCGCATATAGTCCTGGGGACCATTCAGGCTTGTTCGCATATATATATATATATATATATATATATATATATATATATATATATATATATATATATACATATATATATATATATATATATATATATATATATATATATATATATACATATATATATATATATATATATATAATATATATATATAATATATATATATATATATATATATATATATATCATGCCCAACTCGCCTAAAGCGAGTTGGCGAGTTGGGCATGAAGCATAGACACAGTGTATTCCCATATTCAACAGGGACTTGATGGAAAAACGTAAATTTGACCCCTCACTAGCTCTGGTGGCTCTTGGGAAGTGGTGATCTTTGGAGTGTTGAAATGCCCCAAATTACCATTTCTTTTAAGGGTCTGAGTGTGGTGTAGTGGGTTAACGCGTTACCTGTCATGCTGGTGGCTGGAAGGCTTCTGTGCTGGTTAGGGTTCGAGTCTCCTGGTGGGAAAAGTGTTCTATAGTTGAATATATATATATATATATATATATATATATATATATATATTTATATATATATATATATATTTATATATATATATATATATATATATATATATATTTATATATATATATATATATATTATATATATATATATATATATATATATATATATACATAAACAAATCCTGATACTATTACATGTAATTTCTACTGTCATATATAATGAGGATTTTACCCGTTGTGTAGTAAACATAAATCCTTTATTAGTATACTAAACAGAGATATTAATAATGCAAAGTTGGCAACAAAGCTCACATTTATTCACTTGTTCAGCAGATGTAACAGCCATATTATTTTATTGCTGGAAAATGTTTTATTGCAATTACGCACACATACACTCACTTATTCACTCACTCACTCACGAGACACACCACACATTCACACACACAAACAACTAGGTGAGTCACCACAACACACAACACACACACACACCACACACACACACACACACAACACACACCACACACAACACACACACACACACACACACACAACACACACACAAACACCGCACACACACACACACAGGCCTGGCCTGGTAGCCTGGTGGATAGTGCGCAGGGCTCGTAATTCTGTGGCGCGGGTTCGATTCCCGCACCAGGCAGAAACAAATGGGCAAAGTTTCTTTCACCCTGAATGTCCCTGTTACCTAGCAGTAAATAGGTACCTGGAAGTTAGTCAGCTGTCACGGTCCTGCTTCCTGGGGTGTGTGAGTGTGGTGTGTGGGGGGAAAAAGAGTAGTTAGTAAAACAGTTGATTGACAGTTGAGAGGCGGACCGAAAGAGGAAAGCTCTATCCCCGCAAACACAACTAGGTGAATACAACTAGGTGAATACACACACTCTGTATGTTTATTGATTGATTGTGTCTTGCTTGATAAACACACATACTCACTCACTAGGGTGTCTCACAGTTGAGTGAGTAGCGATTGGGGGTCGTAGTCCTAAGGGCCCGGGTTCGATCCCAGGCCGAGGCAGAAACAAATGGGCATTGTTTCTTTCATCCTGAAGCCCCTGTTCACCTAGCAGTAAATAGGTACTTGGGAGCTAGACAGCGACCATGGGCTGCTTCCTGGAGATGGAGTGTGTGCGTGTGCGTGTGTTAGAGATATATGTAATAGACATAATAGAGGAAATATAGAATGGTTATAAAGCGAGGTCCAAGAGCTAAATAGCTCGATTCTGCAGACACAAATAATAAATTCACACAAATAATAAATAAATACACACACACACTCTGTATGTGTATTGATTGACTGTGTATTGGCTGATTAACAACACACCACACACACTCATACACGAACACACACAGTTAACCGATTAATCTAGTGGAGTGACAGTTGAGAGCCGGGAACAAAGAGCCAGAGCTCAACCCCGCAAGCACAACTAGGTGAGTCCAACTAGGTGAGTACACAATCGACCAACACACCAACTCATCAATACACACAGAGATCACAATTGCGTGATGCATCAAATGAACACGGCCCTTGGGGATTTGTTCACCAACTCATCAAGCTTGCAACAAAACCCTTGAAGGGACTCAACAAAGGTTGTGTTTGTAGTGGCGACAACAGAGGTGTCCTGACACACAGACTGCCAGCACCACTAATTGCTCCTAATTCACTGTGTGTGATTCGGGCTGCTCAGACATGGCAGTTTATTGGTATGTTAACATTTCTCCATATAGGCCCAATACAAACACAATATAATCATAACTTTCGCTTTTATGTTCGTTACAACATCGTGTAATGTGTGTGTTACTTCAATTAGAAAAATACAAGAATTATGAATGTTGTAGCGAGAAAATTTATCTTGCAATGGTAATAAACACTATTGTTTTATTCAATGGTAAACATAAGTATTGTACACAAACCAGGAGTTGCAATCCCACGTATAAAATGTCGATTTACATAGAGGCACAAATATGTATGGCATACATGTTAGAGATGTGATTTCAGTCAATAAATACAACGTTCTCTATGGTCTACCAAATCTAAAAGTAATATACACAATTATGCGTAGGAATAATTCAATGCATGTTTGTAATATTTAACCGCATATACCCGGCAATATATATACATGGTTGCGCTGTAATATTTGAATGTGCGCTTAGTATTATAACATAATTTATATGACAATGAAGAGAGAACAAAAATTCCTGCAGTTTCTTGTGCTTTTAAGGATCTCTCTCTGCTCTATCTCTCTCTCTCTCTCTTCTCTTTTTTTGTTTTGGTTTTTGGTTTTTGTTTTTGGTTTTTTCTCTCTCTCTCTCTCGCTTCTCTCTACTCTCCTCTCTCTCTCTCTCTCTCTCTCTTTTTCCGTCTTGTGGTCTACACACACGACATAAATCAGCTTTTCCAAGCTACGTCCTAAATGTTTTCTGGAGATGTGTATGAATATAGCATGCCCACATGACTGGTGATTGCATGCTTACATGACTGATGATAGTGTGCCCACATGACTGATGATTGCATGCTTACATGACTGATGATAGCATGCCCACATGACTGATGATTGCATGCTTACATGACTGATGATAGTATGCCCACATGACTGATGATTGCATGCTTACATGACTGATGATAGTATGCCCACATGACTGATGATTGCATGCTTACATGACTGATGATAGTATGCCCACATGACTGATGATTGCATGCTTACATGACTGATGATAGTATGCCCACATGACTGATGATTGCATGCTTACATGACTGATAATAGTGTGCCCACATGACTGATGATTGCATGCTTACATGACTGATGATAGTATGCCCACATGACTGATGATTGCATGCTTACATGACTGATGATAGTATGCCTACATGACTGATGATTGCATGCTTACATGACTGATGATAGTATGCCCACATGACTGATGATTGCATGCTTACATGACTGATGATAGTATGCCCACATGACTGATGATTGCATGCTTATATGACTGATGATAGAATGCTTACTTGACTGATGATAGTATGCCCACATGACTGATGATTCCATGCTTACATGACTAAAGACAGCATTCCCACATAACTGAAGACACTATGCCCACGTAACTGAATTCATTCTTACATGACTTAAGACGAAGGAAAGGAAAAGAAAGTAGGACGGAACAGTTTCCCGTTTGGATGGCCACATAGCACATCAAGGGGATATGAGACAGACTAAGAACAGTAACAAGAGATCAGAGTGAGAGAACGATGCCAGGAACCTCAGTCTTGGGCCATCAGTCTAAAACCTCAGTCTGAAGCCTCAGACTGGAACCTCATTTTAAAGCATTAGTCTGGAACATCGGTTTGAAAAATCTGTTTTGCACCCCAAAATCATAACGAGAATGGAAGGGGCTAATATATAAAGATATATTTGGAATCACCTTAGTAGAAAACAAAAAGTATGCAGTGCAGGTGAATGAAATTTTTGTAAAATAAACTGGAAACCATTATAAGGGATATTTTTGAAGGAGTCTGACTGTGGGTGAGGCAGCGGTGTTCACTCGACGACCACAGCATGTGAGACGAGTATCTTTGGTTGGTGAAGATCTTCGTTGTAAATCAAGTAGTGATTTGGCTTGGTGTTGGTCTAAAGGCCAATCAACCTCTGGGAGGCAATTAAGGTCACCCCAACAGCTTACTGACCAACCAGCAAGCCTGGTGTTGGCTTAAGGCCTATTATCTTCTGGAGAGTTATTACGACTACCACAATAACTTAATGGCATACCAGCTGGTTCACTTTAGTCCTGGACAAAGTCCAGTATTTAACTATATTCAGTATATATATATATAATATATATATATATATATATATATATATATATATATATATATATATATATATATATATATATATATATATATATATATATATATATATATATATATATATATATATATATACATGTATAAAATTAAAGTTTGTGAGGGTACCACCTCTGTTGCCAATGTGGGGACCCATAGCCTCGGAGAAGAAAATAAAACGTATTCAGAGGAGACCTTGTGGTTTCTCACTGAACACTAATATTTTCTTCTCCTACCACCCCCATTCATGTATATATACATGTGTACGTACATATATATATGTACATACATATATACATACATGTATATATATATATATATATATATATATATATATATATATATATATATATATATATATATATATATATTGTTAATTGCCAAATTAACCCTCCAAAGAGCATTTTCTCATTTTTTTTATTTATGCTCTGACGCCTAAAGGGTTTGGCAAGGACATCCCACATTTTCAAAGACAGGCTTACAGATTGATTGATTGATAAAGATTAAGCCATCCAAGAGGTGGCACGGGCATGAATAGCCCGTAATCAGGCTTACACATATCATTTCATGCTTATATTCGCTTTAGGTGAGGTGATATGACACAAAGGTTTTGGGTGAGGTGACATAAATTAATGGGTATGAATATCATATGATAACATAAGAATGAAAGTAACTACAGAAGGCCTACTGGCCCATATTTTCTCTTGCTGCTTCTATGTTGGTTCGGGGTCTTGAAGTGGGTAGAATATAGTTATGTGTTAATTTGCTGTTGACGGCTGTTGTTGACTTTTTGATGTGTAGGGCCTCGCTAATGTCGAATCTCCTGCTATCGCTGTATCTATCGATGATAGATTTAGATAAGATTTCTATGGTGATGGTCTGGTTGTGAGAGGAGATTATATGTTCCTTGATGGGAACATATAATCTCCTCTCACAACCAAACCATCACCAGAGAAATCTTAACAAGCAACACAGAAATCATCGATAGATACAGCGATAGCAGGAGGCTGTTACAGGGTATGAGGATGAGCAGTACGTGGTATGGCTGTTTATAATTCACCAGAATATCTGACACATGTAATATTTGACCACAAGACTAAAATATATGATTTTATATTGATTACAGTGAAGATATGTCTCCTGAATTCACTAAACAAAGTCATAAACAAGAAAGTGAATAAGGAGTATGGAAACTTTGGTAACGATTTGTGAGTTATGTGAGTGATATTTTGAAAAAAAAATGTATTGAAACCTAAGTCTCCGGAAAAACAGCTATTGCTTCTGAGGGATCCGGAAAGAAAGTGGGTTTAAAACGAACAATGAAGACCTCTACAAACAATTAGGGCTGCTCTGAGTTAAAAAATAAATACATACTTGTATTTTGTATGAAAAAACTGAGGATGGTTTCGAGTTTATGTTTTAAAATGCTATGGTTTCTAATTTGCTTGAATTGTTTATTGCCGTCTTGGGCATTTTATTTATTTATTTATTTATTTATTTATTCAAAAGTTCTTACATTCTTGCAAAGAAACTAACATACATAGCGTTTCGGACAAGACCTTAATCCTAATTTTCCCTGGCATACAACCCGCCAAATTGTTTAACAACCAGGTACCCATTCACTGCTGGGTGGCGAGAGGCGTACAGTTAAGGAATAGCGCCTAGTCAATCCTCCCCAACCAGGATTCTATCCAAACCGAATCGCTCGCGAACCACGGGGCGAGTGTGTTACCACTGCGCCACAGGTACAGGGCTAAGCTTGCGTGTCAAACATAATGTTGGTGCAGTGGATTAGGCATAGTATACAGAGGCTGTACACAACTGTGTAGAACAATGATGTTATACACTGATGCTGTACACAATAGTGTAGTTCAATGATGTTATACGCTGATGTTGAACACAACCATTATTAAAAATTGTAAATTAAAGTAGTAGAACGTGTACAATCAATTTCACGTTCGTATACAGTTGAGGTCATTCTACCGTCTACCTCCTACCGTCAACCGTCTACCGTCAACCTCCTACCGTCTACGTCCTACTGTCAACCGTCTTCCGAAAGACACACAACGACAGTTTAAACGTCGCAGCTTAACCGAAAGTTATCTACAAGACGTAAGTTTTATAAAAGCACATTCCCACAATGTCATTTTTTTATGTCTCTATCCGCATGGACACGCCATTTATCTTGCTCGGTCGGCGTTCGATCCCCCGATGGTCCACGCGGTTGTGCACCGCTCCAGCTTCTTGCCCACAAATCCACACATCCATTGTCCACATATCCCAATTCCGGGTCCTCATATCCCTTTCAATTGCTATATAGTTCTCACGACATTTGTGCTTTATCCTTGAAATGTCCATCGTCCCATACGAGAGAATATATAACGCGCGCTATAATACCTATAATAACAGTCCCGGGGTACTATAATCATCGTTATCTATAATTAAATCTTTGCCTTGACAAACCGAGACGTTAGTTCACTTTCCTCTACAACCAATCAGTGTCAAAATACAGGGTCCTAGGAATTTATAAGAGCTCAAGCAGCGCTGTTAAATGTAACTAGTCTCGTAGAGTTTAAATTCTGTATATATATATATATTCTTGTTCATGTCAGTGATATGTTATGGGACAACGTCTGCCAGTTGCCTCCTGGTTGTTCAGAGCACACATAATGTAGACCGAAATCACTATAACGTTATGTATCGGTGAAGAATGTGCACAACAGTTCCCTGGGACAATGTCTAGGTATTGCTCTTAAAATATTCTCACGATGGTAACTTGCCAAACGGCCAAAGGACAGAAATATCGAGAATGAAAATATTCAAAAGGAAATATGTCGCTGTGTTTATACGATGTCTCAAGACAGCTTTTGTTCTAAAATATTGTCGAAGCTTTTTATCTGTGCATGAAATAAATAATCATTTCAGAAGCTTTGATGTGTAGTGAGAGTTCGTTATTTAAAATAGCTACGGATGTCACATTCGGAATGTATTGTTGTGAATAGTTGTTGCATAGATTCTGCATCGACTGACGTCTGTTGAAATCTACGTACTGCTCATCACATACTGATCACTTCTCTACACAGTCACATATGCATTTCTCATCACCATCACAGGCACTGTCTCTCTCACCATTCTACGCATTTCTCTTCACAGTGAATATTGTCCTCTGGTCATTCCTCATCACCGTCAGCCTTGACTCATGCAGAGTTACCCTCATGTTTGCTCACCCTTGGGGAGTTAGAGAATACCCTGGTACTCATCTGGAGTATTCACAAGTATTCTCCAGGAGTGTTCCCAAGAATCATCTAGGGTATATCCACCTATTCGTCTTGAGAATACACAGTATTCATCACAAGTGTACTCAAGCATTCATCTAAGTTATACCAAAGCATTCATCAAGAGTATACCAAAAAATCCTCTTGATTATACCCACAGGTATTCATTAAGAGTATGCGCAAGTATGCTCGACAAAATATAACCAACCATTAGTTTGAAACATCCACTGGACTGTTAGAAAGGAAAGGATATGAGACCGCTTCACGTATTCTATGTACGTCTCACATACTCCAGAGCATGCTAATTATACATCCACACCAGCACCCCACCGCTTTATACAACCCATAATACATCAACACCAGCATCCCACAGCTTCATACAACCAGTAATACAGCCACACCAGCACCCCACCGCATCATACAACCAGTAATACAGCCACACCACACCCACAGCTTCATACAACCAGTAATACAGCAACACCCACCACCCCACAGCTTCATACAACCAGTAATACAGCAACACCAGCACCCTACCTTTATACATCCCATAATACAGCCCACCAGCACCCCACCGCTTTATACAACCCATAATACATCAACCAGCACCCCACAGCTTCATACAACCAGTAATACAGCCACACCAGCACCCCACCGCTTTATACAACCCATAATACATCAACACCAGCACCCCACAGCTTCATACACCAGTAATACAGCAACACCAGCACCCCACCGCATCATACAACCGGTAATACAGCCACACCAGCACCCCACCGCATCATACAACCAGTAATACAGCAACCCAGCACCCCACCGCATAATACAACCAGTAATACAGCACACCAGCACTCCACATTCACCACACCAACACCGCACTCCTGGAGTGAAGGTGAATGTACCTTATAGTGACGAATATGACAATGTGATTGTGATGAACCAGAGAAAACATAATTATACCCACCAGTATAGTCCACTAACTGTAAAGCAGAAACGAAATCTTTTTCACTGACCAATTAAATCATGTTATGAGAGAGAGAGAGAGAGGGAAGAGAGAGGGGGTGGTAATATAAATTTAGTTTTTTAAAGACAGGTATATATCATTATGTGTCGGCAACACGGAGTGAGGGACTCCAGCGCGTGAGGAAATACTATGTTGAGAAGTGAAATTATTGCCGTATTAGCGCGAGGTATTCATGTGCTGAAGGTGGCAGAGACCACACGACGTGCCCCCATCAGGTAACGCAAGACAACACGAAAAA
>WNGS01164858.1:28882782-28901956 GCA_020271785.1 Procambarus virginalis
TATGTAAATTAGAACACCAGTTGTGTACGTAAGAACACCTTGAATCTTAATATTAGAACACCAGTGGTACATAACTGTATGTGTACATATGAACACCGTGTGTGTGTGTGTGTGTGTGTGTGTGTGTGTGTGTGTGTGTGTGTGTGTGTGTGTGTGTGTGTGTGTGTGTGTGTGTGTGTGTGTGTGTGTGTGTGTGTGTGTGTACTCACCTGGTTGTACTCACCTGGTTGTGTTTGCGGAGGTTGAGCTCTGGCTCTTTGGTCTCGCCTCTCAACCGTCAATCAACAGGTGTACAGATTCCTGAGCCTATTGGGCTCTATCATATCTACACTTGAAACTGTGTATGGAGTCAGCCTCCACCACATCACTTCCTAATGCATTCCATTTGTCAACCACTCTGACACTAAAAAGTTCTTTCTATATCTATGTGGCTCATTTGGGCACTCAGTTTCCTCCTGTGTCCCCTTGTGCGTGTGCCCCTTGTGTTAAATAGCCTGTCTTTATCTACCCTATCAATTCCCTTCAGAATCTTGAATGTGGTGATCATGTCCCCCCCTAACTCTTCTGTCTTCCAGCGAAGTGAGGTTCAATTCCCGTAATCTCTCCTCGTAGCTCACACCTCTCAGATCGGGTACTAGTCTGGTGGCAAACCTTTGAACCTTTTCCAGTTTAGTCTTATCCTTGACTAGATATGGACGCCATGCCGGGGCTGCATACTTCAGGATTGGCCTGACATATGTGGTATACAAAGTTCTGAATGATTCTTTACACAAGTTTATGAATGCCGCTTGTATGTTGGCCAGCCTGGCATATGCCGCTGATGTTATCCTCTTGATATGGGCTGCAGGAGACAGGTCTGGCGTGATATCAACTCCCAAGTCTTTTTCTTTCTCTGACTCCTGAAGAATTTCCTCTCCTAGATGATACCTTGTATCTGGCCTCCTGCTCCCTACAACCTATCTTCATTACATTACATTTGATTGGGTTAAACTCTAACAACCATTTGTTCGACCATTCCTTCAGCTTGTCTAGGTCTTCTTGAAGCCTCAAACAGTCCTCTTCTGTCTTAATCCTTCACATAATTTTGGCATTGTCCGCAAAACATTGAGAGAAATGAATCTATACCCTCCGGGAGATCATTTACATATATCAGAAACAAGATAGGACCGAGTACAGAGCCCTGTGGGACTCCACTGGTGACTTCACGCCAATCGGAGGTCTCACCCCTCACTGTAACGCTCTTCTTCCTATTGTTTAGGTACTCCCTTATCCACTGGAGCACCTTACCAGCTACACCTGCCTGTCTCTCCAGCTTATGTACCAGCCACTTATGCGGTACTGTGTCAAAGGCATTCCGACAATCCAAGAAAATGCAGTCCGCCCAGCCCTCTCTTTCTTGCTTAATCTTTGTCACCTGGTCGTAGAATTCTATTAAGCCAGTCAGGCAAGATTTACCTTCCTGAACCCATGTTGGCGGTTTCTCACGAAGTCCCTTCTCTCCAGATGTGATGCCAGGTTTTTTCTCACGATCTTCTCCATCACCTTGCATGGTATACAAGTCAGTGTGTGTGTGTGGTGTGTGTGTGTGTGTGTGTGTGTGTGTGTGTGTGTGTGTGTGTGTGTGTGTGGTGTGTGTGTGTGTGTGTGTGTGTGTGTGTGTGTGTGTGTGTGTGTGTGTGTGCACGTAGAACACCAGAGCTGTGTACGAAACTTCGACACAACAAAACCAAAATACCAACAAGGTTCTGAACACAATGAAGGGGGAAGTGAGAACCCGGCTCGAGCATTGCAGCAAAAAAATAAAAGAGTCACGCAATTGCTCGCTAATGACCCCCGGATGGATCACTCAGAGTAATTAAGATGCTGATGGGTCTAGCGGAGTATAATTACTACCTCCTAATTCAGGCCCAATAGCCCCCCACAGGCAATCACGTTAACTATCAAGGATTATTTCAGATGCTCACCTTTAACTTTTTTTTTATTCAGCTACAACAGCCAAAATAGTGAAAAGATGGAGGAGGTTACTATTTTGTAAATAGTGGCATAATAGTGTTTTCTTGGTTTGGACGGTACAAAGCGCCGGCCTCGCTGCTCGGAGATCGGCGTTCGAGCCTTGACTGTTTGTCGCCTTTCCTTCCCTCTGTCCGTCTATCCCAGTTATTATCCTGTCTTAGCATCCCAGCTTTTATATCCTATCTTCACATCCCAGCTCTTATATCCTGTCTTCAAAAAATTATTTTTTGCTGTTGTAAATTTTAGAGATTTCAAAGCTAATCAGTAAACTCATAACTTGTAGATAATATATTTAATAAAACAAAAATTAGTAAGACCGTACGGTGGGAGCGGATCGCAAGTCCCTGGCCCTCCCTGGCACACGCACTACCAACTGCACCATGATGGTATTAGAAGCATCTCACTTCACATGGAACTCGGAGGACAACAGCCGGTACTCACATACACACTCTCCTAGTTTTGAGTGCGTGCGTCTTGGGGGTAGGAACTCATCGTGCAGCCTCAATACCATAGATTAATCACGTTATAGATTCATCACGTTATAGCTTCATCACGTTATAGATTCATCACGTTATAGCTTCATCACGTTATAGATTCATCACGTTATAGATTCATTACGTACTAGTTTCATCAAGTTATAGCTTCATCACATTATAGATTCATCACGTTATAGATTCATCACGTTGTAGATTCATCAAGTTATATATTCATCACATTATAGAGTCATCACGTTATAGATGCATCACGTTATAGATTCATCAAGTTATAACTTCATCACATTATAGATTCATCACGTTATAGTCATCACGTTATAGATTCATCACGTTATAGATTCATCAAGTTATAAATTCATCGCGTTCTTTTCATATCATAGTCTTTCCACTTATTGTTCCTATAGCCGCCATCAAGGAGAGTAAAGTATATTGATGGAGGCGCCGCTTTGTTTACTAATGTAATCAATGAAGGAAAACTTTATAACTCGTATAACTATTTAAAATAAACCGATGGACAGGTGGACCAAGAACTTTACTAACGTTATTAATAAATAACAGCCTCGTAACCTTTATTTTAACAAATAAAAACACAGTTATGAAATAATGAATCACAGACTTTACTTACCAGGTTAATAATAAATAGTCTTTTTAACCGCTTCTGAAAAATGAAAGCGGAGTTAGATGAAATAATAAAATAAGATAATTAATAAATAATAAACTCCTAACCTTTAACAAAGAAAAACCAAAAGAGTTACGAAATGGTAGAGCTCGTTCTTTACTAACGTAATCAATAAAGACCACCGTCAAGACCCGGTCGAGGTGTATGATGAGGTGTGAGTGTGGCTGGACTCATAAGGCCCTCACTACGCTGGTCCAGACGGCACATAGAGGTCATTAGCGTAATAAAGATCCAATGAAGAGGAATTACTGTCTCAAATATAGAGAAAAGGAAATTAGAGGTTTAAAGCTGAACGCTTGACTTCTAGAATTACAAGAAAAGACGTGGAAGTAAAGTGTCTCATCGCATTAGGTGAATGACAAAATTTAAGTGGAGTGTCTCTCACCATTTAAAATAAGAGACAATATTTAAGTAGATTTCCACACTGTGCAAGCCGAGAGTCACAACTTAAGTAGATTGCAACACCGCATAAGGTGAGAAACAAACTATAAGTGGATTGTCACACAGTATGCCCTGGGAAACGAACTTAAAGTTAATTTTTACATCGTAAGACCTGAGAACTAAAATTTATTGGCCTAACTATTGCTGGTTCTCATTTCTTTATGAAGGATTTTAAGACGGCTTTTCTACAAAATTTGATCAAGTCCTCATCCAGGCTAGACGCCCTGACAATTTCACTGTGGCCTAAGATTGGAAACATTAACTAGAGGAATACATATTCGGAATTTTTGTTTTCAGTGAAACTCCTGAAAGAAATTACGAAAGAGCCTCCATATCATCAATAACTTAAAAAAAAACTTTATACCATTCACTAAGAGGAATCAAAGTACACTTCAAATCCCTCCGCCTTAACATCAAGACTGGCGATGAATCACAGTAACGTGACTGTAGATATCAGGACCAAAGCACACATCAGACAACGGAGAGACGACGACGTCAATGATCCAGGACGGACCGAAACGTCGTCATTTCTTCATTTTCTTACGTTGGGTTCTGGTCATCACATCTAAGGTAGTTATAGTGGTACATTGCTCGTGTCAGAGATAATATAGAAACGCCCATACGCGGTTTGAAGAACAGTTATCACTTTAAGGTTCAAGATAGGTTGAAGCGTTAAAGACTACGTTCTCAAACACTTTTTACTTTTATATCTAAGCGAACCAGAATGCCTATATCAATCAACCAAGAGATCCAAGGGTTTAAGAGGGTTGCAGAAGGGTGCAAAGGGCTTCACGGTTGCCCTCCTGTTGCACACATTCGTTCATCATTTTCGCTTAGGTCGAAAGTGCAGGTGAGGCAATTATCAGGTGAAACTACTTAGTCTTTCGTGTAATATCTTGTAATGTTGATGAAAACATTACAAGTTATTACTCAACTCATCTAAAAGATATTAAAACAATGATCAATACATCTAAAACAAAACAAAAATATGAACAATACATCTAAAACACAACAAAAATATGAGCAATACATCTAAAACAAAACAAAAATATGAACAATACATCGAAACCAAAATAATATAATGACATATCCTAAAAAAAACAATGAAATCTAATACAAAACAACAATCAAAACAATACTGAACACTTCTGAAGCTTAACAAAATATCCGGCAACGCGTCTAGATCAAGGGTAAGTAATGAGAATCTATAAAATCTTCTTGAACACAAACAATCTTATAAATATAAACATCAGGTGATCATAGAGAAATAGTCTGTGCTGTACGACCAACTAGTGATGTATTTTTTTTAATTAATAAATAAACATCGTCAACTAGCGTAGTAAGATTACATGGTGCTATAAATAACTAGTGAATTAAGATTAACTAGAGAAGTAAGACTATCTAGTGAAGTACGAGTAACTGGTGCAGAGAAAATAACTAGTGTAGTAAGATTAATTAGTGTAGCAAGAATAACTAGTGCAGTAAGAATAACTAGTGCTTGAATACTTACTAGTGAAATACAACTAACTAGCACAGTAAGACTAACTAGTGTAGTAAGAGTAACTAGTGTAGTAAGACTAACGAGGGCTGCGTTGTTGACAGGTTCAGCCAGGTGAGGGACTCGGGAGAGTATCAGTGTCAAGTCAACACCGACCCAAGGATCTCCATGTTGTTCTACCTCAATGTTCAAGGTTAGTTGTGTGAGTGTGTTGTGTGTGTGTTGTGTATTGTGTGTGTGTGTTGTGTGTGTGTGTGTGTGTGTGTGTGTGTGTGTGTGTGTGTGTGTGTGTGTGTGTGTGTGTGTGTGTGTGTGTGTGTGTGTGTGTGTGTGTGTGTTAACTCACCTAAATGTTCTCCCGTATTTATGCCTGCAGGAACGAGCTCCACCTTTGCCATCCAGCTTTTTCTAACCTCTGGTTGTCTAATGCAATGACTCCTGGCCTAGTTCCCTATCATACCTGCTTTTAAAGTTGTGAATTTACTTTACCTGCTCCTGTAGGACATTTCATTTGGTCAATGTTCTTACGCCAAAAAAAACTTTCAAACATCTCTATGACACATCTGAGTCACAATCGTCCATCCGTGCCCTCTTGTTCCATTGGTATTCATTATATAAAATTTCCTCTTTTTCCACTCTTAATCCCTCTAAGTATCTTATACTCTGTAAAATATCCTTCCCTCCCCCACCCCCTTTTTTCCTCCTCTTTTGTTGCGTCGTCAGGATTAGTTCCTTCACTCTCTCTTCATACCTCATCCCTCGCAACTTTGGGAAGTCTCGTTGCAAACTTCTGCACCTTTTCCAGCTTCCTTATGTGGTTTTTTAAGATGGGGCTCCACGAGGATACGGTATACTCTAAAACTGATCTAATACAGGCGGTATACAGAAATATAGAAGCCTCCTTATTGAAGTTACTGAAGGATGTTTTGATTTTGGCTAGCGGTAGGTATGCAGTTGACTTTATTCTATTGACTTGTGCCTTTGGAGTTAAGTTTGGTATTACGTCTACTCCCAGGTCTGTTTTTCTTGTCATTATCGGGAGGTAGTTTTTCTTCATCTTCTAATGGTCAGCTCTCGAGTTCCTGGGACCTGATTCCTTTCCCATCACCTTGCACTTGCTGGTGTTGAACTGCAACAGCCTTTATAGCCCCAGGTCTATAGCTTGTTCAGGTCATCTTGGAGAATCTTACAATCCTCGTGTGTCTCACACCTCCTCATTAGTTTCGCACCGTCTGTAAACATCGATATATAAGACTGAACTCGTGCAGTCATTTACATAAATGAGGAGTAGTATGGGTTTCAGCACCGATCCTTGAGGCACCCCGCTTGTTACTCAACGCCAGTTCGACTTCTCGTTCCTCACTGTCACTCTCTGGCTCCTGTTTGTTAGGTAATTCCTGAAACTTGTTAGTGCGTTTCTATTTACTCCCATCTGCCTCTCAAGTTTGTATAGTAACTTCCTGCGGGTTACTGTATTAAAGGGTTTTTGGCAGTCCAGAAATATACAATCTGCCCAGCTTTCTCTGTCTTACCTTATTTTCGTCACCTTATCAACTATCCTTGCAACTACCTGGGGAATTTTTAATGAAAGTGATTTTATGATATCAAGATTTCTAAGTGCTACAATGATAATTTTTTTAGTAATATGAAGTTTCATTGAAATTATCATGAAATAGCAAAATTATTGTATTCTTAATATTTTCTTCTGCTTACTTTTTAAAACTAAAGAAAGTGTTAGGAGCAATTTGGCTGGCTTTATTAATATATGCCTGAGGGTATTTTAATATGAAACCCAAACTTTATATATGGCACTAATTTCATCATCAATAAATTCAGGTCTACATATCCTTAGAGCACTCATTAACATAGAAGAAAATACAGCTTGTTTTACTCTTTGATGATGAGATGAGTAATAGTGTACTTAAGACCCAACATTTATTGGTTTTCTGTATAGTACAAACTTAATATTCTTTTCAATTTTTTATTAGAATTAAATAAGCTAGCAAAGTTCATTAAGTTTACAATGGAAATTGAACAAGGCAATGCCTGACCATTTTTATAAATGGACAGACGGACACACAGGCATACAAACAGACAGAGAAACAGACAGACAGATAAATCGACACATTCTTTTTCATATATATATATAAATATATTTACCTTCAGAGGCTGCCACTATGATGGACGGGTCTGACCAGAGGTACGTCAGAGCGGGTAGCACCATCCAGCTCTCCTGCAGCACCTCTATAGCCTCCCAGCCTCCAGGTGAGCCTCCTGCAGCACCTCTATAGCCTCCCAGCCTCCAGGTGAGCCTCCTGCAGCACCTCTATAGCCTCCCAGCCTCCAGGTGAGTCTCCTGCAGCACCTCTATAGCCTCCCAGCCTCCAGGTGAGTCTCCTGCAGCACCTCTATAGCCTCCCAGCCTCCAGGTGAGCCTCCTGCAGCACCTCTATAGCCTCCCAGCCTCCAGGTGAGCCTCCTGCAGCACCTCTATAGCCTCCCAGCCTCCAGGTGAGTCTCCTGCAGCACCTCTATAGCCTCCCAGCCTCCAGGTGAGCCTCCTGCAGCACCTCTATAGCCTCCCAGCCTACAGGTGAGTCTCCTGCAGCACCTCTATAGCTTCACAGCGTCCAAGTATTTGTACCCGCCAATTTATGGTTGCGGGGATTGAGCTTTCACTCTTTTGTCTCGCCTCTCAATCAACTAGTGTATAGGTTCTTGAGCCAATATTGGGTTCTGTCATATCTACATTTGAAACTGTGTATGGTGCCTCCACCACATCACTTGGTAGTGCATTCCAATTGTTAATTACTCTGACACTGAAGAAATTCATTAGAATGTCTCTGTGGCTCATTTGGGTACTGAGCTTCCACCAGTGTCCCCTAGTTCATTTTACACCCGTGTAAAATTATCTGTCTCTATTTACCCCTGTCAATTCCTCTGATAATTTTGAAGGAAGTAATTATGTCTTTCCCGTCCTCCATTAATATTGTCCTCCAGAGACGTGAGGTTTAATTCCAGTAGCCGTTCCTCGTAAATTATGTCTCTCAGCTCCGGCATCAGTCTCGTGGCATACCTTTGAACATTCTCTAACTTGGTGCATGGCTCTGGCGGTGTTTGGCTTGCGCGAGCTGTTATCGGAACGTACAAAGGCAATTCAGATGACTTGATCCCTTAGTAACCAAAGGATTCTATCTTTCTTTCCCCGGCAAATGTCTTACTACATAATTTAGATGTTTATTGGGATCAGAATATCTAATAATTGTCAATACTTTTAAGAGAAATAAATTATCAAGTGTTCTCTTAATTTAAGACGTATATGCGGGTTGAGTCAACTGTTGCTACCGCATTATTGACACTGATTATCTGCACAAGCAGGCCATTTTTAAGGTCGAAATGGTCTCCACTTTAATATATATTCATCCACTTTAATATATTTTTCATATATTAATGTGAAAACTTTTATGGCTTTTCCTAAAGTGGAGAGTTAAGGGAATCACGAGAGGCCGAGTTAGATCCCAGTGTTTGGAAACTTTAATTTATTTAAGCTTGAAGCTTTATTTTTGATAGGGGGCTTGCATCTTTCTTCACTGCTTCTTCACCCAGATAGAGACTGAGTACCCAAATGAGCCACAGGGACGTTAGAGAGAACGTTTTCAGTGTCAGGGTAGTTAACAGGTGGAATGCATTAGGCAGTGATGTGGTGGAGGCTGACTCCATACACAGTTTCAAATGTAGATATGATAGAGCCCAGTAGTAGGCTCCGGAATCTTTACAACAGTAGATAAATGGTTGCGAGGCGGGACCAAAGAGCCAGAGCTCAATCCCTGCAAGCACAATTAAGTGAGTACAGCTCTCTTCCATGTTTGTTATGTATGACTGTAGAACAATCCAAACCTTTGCTCCACATTTGTTGTGTGACTAGAACACTTCTTCAGCTGACCACCAGGTTAAACTGTACCTCCGCAGCGCTAACCGTACATCACTGTATTCAGAAATGCTGTACCACTAGCCTCAGTGACCAATGGTGGGCCTTCCAGGGCTGCTGTACTGGTACCGCGACGCGGAGATCCTGCAGGACGGGGGGCGAGTGGACATCAGCACGCACCTGGAGAACGAGACGGTCAGCAAGCTGGTCATTCAGGGCGCCAGGTCGGCGACTCCGGCAACTACACCTGCTGGCCCACCAAGTTCCTCCCGGCCTCTGTTATGGTCCATGTTATACCAGGTGAGGTGAAGGGGGAGTGAGTGAGAGAGAGAGAGAGAGAGAGAGAGAGAGAGAGAGAGAGAGAGAGAGAGAGAGAGAGAGAGAGAGAGAGAGAGAGAGAGAGAGAGAGAGAGAGAGAGAGATAAAGATAAAGAGTTCACCATTTCCACGAAAATCTCTCCATGATTATGAGAATATATTTCCCCGAACAGTGTGCTATCACTCATGGAGATGCCTGGAGATACACTTCTGTCCGGGAGATCAGACTCCGCTTCTTGAATCATTTATCACACCAGATGGTGAACTTTCCCCCACCATGAGTACGAATATTTAAGGCGCCACTTGTATGCTTTCTCAACCCTTCCTCAATTTATAGAGCTGAAGGAAATTAATAATGCACGTTCTTCCTCTATCATCCGCTAAGTTTAATTCTTTCTTGAATATCTATAAATTATGTTTTAATACGTATATATATATATATATATATATATATATATATATATATATATATATATATATATATATAATATAATATGCGTATTAAAACATAATATATATGAATATATATATGAATATATATGAATATATATATGAATATATATATATATACATATTATATATATATATATATATATATATATATATATATATATATATATATATATATATATATATATATATATATATATATATATGTATATATATATATATATATATATATATATATATATATATATATGTAATATATATATATATATATATATATATTATTATATATATATATATATATATATATACATATATATATATATATATATATATTATATATATATATATATATAATATATATATATATTATATATTATATATATATATATATATATATATATATATATATATATATATATATATATATATATATATATATATATATATGACAATGTCAGACCACGGAGGAAAAATGAAACAGGAATTTCCTTAAGTACTTTCGTATATCAATACATCTTCAGAAGGAGTGATTTTACAGATCGAGTACTGGACATAAATAGGCAGGAGAGAAGGGTAAAGTGAGGTGCGGTAAAATACGTGGCACTGCAGACGGCCTATTGGCCCATCTGATGCAGCAACCACACACAGGTCAACAACTAGGTAATTATAGCATAAAATAGTAAATATATACAATGAATTAGTGAGACAAATGTGTTCCAATGATCCTACTTAAATCGCCCTTTAATTGATCTATTAAAAATGGATCTAAGTTATATAGACCACTGCTAATGTTCAAATTTCTTTCTTTTGTGATCTGTATCAAAGCAGATTCAATTATGTTACTGTTATAGGTGCTTTTACAATTTGTTATTGAAGAAGCCATCTCCCAATCAATTTGGTGAGCATCTTCTGACAAATGAACAAACAAAGCATTAGACAATTGGCCCTGTCTTACAGAGTATTTATGTTGCGATATTCTACATTTCAAATCTTTAGATGTTTGCCCAATATAGAACTTATTACAGTCTTTACAAGGTATTTTATAAATGACACAATTATCACTACGAGGGCTGCTTTTATCATTCTGCAATTATTTTCTGCATTCTTCTTTTATTTTCTGCAATTATCACTACGACACAATTATCACTACGAGGGCTGCTTACCAACAGTGTTTTCAAAGCTAAACATTACATGTATATTAAAAAGTTTCAAGGCCTTGACAATATTCTCAAACCCAGAGAAATATGGTAAACATAACACATTCTTTGGGCGAATTCTTTCACTGCATTTATTATTATAATATGTACGACGTGCTTTGTTACGGCAAACTTCCAAAAAACTCAGTGGGTAACAAAGCTTGAGACCAATCGAATCAATATTCTTAAACTCTTCGTCTAAGAATTCTGGACTCACAACTCGAGGAGCTCTTAGATACATTGAAGAAAAAATTGACTTTTTCACATTGTATCTATGCCCTGAAAAATAATGAACATAAGATAGATTATTCGTAGGTTTTCTGTAAACACTAAACTTTAGTGAAGAATCTTCCCTATGAATAAGAACATCTAAGAATGGCAAACATTTATCAATTTCAGTCTCAAATTTCAGTCTTTGAGACTGAAATTGATAAATGTTTGCCATTCTTAGATGTTCTTATTCATAGGGAAGATTCTTCACTAAAGTCTAGTGTTTACAGAAAACCTACGAATAATCTATCTTATGTTCATTATTTTTCAGGGCATAGATACAATGTGAAAAAGTCATTTTTTCTTCAATGTATCTAAGAGCTCTTCGAGTTGTGAGTCCAGAATTCTTAGACGAAGAGTTTAAGAATATTGATTCTATTGGTCTCAAGCTTTGTTACCCACTGAGTTTTTTGGAAGTTTGCCGTAACAAAGCACGTCGTACATATAATAATAATATGCAGTGAAAGAATTCGCCCAAAGAATGTGTTATGTTTACCATATTTCTCTGGGTTTGAGAATATTGTCAAGGCTTGAAACTTTTTAATATACATGTAATGTTTAGCTATGAAAACACTTTTGGTAAGCTATTAGCTAGGAACAGCCCTCGTAGTGATAATTGTGTCATTTATAAAATACCTTGTAAAGACTGTAATAAGTTCTATATTGGGCAAACATCTAAAGATTTGAAATGTAGAATATCGCAACATAAATACTCTGTAAGACAGGGCCAATTGTCTAATGCTTTGTTTGTTCATTTGTCAGAAGATGCTCACCAAATTNAGGGGGGGGGGGGGGTAGAAGGTGAGAGAGTGAAAAACGGAGGATAAGATCCATGTGAAGCCGAGTCTTTTCCTCTTCCTTCTTAGAAGGAAGAGGGGAAGAAAGGGAGGGGAGAGGGGGAGGGCATAGGTAGAGGAGGGAGAGAGGATGGGGAGACAGGAGTGGGTGAGAAAATGGGAAGGCAGAGAGGGAGGGGAAGAAGATAGTGTAGAGGTAGGGAAAGAAGTTAAAGAGTTAAAGGGGGATGGAATAGGGGTGGGGCAGAGAAGACCTGTCCCGGGAACAGCCAGGTACTCCTTATTAAATAACAATACAGGAGAATGTCTGTCTGTCTGTATGAGGTTGAAGACCCGACTCCTGATTTAACTTTAGAGGATTGATGATTATTTTTGCTCGGAGTGCCATAATGGGACGTGGTGTGGCCCTCATGCCTCACATATGGGGGGGGGGGGGCAGAGACCCATTGCCTCTCTTTCACGAAGTCTGTGGATATGAAATGTTCAACGCCGAGTCCGTAGACTTCAGCATTGGCTTAAATAATAGTGAATTGAATTGTGTGATGGGGATTTTCTAGCATCAACTAGATAGCTTTTTTGACACACTGTACTCCACTTCATATAGTCTAGGGTAGCTGCACTAATGCAGATGTACCCAAGGAATTAATAAAAAAATAAGTGAATTGAATTGAGATATTGATCTCCAAAACAACAGATTTTGAAAATAGATAATAGATTTGCATTCTGGGTGCAACCTTTTGGTTTCATTGAGGGAAGAAGGGAGTGATTGGGCAAGGAGAGAGAGGCAGGCAGGGGCATGAGTGTCCAGGGAGGGAGGCGACGAAGGAAAGGTGTGTGTGTGTGGGAAGGGAGGGAGGAGATTAAGTCAGGGCGTTAGGGAGGGATACAGGGAAGGGAGGTATATGTGTTCAGGGAAGGAAGAAAACAGTTGAAGAGCAGGAAGTGAGGGTGGCCCTTGGGATTGCCCTCACTAAACTATGCAAGGTGATCTGTGATTGCAATGCAAGTGTACTTGTGATGTTGGAGTTGTTCCAAATGCCCTTCTTTAAGGAGTATAATTGATTTTTATTAGGAAAACCAACAAGAGCTACGAAGTTTGAAATGCGGGTTTGATTGTCCACAGAGTGTTTGCCACCTTATTTTTTTTTTTGCCTGTTATCGATGGGGATATTTTTTTAGCATCACCTAGTTAGCTTTTTTGACACACTGTACTCCACTTCATATAGTCTAGGGTAGCTGCACAAATGCAGATGTACCTCATATATTAATAAAAGAAAAAACTGTTATCGACGCTGAATTAACGTCAATTATGTTGATTCAACGTTGATTCTATGTCGATAACGTTAAATCAACGTGGATGACGTTGATTTAACGCCGATAATTTTGACTCAACATTGATTGAGCGTTAATTCACGCTTAATCAAGGCGTGAATTAATTGTCAATAGCACCAACTATTGATAACTATTGTTATCAATAGTTGGTGCCTTCAATTGATAATTTCTTACTTAATCGAGCTTGTTTTGCTCACTGGGCGAGAGAATGTTAGGGGTAAAAAGAGATATAACGGGAGAGAGGAGGGAGAGAGGATTATGAGCGGGAGGCAGGTAGCTAGAATGGAAAAAAGGAGGGAAAAGGAGAGAGAGGGAAGTGGAAGGTGGAGAGCTCCACGGTGATAATAGCAATATTACGTGTGACCCAGGTCTTATGTCTAGAGTTAGAAGAGGTAGCAGGCAGCTCCAAATTGTGTCATTCAGAGGTCAGGTAGGAGGTACGAGGAGGGAGAGGCAGGAGGGGGAGGCAGGACGGGGGAGGCAGATGGGGGAAGGCAGAAGAGGGAGGCAGGAGAGGAGAAGCAGGAGAGACGAGAATGGAAGGCAGGAACCACTGACATTCTGCTGACGTCAGCACACGCAGGGGGATGTATGTATCAGCCTCTCAAGGAGCATATCATTATAATTATTTTTTCCTCTCGTGTGTGTGTGTGTGTACGTCAGTCGTGCTAACGCTGCGTGTATCCAATCGTTCATTATGCTCTCTAATAATGAACACTTTTCCCCTTCGTTGCAATCTGATTATAATTTAATTTCGATAAACTCCGCCGCAGAAGTCTTGGCCAGCGTCCTGGAAAGTAGGGCTTGGGAGACAAGGTATTCACAAGGGAGACCTGAAGCCAGGGTTTATTGGATTACCTGGTACAAACAGTCTCAGAATTCTAGCAAGTCCTGATCCCTCAAGGGAGAGAGGGAGAAGGTATGCGTGTTTGTGGGAGGGGGGAGAGGGTCCGCAAGGTCTCCTGACAAACACAGTCAAGGGTTCCACCTACACGGTGTCCTGTGGGAGATGGGCAAGGAGGATTCTCCGGGTGCTTAAAGCCTCCCAACATCCCAGACGGGCCTTACCAACCCATGCACAACCAACAAACACGATCAACAGGAAGAACACAAACATATGCGTGAAGGGATTATTTTAAGATTTATATTTAACAAATTTTAATCTAAATTTCTGAATATATTTATATCAATTTATCAATCTTATATATATATATATATATATATATATATATATATATATATATATATATATATATATATATATATATATATATATATATATATATATATATATGATATATATATATATATATATATATATATATATATATATATATATATATATATATATATATATATATATATATATATATATCTGAATGTGTAAATACTCGAATTTTATTTAATTTAATAATCAAAACACATTTCTTTATAGGTAAATGCAGAGCTGGAGTTGATCTATGCCTGAAAACCTGATCAAAATGAGGTATTATGTGGTATGCAAACTACACGGTAAAATTATTGGTATGAAAAACAGTGAGTTATGAAGAGATAGTAATTATGATGTGTTGTGTGAGTGCCAGACAGGAGCGTGTGACGTGAGGCTCTTTTGTTTACACAAATATCTGTCATACTGGGAGCTCTTCGAACCTCTTGTCTCTCTGATGCTATGTCTATGGCGGCTCTATGAACCCCTTTATATACTGATGTCACACCACTCCAGTCGCACATTGATGTCACATTTTGAATACCCTCACCACAGACAATAAATAGCGACTTCTCGTATTGCCAAACACGACTCAGATTATCTAACGAAGTCAGAGTGACTCTGAAGTGTTGCGATACCACGTTAGATTCTGTGATGATACTGATTTTAAAGTCATCTGCCTCTTGTTTGTGAACGAATGGCTCGGTGATCAACGGTGGCAGCTACCAGAGGAGGACGCGGGTCATTGCCGTCCAGGAATAAACTTCCCAGCCGTGACCAGACTGGCTTGCTGCCTGGCCACTACTTCTTAAGGAAGCGTCATATCGATTCCTTGCCGGAGGGGGAGCCATATCTCTGCCGCCGACAGTAGCGAGGGACCATCACCTTGAGGGCAGGAACCTGCAGACGTCCTCCGCTATGGTGGCGGAGGGCCGCTGGCTCCTCTGGGCTCTTCTCAGCGTCGTCTGTTGCCTCGGATCTGTTTCTGCAGGTAAGATTGTGTTTACGTCAGAGATCGTTTACAACAGATCTCACATTATTAGGCTTCAAAACATTACACAAAGTCGCACTTTGAACAGTGAACATTTGAGATAACTCAAGATAACACTATATAAGGCCTATATCCCTGCTCGCAATGTTACCTTAATGGATATTATGGAGTAACGCGGTTGTAACAAATGTTTAACAACATAATAATCTTTTAAAGATATTGTAGTTTGGTTGTGTATTTTCTGGGACTGGCCCACACAAGGCAGTTCCTGTGCGCCTGGAGATATAATGGCACAAAATACAGACTGGTACACATAGATAACAGTCCAGATTTTGTACGTTTATAAATGCCTATGAAAATGAATCCAGTTAACACACACACACAAAATGGAAACAACAACAGTCTAATGTTTCCCATGCTTAACCAAATTATTATAGGCTTAGCCGTGCACAGCATAAACTTATCATAGAGCATATATATATATATATTCCGCGAGGAGCATGGATGTGCTTGGTTAGACCAAGGATAGGTTTTGATTTTTTCCTCTGATTTTGATTTTCCAGAGAAGTATTGCAATAGTACAAAATGTGATCAATAAGAGGGAATGTCTTTCCAAAGTTGGAGGCCAAACACCTGTGGCTAGCTTCACCTAAATTGGCAGAGGGAATGGTCTGGGGTACGGGATAAACATAGGGTGGTCGGGATCGCCATAATTTGAAAGGGAACAGCGTGCCAGGGTCACATTGGAACCCACACGACGATTTTTGACATGGTTAAGGCAGGTGATTCGTAATCACCAAATTATGTGGTTTGAGACTCACTTAATCTTTCCATTTTTAATATTGGATATTTCGTCAGCACTGTGACATGTTCCGGAGTACACTGTTGAACTGACACAGGTATACTGAGTTTACAAGGAAATTTTTATAAATTTATAACCGTGGGGTACATCTCACTCTACGATTCACCTACCCCTCTTAGTCGTAGGGATCGGCGAAGGGTAGGGTGAGGTGATTGTTCCCTGATACCTGCTTCAAGTTGTCCGCCAGGTCTTACATCTTTCCTCTGGGTCAATTAAGGACCATCGAACAGTTGTATGCTCGAAGTCGAATTCATCTAGATGTTGATTACTGGTGTCAGCTCCCGATTGAACACAGCCTCAAGTATACGAACCCTCCTACGGTCGTCGGTGAGTGTGATTACTGTCGTATCTGTCAATATGTCTTGACGATTCAGGATTGTGTTGTGGTATTGAGAATAATGTTGCTTAAGACCTCCGTCTTGCAAATGAAGTGTAAGACGTCTACTCAATGTTTTCGTTGATTATCCAATGTAGCATATGTTGCGGAGTGCACAGTCTCCAGAGTTTGTAATGATACACTACATTGGTACACCTCAGGTTGTCAGAGGAGGCAGAGATGTTATTTCTCATAATGAGGGAAGATGTATCAGGGTTGTTATAATAAATGACAGGACGAATCCTGGCGTTTTCACTGCAAGGCTTGCAATTCCTGTCAGTTACGTCCCGTATCACTTTCTCATCTTCCTGTATGCCTGAGTGAATGTATTTTTACAATACACTACAATGTCTTCTCTTTGGGGGACGATTTTCCACCCATGGGACCTGATTATCCTCAGTCAGATAGAGGCCTAGCTTCTTAATTACGATTTCGTCGAATTCTGTATTGCTGTAATCATTGTTTACAACAATTTGGCGGATTCTTTGAAGTTCGTGGTGCAAGAGCTGCCAAGAAGAGCATGTACGTATTGCACGATCTACATATGCATTGATGACGCTTCTCTTATACCTGTCAGTGCATTCACTCTTACTTTTCATACATTTACCTGCATCAGTTGGTTTTCGGTACACATCTGTGATGAATCTACACGAATTACCGTCAACGAGAACATCGAGGAATGATATCCTCTCTCTATCACTTTTTTCACCTAAAAATGAAGGAGGCAGATGAACAAATACACTACAGTGTAGTGTAGAGTAGTGTAGTGTAGTGTAGTGTAGTGTAGTGTAGTGTAGTGTAGTGTAGTGTAGTGTAGTGTAGTGTAGTGTAGTGTAGTGTAATGTAAAGTATGTGAAGAAGGCAGGATTAAATTCCTGCCACTGGAGCAGAGTATACCAAGTGTGGTAACTAATATAGCGTGATCCCCCAGGGTTTACACTGGAGCAGGGTATCCCCCACTTCAACACCAAGCCGTACTTCCTGCCCCCGCGGCCAAGAACGTCACAGCCCTCGAGGGCCAGTCTGCTTACCTTCACTGCCGGGTGGCGCAGCTGGGGGATAAGAAGGTGAGTGTGGGGAAGACTGTTGTTCAGCTGACTCTTGGAGAGAGTGGGGGGGGAGCGGAGACTCTTGAGCGGTATTAGTGACACTGTTGGTGAATAATTTATAACATTATAATTCCTATACTTGCCATAGAAATTTGTTCGACATAAATTGTTAATAATAATCTCACTTGCAGCTCCTCACAACATCTCGGAGTGCGTCGTTTCCACTAATTTTCCAAAATAACCAACAAACTTTCCCGCACGATCAACCAAAATAACCCAACCAGTCCCCCTCATGCTCTCCTGAAAATGAGTTTTTCTCCTGTATAGTCAAGCTAGTCTCCCATATTACCCACCACCACCACCACCCCAACCTCTCACAATCTTCCCAAAGTTGTTCCCCCACAACGACCCGCCACGACCACCTCCCGCACTCTACCTCCCCCCAACGACCCGCCACGACCACCTCCCGCACTCTCCCTCCCCCAACGACCCGCCACGACCACCTCCCGCACTCTCCCTCCCCCCCCCAACGACCCGCCACGACCACCTCCCGCACTCTCCCTCCCCCAACGACCCGCCCCGACCACCTCCCGCACTCTCCCTCCCCCAACGACCCGCCACGACCACCTCCCGCACTCTCCTCCCCCAACGACCCGCCCCGACCACCTCCCGCACTCTCCCTCCCCAACGACCCGCCACGACCACCTCCCGCACTCTCCCTCCCCCCAACGACCCGCCACGACCACCTCCCGCACTCTCCCTCCCCAACGACCCGCCCCGACCACCTCCTGCACTCTCCCTCCCCCAACGACCCGCCACGACCACCTCCCTCACTCTCCCTCCCCCAACGACCTGTCGCAGTGACCCGTAAACGCCTCCGTCTGCCCCAACAGGTGTCGTGGATCAGACGGAGGGACCTCCACGTGCTGACCTCCGGAGTGCACACCTTCGCCTCAGACCAGCGGTTCCTCGCTCTCCACGCTGACCGCTCCGAGAACGGACTCTTCATATTAGGTGAGGAATAATTAGAGGATTGATGAATAGCCAGAGAGACACATGAGGATATTTTTTTGGTGATTTGCGGGGATCATCATTGGGTAAACTGAGAGAGAGAGAGAGAGAGAGAGAGAGAGAGAGAGAGAGAGAGAGAGAGAGAGAGAGAGAGAGAGAGAGAGAGAGGACCTGTGTATATTACAACACCGGGGATATGTAAATTAGAACACCAGTTGTGTACGTAAGAACACCTTGAATCTTAATATTAGAACACCAGTGG
>WNGS01164858.1:28915007-28929664 GCA_020271785.1 Procambarus virginalis
TGGGTTTAGGAAAAAAGGACATTTTTGTTGTTCCATGAACAAGGACACTTCTGTAGTTTTGCAATAAGGAACATTTTTGATGATACGTAAACAAGGAAATTTTTGTGGCTACGTACACAAAAAACGTTTTGAGTCTATATAAGCCAAAAATATCCTTGTAGCTATCTCAACAAGAACATTTTGTAGCTTCACAAACAAGATAGTTTTTAACCTACATAAACAAGTACATTTTTGCGGCTTCATAAACAAGAAGATTTGTGTGGCTTCATTAACAAGAATATTTTTGTAACTTCATTCAAAGGCTTTATGGTTTATTACAACATTGGCTGAACTGTGTATGGAGTCAGCCTCCACCACATACTTCCTAATGCATTCCATTTGTCAACCACTCTGACACTAAAAAAGTTCTTTCTAATATCTCTGTGGCTCATTTGGGCACTCAGTTTCCACCGTGTCTCCTAGTGCGTGTGCCCCTTGTGTTAAATAGCCTGTCTTTATCAACCCTGTCGATTCCCTTGAGAATCTTGAATGTGGTGATCATGTCCCCCCTAACTCTTCTGTCTTCCAACGAAGTGAGGTTTAATTCCCGTAGTCTATCCTCGTAGCTCATACCTCTCAGCTCGGGTACTAGTCTGGTGGCAAACCTTTGAACCTTTTCCAGTTTAGTCTTATGCTTGACTAGATATGGACTCCATGCTGGAGCCGCATACTCCAGGATTGGTCTGACATATGTGGTATATAATGTTCTGAAAGATTCCTTACACAAGTTTCTAAAGGCCGTTCTTATGTTAGCCAACCTGGCATATGCTGCTGATGTTATCCTCTTGATATGAGCTTCAGGGGACAGGTCTGGCGTGATATCAACCCCCAGGTCTTTCTCTCTCTCTCTCTGACTCTTGAAGTATTTCATCTCTCAAATGATACCTTGAATCAGGTCTTCTACTTCCTACCTCTATCTTCATTACATTACATATGCTTGGGTTAAACTCTAACAGCAATTTGTTCGACCATTCCTGCATTCCTGTGTGTGTGTGTGTGTGTGTGTGTGTGTGTGTGTGTGTGTGTGTGTGTGTGTGTGTGTGTGTGTGTGTGTGTGTGTGTGTGTGTGTGTGTGTGTGTGTGTGTTGACAGAGACATTAGAAAGAACTTTATCAGTGTTAGAGTAGTTAGTAAATGGAATGCACTAGGAAGTGATGTGGTGGAGGAATGACTCCATAAGTATTTTCAAAGTAGATATGATAGAGCTCGAGAAGCTCAGGGATTTGTAAACCAGCAGAGTGACGGTTGAGAGGCGGGACCAAAGAGCAAAAGCTCAACCCCCGCAAGCACCACTAGGTGAGTACAACTAGGTGAGTACAGTAAAAACTCTGACCCATTCTTCATTAAAACCTGGAAAATATTAATTTTCGAACACTCTCATTAATGTACCAAAGTTAAGAATGTGTTAAGAAAAAAGTCGAACAATTACCTGTGTCGTCATTGCCTGAATTCACGTATGTGGTGAAGTCAGGCTTAATTAATTCATGTCCTTTGTTCTGTAATAATTTGATAAAGGGTATGTCATATTACTTTCCTGTGATCAACACCCAGTGAACATCGGTGTTGTTCATCAGTATTTGGGTGTTCTGAGGTGAACATTACGCCAGCTTAACTTGATCATTAATGAGATTATACATGTTACTTTATTTAGATACAATAAACTACCAATCCTAATTAATTTTTGCTTAATTGAAAATTTAATTAAATCTGGATCAAACTCTGTACCTAAACGTAAATTCAAATTTTTACTTTTAATTATGGATGGAAATGCCATAGATAGTGCAGCTGAATAATGAGAATGCTCAGATAATGCCTCAGCTGACCTACTGCAGGGTGAGAATGTTACAAACTGAGTGACTGAATGAGGTGAATGATCCATCGCAGGCTGGTGCTACCCAAGTCTGGATAAATTAACCAAAATTGGGAACAAGTGATTTTCCTTTGGGTAAGGACACACCCCGAGATACGTGACAATTTACCCTAAAGGTGTAGAAGATGATACATTGTGAAGAAAGTGATGTGAACATACAGTGGACAACAATAAGTGAACACTTGGACTCTGTGTTGTGTGGTGTTGGCTGTGGTGGTGGTGTGAGGTATGTATCAAACTGGCTGTGGGGGTGTGAGGTATGTGTCACGCTGGCTGTGGTGGTGTGAGGTATGTATCACGCTGGCTGTGGTGGTGTGAGGTATGTATCAAACTGGCTGTGGGGGTGTGAGGTTTGTGTCACGCTGGCTGTGGTGGTGTGAGGTATGTATCACGCTGGCTGTGGGGTGTGAGGTATGTATCACGCTGGCTGTGGTGGTGTGAGGTATGTATCACGCTGTCTGTGGGGGTGTGAGGTATGTATGACGCTGGCTGTTGGGGTGTGAGGTATGTATCACGCTGGTTGTGGTGGTGTGAGGTATGTATCACGCTGGCTGTGGCGGTGTGAGGTATGTATCACGCTGGCTGTGGCGGTGTGAGGTATGTATCACGCTGGCTGTGGTGGTGTGAGGTATGTATCACGCTGGCTGTGGCGATGTGAGGTATGTATCACGCTGGCTGTGGGGGTGTGAGGTATGTATCACGCTGGCTGTGGCGGTGTGAGGTATGAATCACGCTGGCTGTGGCGGTGTGAGGTATGTATCACGCTGGCTGTGGCGGTGTGAGGTATGTATCACGCTGGCTGTATCCCTGCATCCTGCCTGTGATTAGAATATATACCTGAATATCATCATCATTTAACTCTCACCATGTTCTCTGTTGCTGTGTCACACCACTGTCCCTGCACCAGGTGTGCCACACCACTGTCCCTGCACCAGGTGTGCCACACCACTGTCCCTGCACCAGGTGTGCCACACCACTGTCCCTGCACCAGGTGTGTCACACCACTGTCCCGGCACCAGGTGTGTCACACCACTGTCCCTGCACCAGGTGTGTCACACCACTGTCCCTGCACCAGGTGTGTCACACCACTGTCCCTGCACCAGGTGTGTCACACCACTGTCCCTGCACCAGGTGTGCCACACCACTGTCCCTGCACCAGGTGTGCCACACCACTGTCCCTGCACCAGGTGTGCCACACCACTGTCCCTGCACCAGGTGTGTCACACCACTGTCCCGGCACCAGGTGTGTCACACCACTGTCCCTGCACCAGGTGTGCCACACCACTGTCCCTGCACCAGGTGTGTCACACCACTGTCCCGGCACCAGGTGTGTCACACCACTGTCCCTGCACCAGGTGTGTCACACAACTGTCCCTGCACCAGGTGTGTCACACCACTGTCCCTGCACCAGGTGTGTCACACCACTGTCCCTGCACCAGGTGTGCCACACCACTGTCCCTGCACCAGGTGTGTCACACCACTGTCCCTGCACCAGGTGTGTCACACCACTGTCCCTGCACCAGGTGTGTCACACAACTGTCCCTGCACCAGGTGTATCACACCAATGTCCCTGCACCAGGTGTGTCACACCACTGTCCCTGCACCAGGTGTGTCACACCACTGTTCCTGCACCAGGTGTGTCACACCACTGCCCCTGCACCAGGTGTGTCACACCACTGTCCCTGCACGGGTGTGTCACACCACTGTCCCTGCACCAGGTGTGTCACACCACTGTCCCTGCACCAGGTGTGTCACACCACTGTCCCTGCACCAGGTGTGTCACACCACTGTCCCTGCACCAGGTGTGTCACACCACTGTCCCTGCACCAGGTGTGTCACACCACTGTCCTTGCACCAGGTGTGTCACACCACTGTCCCTGCACCAGGTGTGTCACACCACTGTCCCTGCACCAGGTGTGTCACACAACTGTCCCTGCACCAGGTGTGTCACACCACTGTCCCTGCACCAGGTGTGTCCTTCAGCTCCACACGAAACAAAATGTAATCCAAATTTTCATCCTTTTCCTCGCCCAGAATGAGCGCTAACGAACGTCTTTATGTATCAGAGTTCACAGAGTTCAGTTACACCAATAGAGACAGGAGATTGGTGATGAACCCACACTGTGCCGTGTGCCCTGCCGCTCTATGCCATGGTCAGTGAAATAGAGCTGCAGGTTCCTGAACCAGAACCTGCTCTATTTCGTTCAGGCGTTCAGAAGGTGTTATGAAGACGCAGCGACTTATTAACAAGGATTCCAAAGCAACATTTTATTCAATGGATGCGACAAAAGGGAGCTTTGGAGTAGTTATGACCCGACTACAAAATCGAGGCTGCTCCACTGTTCGTACCATCGAAGTAATATGTGGGTCTGATCAAGCACGAAAAGTGGCGGCAGTGCCGTTGTCAAATAACGCAGTAAGTCGCTGATTTGAAGTCATTGCTGGAGACATAGAGACAGAGCTTATTCCCAGTAGCAGTCGGAGCGGTACGCTTGCTACTGAACTGGACGGAACCCCCTATGTATCCAACGTCTTGTTGTTGATGTTCTATATATCCATTATTGTTTTGAAACTACGACTGAACAAGATCTTTAGCACTGCAAACCCCTGAAAGTGACTTTGTAGAGGAATTGACACATTCACATTTTAATGTGAGATTAGTTTAATGTGGGATTCCTATGCGCGGCCTTACAGTGATGTGCTCCCTCAGTGTTGGGTCCGCGTTCAAACGCTCCCGGGGTTGTGCACAACCCCGGGATACTGTCAACACGGTGTACGATTCATCGCCAAGCTCTAGCCATCAAAGGTCTCGTTCGAGGACGTGAAACAACATATTACCACATTGAACACCTTCAAGGAAGGCGGTTTAAACACGAGGCTCTTCAGATCCTCATGTTTCGAAGCTGATTCATTATATAAAGAACCTCGCTTTCTACGAGGAGACCCATGGACCCTCCCTGGGGGCTGTTCTGAATCGCCTTCAGAAGCTGGCGCCTGACAGTGGGAGGTTTTTCTTGAACTGAACTGACAAAAAAGATTCATTTCATTCTCATTTTTTCATTTCTCCCCCCCCCCTCGAACCGTTCCCCCCCCCCCCCGACTTCACCGTTACCAGTACAGTCCCCCTCTCACCACAATCCACCTGTCATCCCCTTTCTGCTCCCCCTCCTGTCACCCAACTTTAAATACTTATATTCCTAGCGTCAAACAACCTTTTGTTTTATATTAAATATACTTTTTTATTTTTTTTTTTATTTCCATCCGGTGTCACTTGATATTCACTATTTTATCACTAAATATGATAAGTTAAGTCTTGCATATTTCATATCTTTTATTATTATCTGTTGAAAATATTCCAAACTTTCTTATTCCTGACAATGAGTGAGTCTCAGTAATTTTCAGTCTTTGGAACAAAATCAACTATTCTCTTTTTGTTTTTGCTGCATGAGCTTATTTTCGGCAAAATATTGTTCTTCGCTCAACGAAAACTTATTTTCGCAATAGAAATAACCTGCAAACCTGTTTTAACCCCTTCTTCCTGTTCACAAAAACATTTCAAGTCTCCCTAAATTAAGTTAATATATATGTTTCAGTCCGTTATTGTTTTTTCGTTTTTGTTTTCTTTACATCAACCATTGTAAAACACATTATGGACGACCCGGTGGGAGTGTATATATATATATTTATATATACCTTAGTACAGTCTTGGAGGCCCGTCTCCGTTTACATCCCTCGCTCTGTTCGACGCTTTTTATTACGCAATAATATTTCGGGTTCGTTCCTATGGCGCTCTAAAATCCAGCTCTACGAGGGGAGGAACCAGAGAGTTCTTTAATGTATTCTGAAGGTATAACTCTTTGTGGAATTGAGTCTGCGTTCGGGTATTACAGCTTCCCCTCAGTTCCCCTCAGTGTTCGAGTCTGCGTTCAGTCATTACAATATTTTAGAGTACTGAGAAGACGTTAATGTGAGTGATTGTGTGACCTGCAGATCAGAAGCGGAACTAATTAGTATAATGCTCTCAGGAGACATTCTCGGACACTTCTGCATCTTGTCGATCAGAGGAAAAACTAGTAAGTTCCCTAATGTACTCGGTAGACGTTCATTTGTGTGGCCCTGCCCATCAGAAGTGGAACCATCGAGTATTTTAAAAGCATTATAGAGAATGTAACTCTGTGCGGTTGATGTTCAGAGAGTGTTACTCTCCCTATCAGGTTTATTTTAAACTTTTACACATCGATGGAAGTTTGTTTACATTATGTCCGCCCATTATTCCGCGGGAACGATCACACGGCACTGGTTAGTTTACCTTGCGAATGGAAACTCTGGTTTGCCTCATAGTTTGTTTTGCCAGGTGTTCATCTCAGTTCTTGGGAAGTGAGCTGTTTTATAAACGCTCGTTCGTATGTCAATTTTTTTTGAGTTATAAAATAGTTATTGTTACATATTTTTGTTTAAGGAAAGTTGTTAGTACTTACATAGTTTGTCTACGGGCAACTAAATTCCTCTAACAATGCTGTACACAAACATTTATGGTCTATAAATGTAGCATATTTTTGCTTTTTAAATTTCATATAAAATATCGTATTCTTTTATATTGAAATATTTTGTCCTATAAGTTTCTTCCACACATATATCTACTTAACTACACCATATTTATTATTATTATATTCATATCCAGGTCTGCTTGTGCAGGCAGTCTACACTCACGATTTGAGGAACGTAAGAATTGAAGTGGTGTTGCCTAACTAGAAACGGAAAACCACCCACAAAAGGAAAGAGAACCAGATGGCGACTAATTCAAGTTAAGAACAACCCAAAATAGCATTAAATATGTAGTGTTATTGTCTAACAAGACACGTAAACAATTAGCTCACCCACCTAACTTGTCCAGAGAATACCACTGGCAAGGGAGATTTGATAGTAATGCAGCTCACGGAAAACTACGCAATAAGTAAACTCAATTAGCTGAAGGAAGAATCATATCACTTTATTGAGACTGAGGAAGCAAAAGAAGCACTTGGCATTAGTTGTAAATGCCTATGGTTGTCCAATCAGTGGCTGGGGACACAAATGAGAATAGAAAGATAATGAGCGAAATACAAAGGCAAGACAGCATAATGAAATAACAACGAATATATATAAGGGCAATTACTAAGTTCATAAACATGTGATCGATGGAGAAGCAAGAGGAGAAAAATGTAGCAATTGATAAAAAAAGGGATCAGAGCAGACATGATAATGACGTTCAAGATTTGTAGAGGGATTTGCTATGATTAATTAGAAGCAATGTTCGAAATGAGAAAAGAAAGAGCTAAAGGACATTCAAGAAATTGGAGACACAAATGAGTCACGGAGATGTCAGCATGGAACAGCTTTTGTGTAAGAGTCGACGATAGAGGGAACGGACAACATGAGAAAGGTGTCGAAGCCAACTCGATGCAGTTTTAAATATAAATATAAGAAAACACATTTGACTAAATTAATTTTATTGAAGAGAGATCTAGGTGAGTTAAAGCACACACACACACACACACACACACACACACACACACACACACACACACACACACACACACACACACACACACGTTACAACAGATAATATCAGTAGTGTTATGAAGGAGGGAAAGATACGATCGTCATCAGAGTAGCGGCCCACTAGGACACTTCCCATAATGATTATGGAGAACCGAATTCTCCCGATTATTGTAATTACAGGGCCAGTGATCGAGAGTAATGTCCGGATAACTTTAAGAGTGACGGGAAGCATTTTCCATAATTAGGACGAGGCAGAAGATGTACGGTTGGCATGTAAGGTTACGAAATGTTTCTTAGGTTACTTTGAAGTCAAAGTTTGAATTGAGAGAGAGTGTGTGTGTGTGCGTGTACAGACCGTCCTCTAAACAAAGTGCTAAAGTCCATTCTATGCACCCGCCAAACCAACTTTTTATGGAGGAAAAACGGTTTACACACGACTCACAAACGATGACGTCCGAACACTTCCGGAACAATTGCATCTGACGAATTTTGTTCGAACCCACAACGCTGTAAATACAAATACAACTAAATGTTTATTCAGGTAAAGTACATACATACAAGGTGAGATACAAAAGTTGATGGATTTATAGATAGAGCTAGTACATTCAATGCCTAAAGCCACTATTACGCAAAGCGTTTCGGACAGGAAAAATAATAAGACTAAAACTTAAAATGTTTCACCCGCGTCCTACAAATACTAATACTCGCCAACAAACCTAAGAACCTAACCTAACCTAACCTATGCCTAAATGTGTACAGTATGGTAATATAAAAAATATAATTTATATTTTAGAAAATTCCTGTTTAGAATAAACATCATGTTAATTTCTGAAGCGTCTCTGGGTCGACCGCTGGATGGAATGGACTTGGCCTGAGGACGGGCTGTGTGTGTATGTGTGGTTATTTAATTTTTGTATTTGTGGAATCGAGCTATTAGCTCTTGGACCCCGCCTTTCTTACCAATCTATTTTCTCTGTCAACTAGAAATATTTCTCTAACATGCTCACACACACACACACACAACACACACATCCCCAGGAAGCAGCCCGTAGCAGCTGTATGACTCTTAGGTACCTATATAAGGAGGCTAGGTGAACAGGGGCTCAGGGTAAAGAAGCTTTGCCCATTTGTTTCTGCATCGGCCAGAAATCGGACCCAGGCCTTAGACTATGTCTCCCGAGTGCTCTCCACTCAGCCGCGAGGCCCCCCCAGTGTATGTTTGTTGTGTGTGTGTGTGTGTGTTGTGTGTGTGTGTGTTGTGTGTGTTTGTGTGTGTGTGTGTGTGTGTGTGTGTGTGTGGTGTGTGTGTGTGTGTGTGTGTGTGTGTGTTTTTCGCATTACCTATACACCTAATTGTACTCGCCCGGGTTGAGCTTTGCTCTTTGCACTGCTCTCAAACTATCAATCAACTGATGAACAGTTTCCTGAATCTATTGGGCTGTGCCATGATGTAATGGAGACAAACTCTTATGGAGTCAGCCTCCACCACATCACTTCCTACGCATTCCATTACTTTAATACTCTATGGCTCATTTGGGTACTCAGTTACCACCAATATTACCTTGAACGTTACCATCTGCGTTAAATAATCTGTACTTATCTACTCTATCAATTGCTTTGAAATTTGGATATCGTACTCATGCTCTCTTAATCTTTCAGTGGCGTGAGGTTTAATTCCAGCAGTTTTTTCCCGGAGTGTTTATTTGCAGGCTTGAATGTCTCTGTTTTATATGCTTGAGTGTGTGTTTGTGTGAATGTATTTGTATGCATAAATTTGCAAGTTCGTACATATTTTATGCATTGTGTTTTGTGTGTATGTGTGTTTGCGTGGTGCATTGACTGCATGTGTTGCGTGTGTGTATACCTGCATTTGTTGCGTGTGTATAACTGCATGTGTTACGTTCGTGTGTATAACTGCATGCGTCTGAGTGTATATGTTTGTGAAATATTTTGTTTTTAAAATATAAAAAGGTATAAATTGCCAAAGCAAAAGCTTGTAAGCTCTCATTTTTAACAATAAAAGTAAACATATGAAAAACATGCAAGACCGCCATCAAATCAGCTCAGAATCTCAAAGAAAATGGGACTAGCCGGACGCCTCAGCAGAGATAACCCGGTGAGCAAATCCTCGAAAAAGCCGGATATGAATTTCCAAGCCACCTTGAAAGGCGTGATTGTTCTGAATGGAATATAATACGCAAATACTGAGAAAAAGCCGGAATGACAGTGCGAATCGAACCCTGCATGGGAGACAGTCTTATATGGTGTATAAACCAGAGATAAAGAGACGATTTGGAGCTTCCAGAAGGGAAAGCTTCTACAACTGTTGTTTTGTTAGGACGTCTCTGCTCCCCATTGTTTTTACACACACACTGTGTAAAACAAAGGGGACAAGAAACCGGGAAAGGAGGAGGAGGAGAAGGAGGGCCGGATGGAAATAAAAGCCATGTAGAGCATGGGAAGTAATGGTTCATGTGGAAACTAATGGGACAGAGAATGGACGTGTACAGCAGCCCGGAGAGAGCGGGAGTGTCCACTGAGAATGTGGAATGGGAGGGAGGGATTAATGAGATGAACATATGCGAAACATGAGAGAGAGTGCCAGAGGGAGATGANCGGAGTCTTGAAGTGGGTAGAATATAGTTGTGCTTAATTGGCTGTTGATTGCTGGTGTTGACTCTTGATTGTAGTGCCTCGCAGATGTCAAGCCGCCTGCTATCGCTGTATCTATCATGATTTCTGTGTTGTTTGTTAAGATTTCTCTGTTGGTTTGGTTGTGGAAAGATTATATGTTCCTTAATGGAGCCCTGTTGCTTATGCTTGTTAATCGCCTGGAAAGAGATGTTGTTGTCTTGCCTATATACTGAGTTCTTTGGGGCTTACAGTCCCCAGTGGGCATTTGAAGGCATAGACGACGTTGTTCTCTTTAAAGCGTTCTGCTTGTGTCTGGAGAGTTTTCATGAGTAGGTTGGCCGTTTTTTTGGTTTTATAGTAAATCGTCAATGTTCTTCTGATTTTTTCTGTAGGGATAACGTCCTATTAACAATATCTTTCAGGACCCTTTCCTCCGTTTTATGAGCTGTGGAAAAGAAGTTCCTGTAAAATAGTCTAATAGGGGGTTCAGGTTTGTGTTAGTTGCCTCTTCAGAGGTTGCATGGCGTTTCACCTTCCTTTTTATTTCGTCTTCAACGAAACCATTGGAGAAGCCGTTGTTGACTAGGACCTGCCTTACCCTACAGAGTTCTTCATCGACTCGCTTCCATCCTAAGCTGTGGCTGAGAGCACGGTCGACATAAGCGTTAACAACACTCCTCTTGTACCTGTCTGGGCAGTCACTGTTGGCACTGAGGCACCTTCCTATGTTTGTTTCCTTAGTGTAGACTGCAGTGTGGAAACCTCCGCTCCTTTCCGTGACTGTTACATCTAGAAAGGGCAGCTTCCCATCCTTCTCTGAAGCTGAAGGAGGCATTCGAGCGGAATTCTGTGTTGAGTTTCACATACGAAATGGAGAAGGATAAATATATAGTATGTACACATATATACACATATTATCAGTTCGGGTGAAAGTACTGCTTGAGGAAAGTACTTATTACTTTATCCAGGTGGATGAGGGCGCTGGTGTACGACGCCTCGTGAGGCCAGAACAGTGCAAGTGGTTGGGCCAACACTCACTCTTACGTCACTCACTGTCGTAATGGCTTGGCGCTTTCACCTGATCGTTCCCTCCCTCATACAGAGAAGGCGGCGTTTTCTACACATTTTCCCACATTTTCCTCACTGATAATCACACTACACTTTTAGAGCCTCGCTTGAGAAGGAACGAATCACTGAAGTATTCGTGACAATGTAAACAACGTTGTATTTTGCCAGTGAATGAACAGTCATAACATGTTAAGTCTTCACTACCGTTGGTTTGGTTTTGGACTTAAGGCCTACTGACCTCTCGAGGGTTGTTAAGGCCACCACAAGAGCTTACTGACCAACCAACAAGTATACTTTAGCATTGACCATTGTCCAGGACCAAACTATAATCATAAGGGCTACACCTCTCGTTGTTTACACTCTTAGTCTACACTACAACTTGCAGTCATTATAACTCACTGTGACTGAGCGCTTGCTGCACTTGGTGCTCACATTATCATTATATCACACTTCATTTACGTTACACTCACCACAACACAACCTTCACTAACCACAACACAACCTTCACTAACCACAACACAACCTTCACTAACCACAACACAACCTTCACTAACCACAACACAACCTTCACTAACCACAACACAACCATCACTAACCACAACACAACCATCACTAACCACAACACAACCATCACTAACCACAACACAACCATCACTAACCACAACACAACCTTCACTAACCCACAACACAACCTTCACTAACCACAACACAACCTTCACTAACCCACAACACAACCTTCACTCACCACAACACAACCTTCACTACACACAGACAACACAATGATCTGACCCAGGGAAGTGTAACTATCCATACACTGTCGTCCTCCGTCCTGCGGCCCAGAGGGACGATGCTTTCCTCAATGTTAACTTTCTGTGAGTTAAAGAATTGGTGTTTTCTCACGAATAAAATTACTTCCTTATTTTTCAGAAATTGGTTCATAGCTGGGCCTGACCTTGGTTGGTTAGGTGATTAGATTCTCTTGATAACTATTAGCATTTACGGAGGTGCGATTAGGCAACCCCTTCTCAGGCCAGGCTCGTTAGAGCAACACCCGTCACCACCTCCCCCCCCCATCTTCTTGACTCATCCATCAATTTTAACATTAATAAAAATAGATTTATTCATTTATTTAAATTATTATTAATATACAGTAAAATTCAATGTATTGTTAAGCGTTGGTTAGGTTGGGAGTTAGGAACTGTTGGCGATTATTTGTGTTTGCGATACGTGGGTGAAGCACTGACAGACTTGCCACTCGAACACAAGTTTGCACAGCACTGTTGTTGAAATGTTCTGAAGTCATCAGTTACGAGCTGTGTGTAAACCGTTTTTATTCATAAACATGTGTTTAGGCGGCTGGATTACCGAGCATTTGACCTTTATGTACGAGGACGAGCTGGATTATTCATCCCGTCCTCCAAACAAAGATCCAAAAGTGATTCCATCCAGCCGCCAAACCCCCTGTTTATGAATGAAAAACGGTTTACACACGACTCACAATGATTTCGTTCGAACCTACTGACTTCCGACAAGTGCTTCACTGACGAGTTTCGTTCGAACCACATCGCTATAAATGCTTCACCCACGTACTACAAATGCAAATAATCGCCAACCGAACCTAAACACCTAACCTACCTAACCTATGCCTATATATGCACAATATGCTAATATATTATAATATTAATTTATATTTCAGAAAATTCTTGTTTTAAATGAACAGCATGTTAAAATTTATGAATGCGTCTGTGGGCGACGGCTGAATGTAATGGACTTGAGTCGAGGACGGGTTAGATTATTGCAAACGACGTTAGCGAACCATTATTCGAGAAATGTTCGAACGCCATTATTAGCGTGACATTTGAGGTGTTTTCTTCGTTCAGGGGGTTTTGACGCCGAGACTAACGAGCATTTGGCCATTGTTAATGAGCAGGACGAACACAGAACTGGAGATATTCTCATTTACGATTAATAAATGATAGTTATATTCGCTTGTTTGAGGCCAATCTGGTTAGCAGATATCGCACCAACAATTGAATCAAATCCACACATTCGCTGAGAGTCATGGAAGCCTTTCGTTAAGATCAAATCAGCTTGGTTTATCCCTGCTTTTGATCCTTACCTTAAAAGACTTTGTTCAGATTATTTCCACAATTTCTATGTTTGTTAATACTGTTGACTGTATTAGTGATCTGAACAAACGCTGAAATACTTTACAAAGCTATGTAGTAAATAAAGAACAGTGATGATGATGCTTTCGTGCAATTAACTGCTTCTGTGTGTTCGGCCTGCTTCTGGCTTTTGTGCTTTATTTGTTTCCTGAGGTCATTTTCTTCCATGAGCTTTTGTGCTGTGATCTGCCTTACATGAAGAGTTTAAGTGTCCCACCAACGTGTCAATGTTGGAAAACAAATTCGCTAACATGGGGAAGAGTCTGCCATTCCTCCCGGTAAGTTTTACGTGTATTTCCCTAACTGCAATGTGCACGTAACATTACACTGTCAGCTACGTCAGGCACAGCTGTCAGTCCTCCGACCAGACCAATTTGTTAGTGTGGGAAATGCTCAAAACTATGTATATATATATATATATCTATATATATACTATATAATAATATATATATAATATATACCCTATATATAATATATATATATATATAATATATATATATCTATACTAATATATATATATATATATATATATATATAATATATATATAGCATAAAAGCCTGATCCCAGACTATATATCATTGATAATAATCTATGATATTATAGCTATATATATATATATATATACATATATATCTATACATTAGAATATAATATATAATGTATATATAATATTATAAATAAAAAACTGAAAACTCACACCCCAGAAGTGACTCGAAACCATGCTGCCAGGAGGCAGTTTGCAACTGGTGGTAAAAGTCACCTAACCACTCGACCATCATGACCGACCATTCAGGCTTGCCTTCGCATTTGTGTTCCTCACATGTTGCCCAAAGAATGAGGCGATTTGATAAAACTATAATGCCCCAACGATGTACCATACGAGTTGCCTGGCGGGTGATGGGAATAGCCTCGGCTACCAGCTCTTTTGTCCGGTCGTGATGGTCGAGTGGTTTAGGTGTCCTGTACACCAGTTGCAAAGAACTCACACACAACCCACACACACACCACCACACACACACAACAACACACACACACACACCACACACACACAGGTGTGTGTGTGTGTGTGCTCCACCTAGTTGTACTCACCTAGTTAGTGCTTGCGGGGGTTGAGGCTCTGCTCTTTGGGTCCCTGCCTCTCTAACCGTCAATCAACAGGTGTACAGGTTCCTGAGAACCTATTGGGTTCTATCAATCTATCACCTTGAAAACTGTGTATGGAGAGTCAGCCTCCACCCACATTACTTCCTATGCATTCCATTTGTCAACCAACCACTCTGACACTAAAAAGTTCTTTCTAATATCTCTGTGGCTCATTTGGGCACTCAGTTTCCAA
>WNGS01164858.1:28979598-29053189 GCA_020271785.1 Procambarus virginalis
CCAAACTCTCACAAGTCAAGCCTGGCCTCGGGCCGGATTGGGGAGTAGAAGAACTCCCAGAACCCCATCAACCAGAACCCCATCAACCAGGAGGGGTGAGGTCTCAGATTGGCGAGACGATACAAATGGAGTCCCCGCACGGGTCAGTCCTTGGACCTATACTGTTTCTGATATATGTAAATCATCTCCGAAAGGGTATAGAATTGTTCCTCTCATTGTTTGCCTGACGATGCAAAAATTATGAGGAGGATTAAAACAGAGGAGGACGTAGGAGGTTATAAGATGACCTAGACAGACTGAATAAATGGTCAAACAAATGGCTACTACAGTTCAACCCGAGTAAATGCATGGTAATGAAACAGAAGGCCAGACACAGAATACAGAATAGGAGATGAAGTATTACATGAAACGCACAGAGAGAAAGATCTAGGAGTTGTTATCACACCAAACCTGTCTTCTGAAGCGCAAAAAAAGAATTACATCCTGCGGCATACGCGAGGCTTGCTAACATAAGAACTGCCTTCAAGAACCTGTGTAAGAAATCATTCATGCAGTATGCGGCCCCAGCATGGAGCCCATACCTTGTCAAGCACAAGACGAAGCTGGAAAAAGTTCAGAGGTATGCCACTAGGCTAATCCCAGAACTAAGAGGCATGAGTTATGAGGAAAGACTGCGTGGAATGCACCTCACGACAATGTAAGACAGAAGAGTAAAGGAAAACATGATCACTACCTACAAAATTTTCAGTAGAATTGACAGGGCTAGATAAGGACAAACTGTTTAACACGGGTGGTACGCAAACAAGGGGACACAGGTGGAGACTGATTACCCAGGGACGTTAGAAGGAACTTTTTTCAGTGTCGGAGTAGCTAACAGGTGGAATGCATAGGCAGTGATGTGGTGATTGACAGGTGATGGGTGATTGACGGTTGAGAGGCGGGTTGAGAGGCGGAGAGCCAGAGCTCAAAGCCCGCAAGCACATCTTAGTGAGTACAACTAGGCGAGTACACGAAAAAATCATTATTTCCCCACTATACATATTTATTGTCCAGCAACTAAATATTTGAGTTTCTTTCACGAAGAAACCAATTTTGTTTGTTTGTTTTTTTGTTTGATGGAGGTTGGCATTCTCTACGACAGAAATTTGTTCTTGTGGAGGCAGGTCCCATCTCGTGAATTTGTTTGGTCTGGACGTAAGGTGGTCGCTTTCCGGGAGAAATTTTGTTGCCCTGCACGTTAAGGCTCCGTTTTACGACAATTTTGTTGGCGAGAGGCCGTGGATGGCACCGTCCAGGATGGCGTCTCCCTGTATAACACCTTCCTTGATAGGCAGTGTTATGGAAGGAGACCATACTTAGAGGATGCTGTCGTGGACGGCGCTCGGAAGGTAGGTGCCATATTGGAAGGTGTTATCATGGAAGGTGATATCATGGAATGAGCTATCATGGAAGGTGTTATCATGGAAGGTGCTATTATGGAAGGTGCTATCATGAAAGGTGCTATCATGGAAGGTACTATCATAGAAGGTGCTATCATAGAAGGTGCTATCATGGAGGGAGCTATCTAGGAAGAAAATATCATCGCAGCACCTTCCATAATAGCGCTCCCAGGATGGCCCCATCCCAGGCAAGAATGTGTTCCTCCGAGCCATCCATGGCAGAAATATGGTGTTATATAGCTCAGTTGCCACCAGTATGGCGACCTCTCCCTGGAAAGGATTTATTGTTTTCTCTGGCAGTGAAAGTGGCAATTTGTGTTGGTATGACGTCTCGAAACCCCTGGTTTATCATCATCAACATTGTAGGATTAATTGTAGCTCTATTTAGCCCTCTATTAATGTAATGCATTACTTCTTGAAGACGCTGTTTAAAATAGAGGATTGGCGATGGTGTTCGGAGTGACAGTAGGTGGGCTAAATCTACTCACCTGGTTGTACTTCTCTAGTTGTGCTTGCGGGAGGGTTGAGCTGCGGGTCTTTGGTCCCGCCTCTCAACTGTCAGTCTACTGGTGTACAGGATCCTGAGCTTCTTGAGCTTTATCATATTTACTTTTTAAATTGTGTATGGATGCTGCCTCCACCACATCACTGCCTAATGCATTCCAATTACTAACTACTCCTGGCACATAAAAAGTTATTTTTAATGTCTCTGTGGCTCATTTGGGTACTCAGATTCCACCTGTGTCCCTTTGTGCGAGTACAACCCGTGTTTAAATAACCCGTCCTTATGATCATGTTGTGTTGGGTGTTTTGTGGGAGAACTTTGTTTGTGGGGGTGTGACTGTGTGGTGGAGACTGTGTTGGAGGTGACTGCATGGGTAACGGTGTGAGAGTGACTGTGTGTGGGTGTTTATGTTGGGGGTGACTGTGTGGGAGTTGAGTGTGTGGGTGATGACTATGTAAAGGTGACTGTGTGGGAGGTGACTGTGTGAGTTGTGACTCTGTTGCGGGAATGTGGGATACTTGCTTTTTAATTTCAAGTGTATTATCTAGTTTTCCTTACAAGAGAAGGTCTTGCCAACATAGACATAAATGACAGCAAAGTATAGCCAAAGGTGTGTATATATATATTAACATTTTACTAGCTGGTGATTGACAGCTCTTCATTACAAACCCTAGGCATCTATTGTTGCTTTCATCTTTAATCATTAAGAACATACAAACATAATAATTAAAACACAAAAGGCCCATTAGCCCATACGAGGCAGCTCTTATTTATATCCACACAAACTCATTCTTATATACGTATAAACCTACGCTTGAAAAAACCTAGCGATCCCATATAAATTATTTTACCTAGGTATCAGTTCCAAAACCCAACAACCTGTTTCCAAACAAGTATTTACCCAAGTCTTTCCTGATTCTAAAGTTATCCAATTTGTGTCAATTGTTTCGTGTTATATAACTGGCTTAGGTCCCGTAAAATTAATCGCGTGCTGTTGCAAGCTTCTCCGCTTGCAACAAGGATTAGTGACGTCGATACAGTTCATATGTTTATGTTTATACAAATTCCTGTTCACCTCTCTCGTGCACTTCAGATTCCAAGCTGCAACCACTGGACCTGAACAGTTTTCTTTCAGGTGACTCAAGGAGAACCTACACGTAATTAGTCTTACCAATCACAAGTAATACTCACGTGGTATTCCCACGTGGTACTCATGTGGTACTGTCATGTCGTGTTCATGTGGCACTTATGTGGTGTTCTTACGAGGAAATCATGTGGTAATCTCATGTGATATGCAGAATATTCTCAAGTAGAGCTGTCACATGGTAAGTATGTTATAAGCCTAATTTGGCTGATTGATAGATGAAAATTAAGCCACCGAAAAGGTGGCACGGGCATGAATTGCCTGTAAATATTTGGCTCTGTCATATTTATATTTAAAGCTGTGTATGGAGGCTGCCTCCACCACCTCACTTCTCTGCGTATTCCAGTTGCTCACTATTCTGACATGTAAACAAAATCTTACCGATGTCTCTTTGGCTCATTTGGGTACGTAGTGTCCACCTGTGTCTTCTTGGTCGTGTACCATCCCTGTTAGTTACCCTCTTTATTACATAAACATTACGCAAGGTAGTAATGTCTACTCTTTCTTCTCTCTTTCACTGACCAGGAAGTTTATACTCTGTAGTTTGTAATCGTAGTTCAAAGCTCTCAGCTCGGGGGTCAAGTCTGGAGGCGTAACTCTGAACAGTCTCCAAATTCATTTTGTGTTTAACGAGATAAGGTCTTAACACTGGTGTCACATATTCCAGAACTGGTCTGACTTACTGTAAACTATATGCAAGATTCTGAACGACGCTTTGTCCAAATTCCTAATGATAATTCTTATGTTAGGAACCTTCCATGTGTAGGTAATCATGTTCTTCTGAAGTGGGGTTTTGGTGACAGGTTTGGGATTATCCTCCCGCAAGTCATTTTCTCTTTCATATCCAAATTAGATTTCTTCCCTCATGTGACCTTGTCTCTGATCTTAGGTTACTTGTATCAGCCTATACTACTTTGCATTTGCTGGAGTTGAACTCTAGTAGCCACTTGAGGAACTATATTTTCATTTTGTTCAGGTCTTATTGTAGTTTCGTGCAAGCTTTCATTGTATTTACCTTCCTTAGAATTTTTGCATCATCAGCGAACATTAAGAGGAAGAATCTATTTTGTCGGTCATTCACATAGACTAAGAATAGGATCGATCCCAGAACTGACTGCGGTAGTCTCAAGTGGTACTGTCATATTATTCAAACTCGTGTGGTACTCTCATGTGGTATTATAGTTCATGTAGTACTCTCGCGTGGTTCTATTATTTGGTGACAAAGTGTAGACTATAGTAGTTGGACGGTGAACTCCATGACTGGTAGTCATACTAGGTATGAACACTGCTTGCCAGACAGAATATCTTCACCTTTTGTGGCATGTAGCAGGTAATTGGTTGTTAATACGCTTTAACTGATTAAGTGATGTCTAAGTAATGTTGTGTACAACGCTGTGCTAGCGACTGTATAATTTAAGTATTTTAAAACACAAAAGAACCACGTGCTCCATCAATCTCTCTCGACATTGACAGTTAACAGGAGGGGGCCAAAGAGCCGAAAGTCAAGCCCCACTGCAAACAAAGTTTGGCGAATACAAATATTTGCTTGATCACGTAAATACTGTAAATATTTTGTCACTAGTAGCAGCTTAGATAACAACAACAAAATTGCTGAAATATCAGAACTCTCTAATGTGTTTGTTTTTACTCGTCGTTATAACGCGTTTCTTTTTAGTCGTAGTAAATATAAGTTTACGTATGAATCCCAAAAAAAGTTATGGATCAAGCAGTGGCGACGGAGCGAATTACTAGTGTTCTTGTGGTCGTGCCTGAGGACAATCCATCATGATCTCACCCAGCACAGGTAATGCAACTCAGTAAGGTACAATTGAGGAATATATCTCTGGGTGCTGAGTACCGAACCACCTGTTGTGGTCGTTGTGGGGCTCTGTGATTCTGCGCTATGTCTCAAGATATACGTTGGCCATAAACAGAGCAAGACTCTTTGTTTATCTTCAGCTGTAATCAGGGCCAATCAATTTATGAAATGACGCTGCGGAAGAATGACACAGAAAATGCACTAAAAACACCTTTAATAGCTCAGTTTCTTTATTTAATAGTGAAACGAGTCCGAATTTCCTGCCAATTAAGAAAAGCTCAGCCAGTTAAAAAGGGTTTCATGATAATTTTATATTTCTCTGGGCTGGTCACGGCAATTTAAAACGAACGCGGAAAGTTGTTCCGGTGGTGGCTACCTTCACTGCACCCGAAAGGTCAACTGATATTAAATTTGCGAGGATGTGCTCTATTACCTGAGCGGCTTGTTGGGCCCTCCTTCTCCCAAGCTTTCATTCGTAAGACCCCATTGCTTTTAAGGCTGTTGTGTAAGTCACACACCTGACATACCTTCCTCGTTCTTCACTGAATGGTTGTCTTGACTGAGAGACTCCTGATTGCTGAGATCAATATCTGTCAATCTCCAGACCAAGCTGTTGGCTCTAAACTATTCTTGTCTCTCGGGTAGGAGAGGAGTGTCGGTTTCTGGGTAGAGAAAGCGATTGGATGGATACTATTTTATTTCTAAAATTTGTGTAAAGAAATTTTATTTAATTTGTGTAGAGGATTACGGTGATGAAAATATACTTTATTGGAAGATTGCGTTTAGCTTGTAAGATTTTATTAAATACACAAATGATTCACAGGACTAAATGCTTCTCTGGATCTCACCCCAATCTGTACCAAGGATAAAATCGACAAAGGCTTGAGATTAATGATACATTTTCTCCCTCTAACTTTGACCTTCCTTACCTTCTAAGGTCTTGTTGATCAGAGCGACGTATCATACACTAGCATTAATTCTACCTCAACTCTCAATCCTTTTGTCAGTAATTCAGCATGACAATGGGGTCACCCATTAGAACTATGCTAGTTAATTTATTCATGAAATACCTGAAGCAAGACCGTTCTCCCAAGTCATCCCAAGCACCACACAGTCGCTATGTTGGCGTCTTAATCATCAAACCACATCGTTTGCAAATGGATTATTTTAGGAAAATCATCATTTAATTTAAACCTGCTAATCCATTTACTTTTGAAATATCACGAGATTATTCACTTTTATATTTAAACTAGTAAAATTGAACGTCAGTACAATACAAATAAAGTCATTGTGTGAAAAAAATATATTTCGCTATTCAATGTATAAAATACTTTATAATACATTGTATAAGCCACATACTTCGTTATAAATTGTCTCAAACAAATACTTTATAATACAATATATAAAACATGCCGTTATACATTGTATAAACTAGTACTATATAATACATTATATACTTATTATACATTATTTAAATACATTACTAAACATTGAATAAAACACACACACCTTATTAAACAATGAATAAAACACACTATTATACAATGAAGAAAACACACCTTATTATACAATGAATAAAAAATCATTATCATACATTGTGTAAGACTCATACTTTAATATTGAGTCAATTTATTTTAATAAATTTTGTGTAAAATACGTTGTTAGTTATACATTATAAATACGCGTTATTTATTATACACTGTTAAAAAATACTTATTTCAATATGAAATGTAATAAACACCTACTCATTTATACAAATTGTAAAACACATACAATACATAATTATTCATTGTATGTAAAACGTCCATGAATATTCATCTCATAGTCGGAAATGATATTTATAATATTTAAGTGCAATAAAAGAAAGGTTGATTTATTAATTTATTTCATAAATTCCTTAACTCAGCAATTGCACATAAAACTCTTTTTTGTCATAAACTTTTTAAAACTTTTTTTTGGTGTATTTCTCCATCTGACTGTAGCAGGACTAGTTTTTACGTTGTTTTTATCGTATTGGTTATTTACTGAATAAATAAAGTTATGCGAGGGGGTTCTTTTGACACTGATAAAAGTTTTATTAATTCAAACGGTGTAAAAAGTTTATAATGTGTTTATGCTGTGAACTCCCCTTTATTGACGAGCTGCAATAAAGTTGATATGACAAATTTTCAGCACTATCCCAGCAAACTCACAACCTAATCACAACGCTTACATTTGTCACCGTTGTTGCAATGTTGTAGTTGCAAGATAAAGTAGTAAACCAAAAAAGATAGTAGTTACGTTGTGTGGTTTCTGGGATACTCAGGAGGCCAACTGGTCGAGAACCGAGCCGCGGGGACAATGAGGCCCCGAAAACATCGCATAAGTAACCTTCTCCAGGTGAATATCTTAAAAATGAAAGTGTCTGTAACACAGCATATATTTTAAAGATAACTTTTCAGATAATGAAGCACGTCAAACACGTTTCTGTAAACGTGAGTGAATATAAACAAAGGCCTACATTTATGTAATACAAGTGTCACGAGGGGAGGGAGGGAGGGTTACCCGGTATTGTTCGGGTCAGTCTGTGTTCCATTTGTTTATTTATCAATCGATATATATTTATCCCCCATATATGCTCGTCTATCTTTCCATCTATCTATTTACCTACCTATTTATCCATCCATCTTCTTATTTATCCATCCATCTGTTCCATTCATCCATCCGTCTATCTATCCATATATCTCTGTATCTGTCCATCTTTCTACGCATCCGTCTACCTATCCATCCATGCATTTAGCTATCTATCCATCATTCTATCTATCCATCTATCTATCAGTCAGTCCGTGTCGTTTATCCATCTATCTATTCATCCATCAATCCATCAATCTATTCATCCATCTATCCATCAATCTATTCGTCCAGCTATCTGTCCAGACATCTATCCACCATTCATTCATATATATTCATCTTTAGGTTCATCTCTATTCATCTGTCTATCCCCTTTCCTACCCTGCTTCCTCTCTCTCGCCCTTCTTTTAGAACATATGTTAAGAAGCACTGAAACAACTGTATGGGTTTAAGAAATTATATTATTATATTTTTCAACAACTCCACGTTAACCTCCTTCCACCTTTCACTAACCTCCATGAAAGAATCCTTGAAACTGGCAAAGGTGTGCTTATAATTGCTAGTATTTCTTGGAAAAAAATTAACTTAGGCCTTCCCCGACCAACCTATGCCCGTCTCGTACCCCAGACCACTTCCCCTGAAAACCTGGGTGAGGTTAGCCCCAAACGTCTGGCCTCCAGCTTTGGACACACAACTATATTCTTATATATATATATATATATATATATATATATATATATATATATATATATATATATATATATATATATATATATATATAACACACTATGCAACTCTACTTTTTCCTGTTTGCTACACGAAAAACTGGGTTAAAAAATCAATGAAATTTAATGACAACAAATCCATTTTTATATTATAATACGTCGACATTAAAAATGTATTATAACACTAAATAAAATATTGGTTTTCAGAGAAGAATACGAAATCGATTTAAGTCTACAGTCGAGAAAGATACGGAGCACAATTAATAAAAAAATTCTCTCAATACTACTATAATATTCAGTGTTTTTGTTGGTTTATAATGCTTGTCTTTATGAAGTCAAAGGAATTCATATATGACTGAAGGCGAAGTTAATGGTGGTCAAATGAGCATGGTCAATGATTGCCAAATGAGCATGATCAATGGTGGCCAAATGAGCATGATCAATGGTGGCCAAATGAGCATGGTCAATGATTGGCAAATGAGCATGGTCAATGGTGGCCAAATGAGCATGATCAATGGTGGCCAAATGAGCATGGTCAATGGTGGCCAAATGAATAATGTTCATCTGTTTGATACTGGTTAATGATGAGCGGACATTAGGGTAAGACCCAACACTTACCCTTCAAGGAGACTGGTGGAGCCAGCAAGGATAAGAATGTGTGTGTCTGTGTGTGTGAGAGAGAGAGAGAAGAGAGAGAGAGAGAGAAAGAGAGGCTCAGAGGCCAAGGAGGCATGACCAGGGAGGTATCGAACCTGGAGTTCAGAAGAATAATATGAGAGGAGGAGCTGAGATGGAATACACGAAAAGAGAATATGTGTAGCAGAGAAGGAAGACATGAGAGACTAAGAACAGTGCATAAGAAAAGGTGAATGGAAGGAGTGAAGACATGGCGAGACAACACAGAGGAGCTGTGAGCAAGACCAGCACAGGGAGCCACAGACACGAAGGTAGGCCAAGGAGGCAGGCGGCCCCTCACCAGGTACCACATGTGGTGCAACTATATAATCCTTCGGGAATCAGGAAGTGAAAAAGACCCGACGGTCGATATCCCGCCCAACTTGTCCCCTGAAGGACACGACAAAAGGATATCTTCCGCAGCAAAGATGGACTGGTCGACGTAAGAACTGTCTTTAAAAATCTGTGTATGGAATCATTCAGATTCTTGGTAACTGCATATGTGAGACCAATCCCGGAGTATGCGGCTCCAGCATGGAGTTCATATCTAGACAAACACAAGATGACGTTATTAAACGTTCAGAGATATGCCATCAGACTAGTCCCAGAACTGAGGGTTAAAAGCTTTGAGGAAATGCCACTAAAATGAAACGTCAGGTCGCCGGAAGACGTGAGTTTAGGGAGACATGAGCACCAGATATATAATTCTCAGGGAATTGATAAAGTAGGTAAAACCTGGTTGTTTAGCACGGGAGGAACTCGCACAAGGGGACACAGTGAGTACCCAATTGAGCCTCGGAAACCTAAGAATGAATTGTTTCAATGTCAAAGTAGTTAACAAATGGAAAGCACTTAGCAGCAAGGTGGTGGAATCAGACTTTACACGGTTTCAGTTGAAGATATGATAAGAGCCTAATAGGCTCAGGAACCTGTACACCAGTTGACGTACTGTTGAGAGGCGGGACGAAAGAGTGAAAGCTCAACACCCAAACGCACAACTAGGCAAGTACAGAGACTAATTTGCAGAGCCCAAGAACACAACAGACATATCAGGGAACATAATGAGCAAGGCGCGAGAACACAACGTTCACCATAGAGAACATGCTGAACAGTGTGCCAAAAAAAATAGAAGAGGAACAATTGGAACTTGACATGATAGAGGAGGAGGTCGGCCGCACTCTCCTGAAGGATCAAAGATCAGTAGATTAAGAGCATACTGTGAACGGCTGAGAGCTAGTCAGAGAGACCTTAATGATCTGTGGGAAGAACCACAGATCAAAAGGGGGTTATACAAAGCAAGTCGAGCAGCACATGGGCCAGGATTTATCAAGCCATTTCGTAGCCACTTGCGAAACCTGTACATCTTGCCTCAATTATGGCAGCTTCGTTTACATTTATCAGTTTATGAACCCTAAGGTTGTTTATAACTATAATAACCTTGAGTTGTGAAGTTTTTGGTGCCCGTAAACAGTTTAATAAATGTAAACATAGTTGACATGATGAGAGAAAGATGTATAAGTTTCTTAAGTGGACATGTAAATGCTTGATAAATCCTGGCATAAAATATTGGGATAAATATATATATATATTTTTAATGGTAACCTGAATTACTTGTTTTAGCAACTCTTCAATAAAATTAACTCTCGAAAAAGGACACAAATATTTTTTTATGGGAATTTAAATCGTTTGTCATTTATTAAACAAAATTATGCCTCATAGTTAAGAAAATAGAAAATAATTGTGAAAAATAAGTCTTATTTTTTTGAATTGTAATATATGTTTTATTGTCTCTTGTTTTTATTTCTTCACTTATTACGTTTCTTCATTCACCTCTGGACACACTCGACACTGGACACCTTGGTACTGGACACACTCTAAACTACAGGTCAGTGTCCTTAACTTGTACTCCATACAACGAAGGTGATGGAGCCGTTCGTGAGAAAAAGGCTGACCGCACGTCTGGAGAGAAGGGACTTTGTAGCACACCACCAGCATGGATTCAGGGATTGCAAATAATGCCTAATAGGTTTAATATAATTATTTAACCAAACAACAAGCATTAAGCAAGAAAGAGAAGGGTGGGCAGAGTGCATTTTCTTAGACTGTCAAAAAGCTTTTGACAGTCCCTCATAAGAGACTGTTGCAAGAGTTGGAAAACAGGATGGAGTAAATGGTAAGGTGAATAGATAAGGGAGTACCTATACAACAGGATGCAGAGAGTTACTGTAAGGCGTGAGACCTCAGAATGGCATGATGCTACCAGCAGAGTCCCACAGAGTTCTGTACTTTGAATTATCTTGTTTCTAATATAATGAATGATATTCCAGAAGATATAAACTCATTCTTCACAGTATTTGCTGGTGATGCTAAAATTATGAAAAGGAATAAGACAGAGGAGGACAGCAAGAGGCTAGAAGATAACCTGGACAGACTGGAGGAATCGTCCAACATATGGCTATTAGAGTTTAAAACTAGAGTAAGTGCAAAGGGATGAAGATAGGCATAGGGAGCAGGTGGCCAAACGTTAGATACCAGCTGGAAAAAGAAATCCTTCAGAAGTCAGGAAGAGAGAAAGATCTGGGAGTTGATATCACACTAGACCTTGTAATCCTTGATTCTGCGGGAGCCTATGATGCTTTCCAGCCGTCTCTCGAAGTCTCTTCCTCTCTCTCTCTCTCTCTCTCTCTCTCTCTCTCTCTCTCTCTCTCTCTCTCTCTCTCTCTCTCTCTCCCTGTTTTTTTGTAAAATTCATTAATAAATTGTGAATGATATTTATAGCTGAATGAAACCTTCAAAATACATTTAGTTATTCTATGATCAGAAATTAAGTGTCAGAGTAGTTAACGATATGGAATGCATTAGGTAGTGATGCGGTGAAGGTAGACTTAACACAGTTTCATATTTAGATATGATAGATTCCAGTGAGCTCAAGAATCTATATTCTTCTATATTTTCTCTCTCTATATATATTTATACTATAATCTAAATTCGCTATATATAATATTTATATAAAACAGCAGTTGATTGACAGTTGAGAGGCGGGACCGAAGAGCCAAAGCTCAACCCCCCCGCAAGTTCAACTAGGTGAGTACACTCACGCACACACTCACAAACCAAGACGCTTCAGGGATTCTTTCTCCTCACTAGGCTTCACTCTCCGACTTCAATCTTTTCATGCTTCCTCAACCTCCCGTGCACCCAAGGGCCCCCTTGACGGAGACTTATGCAAGACTTCCCCTTGCCTCGCTGTTCTCATCTCAACCACTTCCTCCTCCAAGACTACTTATGTCTCTCAACCATCCCATCAACCACGGTCATTCTCCTCGGAGCGTCTAAAGTATTCAGGGCCTCCCCTTATCTGGCCCTCAGGTCTTTCCTGAAGGGGCGTGCCCCATCCTCCGCCATCATATCATCAGTCAACAATCTGCTGCGCTGCTCACCCCTGTGCCAGTATTTTCTGTTCACAAGTGTCAGGTCGGTTCTTGTTTCCTTTATCTGAACCCGAGAGGGCAGACTACACACACACACCACACACACACACACACACACACACACACACACACACACACACACACACACACACACAATATTTCATATATTACGAAAGGTATATATAAATATATTATTTATATATATTAATAAACCTCGGAGAAAAGCCCACACAACGCATTAGAGGGGCTTTTTAGGTCCCCCTTGATAGTGCAGTTCATATGTTCTTTTCTCCTAGTCCCCCCCCCCCTTTTGTGTTGTGCTTGTGCAGATATATAATATATATGTATATTTCGGTAACAGTCTTTCCTGTAGACATATATTACTGAATGTGACTGAAACGGCGAGATTAATGATTCCGACGCAAATTTTCTATGTATTCCAAATTTTTTCTTCATTTGAGAATGAAGTTGAAAAATGAGCTCTTGAAGTGAATTTTTAGTTCTATTTGGCACTAAGATTTGCGTTTCGTTGGACGTGTAACTCTTGTTAACATTGTTAAAGGTAGAGTTTCTTGCTGGTGATGAGGTGCAGGGGATGAGAAGATGAGGTGTAGAGGATGAGGTGAAGGTGATGAGGTGCAGGGGAAGAGGTGAAGGTGATGAGATGCTGGGAATAGGTAAAGGAGAAGCACCACACATATTGGGTCAATGCATCTTGTTACTCTTGGGGAAATGGGAAATGGGTGGGGATGACGAGTGGAATAAGGAGAGAGAGAAAGAAGTGGTGAGATTATGAGATAAGAAAGAATTATGAGAAGTGAGAGAAGTGAAAGATTATGAGAAGTGAGGGAATTTATGAGATATAGAAAGTTGAGGATAGTGAGAGAAAGGGATGGGACCTATTAGGGGATTTTTACACCGTTTGTAAACTCATGTTGAATTTTATTTATAAGAGAAATAGAGGCACAGGCAGGAAGAGACATACATAGAAAAAGATAGAGATGCAGATAGACAAAGGAAGAGACACGGACAGAGGCAGAGACCGGGTCCCAAAAAAGTAAAGATGGATGGATAAATGAATAGATAGAAGAAAAATAGAAGGATAGATGAATGGATAGGCAGATGAGTAGATGGATGAATACTTAGATGTAAGCATAGATGGATAAATATATGGATATGTGAGTGGATAAATAGACGGAGAGATAAATGGATCGCTCAATTGATGGACAGATGGATGGATACATACAAATGGACGAATAGATGGGTGTACAGATGGATGGATAGAAAAAATAAATGGGATGAATGGATGGATAGAAAAAATAAATGGGTGTGTAGATGGACAGAAACATATGTAGATGTTCAGATAGATTGATAGATGAGTACATGGATGGATAGATGATAAATATATGGACAGATGGATGGATAGAAAGATCGATAGATGAACACACAGGTAGATGGATTGAAAGATATATGGATATACAGACGGGTTGATATGTATAGAGAAAAATGGATGCATGGATAGATGGTCATATAGATGGATGGATGGATATATGTATATATAGATGAATAGATAAATGATAAATAGATGACAGACAGTTGGGTAGAAAAATGAACATATGGATAGATGGACAAAGTGATAGATGGATGGATAAATGGATTGATAAATACAAGCCTCGATCAACAGATAGACAAATGGTAGACAAACCCAGCCAGTGCCAATTAGTACCCCCGCCCCTTTACCTTACTATATGAGAGAATGTTCGTTTGTCTGTCCAAAATTCGAGGCCAGTTGCTTGGGCCTAACCTCGCCCAAATTGACAGAGGGAATAGGCTGGGGAACGGGATGAACATAGGCTTGTTGGGGGTCGCCTATGCTCAAAATGAAAACGCCATAATACCATAAAACACTTAGACACACTCTGAACCTCCCTTCCCACACAAGAATTGAGAGGGAACTCAGGAATTAGAAATGGGGAACTATGTCAAATGTGAATATCATTTAATGTTTACAGATAAAGATAAGCATACGCGTGAAAGAGGGAGGGGAAGAAGAGGGAAGAAGGGGGAAGAGGAGGACGAGGTCTGGGTGACGAAGGTGGTGGGGTTTCAGGGAAGAGAAGGAAAGAGACTACACATTTTCTGATAGAAGGGAGGGAATGGGAAAGCGTGGGGGCAGGCGGGAGGACCAAAGGATGGGGGAGCCGAGTGGAGGCGAAGGAGGGTGGAAAGGGGGAGGTGGAGGAAGGGAGAAGGAACGCAAGATGGGAGAAGGGGAAGGGAGAGAAGAGGGGAGGACGGGAGGGGGGGGGGTAAGAAGGGAGGAATAAAGGGGATGAGGACAATAGGGCCAACGTGGAGACCACTGATATTATATGGAAAAGGATAAGGGTTCAGCAGGGGTGGGTGATGTGGGTAAGGGGTTGAGGGGTAGGGGGAGAGGAGGGTAGAGGGAAGGGGAAAGGGGGAAAGGGTGGAGGGGATAGGGGGAAAGGATGAGGTGGGAGGGAGGAAAAGGGGAAGGGTGGTAGTGGGGATGGAAGGGAGAAGGAAGATCAGGGATGAGGGGACGCAAGGAGAGGGGTGAGAGTGGAGGGCGGGAAGAGGGGGTAGACGAACGGAAGGGGGGATAGGTAGGACGAAAAGAGCGGGAAAGGTCGCGCGCGACGTAAACATAGCCAGTCGGTAAAGCTTCGGCCTCACACGCGTTGGTCCACGGTTCGAGGCTCCTACGGCCCACGTGAACGGAATACCACACCTCTTATACTGCAAGAGAAAATGTTGACTCGACTGTCAGTCCAAAGTTGGAGGCCCGACACTGGGGGCTAGCCTCTCACAAAATTGCAGAGGGAAGGATCTGGGGATGAACATAGGCTGGAAGGGAACAGTGTACNGGTTCCTTGACATGCTGGCTCAGAAATTCCTTGTTGCCACTTCCAAGAGTTTAGCTCTCCACGTATCTGCACACCACCATGTGGGTCCCCATTCCCCAGTCTATCTTTCCATGGTTGAAATCGCCCATGATTAAGAGTCTGGAGCCATTCCTGCAGGCAACTGAAGCTGCTCTCTCTATTATATTAATGGTTGCCATGTTGTTCCTATCAAACTCCTGTCTTGGTCTTCTGTCATTTAGGGGAGGTTGTACATGACTGCCACTATTATCTTAGGTCCACCATTGTTATAGTTCCTGTTATGTAATCTCTGAATCCGTCACAGCCCAGAATTTCCATCTCATCAAAACTCCAGTCCTTCCTTATCAGCAGGGCCACTCCTCCACCTCCTCTCCTTCCCTCTCTTTCCTTACTATATAGTAGTCCTTTGGAAACACAGCATCTGTTATCACTCCTGACAATTTTGTTTCTGTTAGTCCTACTACATCAGGGTTTTCTTCTTGCACCCTTTCAGCCAGTTCACTTGCTTTATTGGTAATCCCATCAATGTTTGAGTACATTACCTTGAAGCTCACTTTCTTGTATCCAGTTTCACCTCACTCCCCACAAGTGTAGGAAGTTGTCTATGGTCAATGTTACTTGGGTAGGCTCCTCCTCCTGTGAGGTAGTTTCCAGGGGTTCAGGGGAGGTGGAGTGGGGGATGGAGGGCTTAGGTCTTCCTCAGGCCTGCTTGGGGCAGGAGGAAGTCCTGGGGGTGAGGGAGCAGGGGCTACTTGGGGTAAGGGGAGGGGGAGGACTTGGGTTTCCTGATGGGCATTGTGCATGGGCAAGGGAGGGTTTGTGCTGGGGGAGGAGGGCCCTATTGGGCGGTGTGCTGGGGTGTTGCATTCCCCCTTGGGTTCCCGGGTTGCTGGACTGGGGCTCCCCACTCCCCTCTGGGATTGCTGGGTTGGAGGCTGAGGTTCCCTGGCTCCCTTCCCTCTCCTTGCGCCTTTTCCTTGCATCTGCTGCCCTTACTATCTCGTCTCTGGTCATGTCTCTCTGAACATATACCTCTTTGTAGTTCCTTGCATACCTCAGTTTGCTCTTCTTTACTAGGATGTCTTCTTTGATGTCCTCGCTCTTGAATACTACCTTGATCAATCTCTTTTTGTCTCTGTTGTACTGGCCAATCCGGAAAAACTGTTCTATGTCTCGTTCAGCCCCTTCCATTCCTATCTCCTTTAATATCCCTGCCACTTCAGCTTTGTCTTTAGCCTCGATTCCTCCCTTGTGGAGCCCTCTTGTTCCTTCACACCTACCACTACTACAGCTCTTTTCCTTTCCATTAGCTGGCTCGTGCATCTAGCTGCCTCCTGTGAGGTTACTGCTTTCATTACAACTTCCTTGACTGTGGACATTGCTCCTGGGCTCTTCATTATTTCAGCAAAGGTTGGGCCAATTGTTGCGGTCCCTGCCATTGCTACATCTCCTGGTACCTGGGGTTGGTCCCCTGGGCCAGAGTCTGAGGAGGGCCTGTTTTTAGGCTTTTTATCTCCTCTTGCGCTGCACTTAGTTCTGTCTGCAGCTTATATATAGTTTCTCTCAGTTCCTTCAATTCCCCACTGACTTCTTCCATGCCTTAACAATCATCTCCATGAATGACTCGTCCAGTCCCTCTCCTCCAGCTTCGTTCTGTTGTCTTACCATCCCGCTTGCCCTGTGTGTGTGTGCGTGTGCGTGTGCGTGTGCGTGCGTGTGTGTTTGTGTGTGTGTTTGTGTGTTGTGTGTGTGTGTGTGTGTGTGTGGTGTGTGTGTGTGTGTGTGGTGTGTGTGTGTGTGTGTGTGTGTGTGTGTGTGTGTGTGTGTGTGTGTGTGTGTGTCACTGAGTGTGTGCACGCGCGCGCAAAAATGTACACGTTGCATGCTTGTGCATATAAGACACAATTCATAATACGAGATCGTGCAGTTTTTCCAGGAAGCACAACACCTGCCAGCAATACGACGTCTGTTACAACAACAAGAACATGGTTGTTATAACTAAAAAAAAGAAGGGTCGTTACACTGATAAATACGGTTGTTACAGCGATAAATACGCCAGTTACGGCATATAAGAACACGGTGGAGTTCCGTCTGCTCCACCACCACCACCACCAGTGTTCCGCAGACATCATGCCTCGACCACAAATTTATGGCTATCGTGCCTGTCTCACTCCCCATCCTCTCTCTCTGAATCGATTTACATTTAAAATGTTGATTCTGTTGCGTGACTCTGGGAATCACACGACTTGCTTTGATCTCGATAACTTGAAGGGGGGGGGAAGGGAAGGGAAGGGGGGGAGTACATATATATATATAATATATATATATATATATATATATATATATATATATCTATATATATATATATATATATATATATATATATATATATAATATATATATATAATATATATATATATGCAGGTGACATAAACAATAAAGTAAATGTCATAAAACATTGATCATATGTTTTCACCTATACGTTGAACTTAAAACACACACACACGATAGTGAGGATGTAGGGAAGGTTTTACTAGAGTTGGATGTGACAAGGCTAAAGGAAGGAGCAGAAGCCGATTCACAGATCTCCGTGGTGTAGTGGTAAGACACTCGCCTGGCGTTCCGCGAGCGCTATGTCATGGGTTCGTATCCTGGCCGGGAGGATTTACTGGGCGCAATTCCTTAACTGTAGCCTCTGTTTAACGCAACAGTAAAATGTGAACTTGGATGAAAAAACGATTCTTCGCGGCAGGGGATCATATTCCAGGGACCTGCCCGAAACGCTACGCGTACTATTGGCTGTACAAGAATGTAACAACTCTTGTATATATCTCAAAAAAAAAAAAAAGCACTGTGCCTGCCACTCTCCATAGTGTATAACAAATCACTGGTAACAAGGAACTGCCAAAAATTTGGAAGACGGATAATGTAGTCTCGATATACATGAAGGGGAATAGAGAGGAGGCTCTGAACTACAGGCCAGTGTCCCTGACTTGCATACCATGCAAGCTGATGGAGAAGATTGTGCGAAGAAAGCTAGTGGAACATCTGGAGCGAAAGAACTTTGTTACACAGCATCAACATGGGTTCAGGGATGGCAAGTCCTGCCTCACAGGATTAATTGAATTATACGACCAGGCAACAAAAATCCGGCAAGAAAGAGAGAGGTAGGCAGACTGCATATTTTTGGATTGCCAGAAAGCCTTTGATACAGTACTACACAAGAGGCTAGTGAAAAAGCTAGAGATGCAGGCTGGAGTGAAAGGGAAGGTACCCATTGGATAAAGGAGTACCTAAGCAACAGGAGACAACGAGTCAATTTGAGGGCCAATTTGTACAATGGTTGTACTCTTCAAGTCACTTGTGTTGTCCGTCTTGAGTACTGCTCAGTACTCATTTACCCCTTCAGAGCAGGAGAGATTGCTGAAACAGAGGGAATACAGAGAACATATACGGCACGCATAGACGAGGTAAAGCACCAAAATTATTGGGATCGTCTCAAAGCCCTCCAAATGTACTCACTAGAAAGAAGACGAGAGAGATATCAAATAATATACACTGGAAGATACTGGAGGGCCAAGTACCAAATCTACACAGTAAAATAACAACGTACTGGAGTGAACGATGTGGAAGGAAATGCAGAATAGAACCAGTGAAGAGCAGAGGTGCCATAGCCACAATCAGAGAACACTGTATAAACATCAGAGGTCCGCGGTTGTTCAACACCCTCCCAGCAAGCATAAGAAATATTGCCGGAACAACCGTGGACATCTTCAAGAGGAAACTAGAATCATTCCTCCAAGGAGTGCCGGACCAATCGGGTTGTGGTGGGTATGTGGGCCTGCGGGACGCTCCAAGCAACAGCCTAGTGGACCAAACTCTCACAAGTCAAGCCTGGCCTCGGGCCGGGATTGGGGAGTAGAAGAACTCCCAGAACCCCCATCAACCAGAACCCCATCAACCAGGAGGGGTGAGGTCTCAGATTGGCGAGACGATACAAATGGAGTCCCGCACGGGTCAGTCCTTGGACCTATACTGTTTCTGATATATGTAAATCATCTCCGAAAGGGTATAGAATTGTTCCTCTCATTGTTTGCTGACGATGCAAAAATTATGAGGAGGATTAAAACAGAGGAGGATAGTAGGAGGTTATAAGATGACCTAGACAGACTGAATAAATGGTCAAACAAATGGCTACTACAGTTCAACCCGAGTAAATGCATGGTAATGAAACAGAAGGCCAGACACAGAATACAGAATAGGAGATGAAGTATTACATGAAACGCACAGAGAGAAAGATCTAGGAGTTGTTATCACACCAAACCTGTCTTCTGAAGCGCAAATAAAAAGAATTACATCCTGCGGCATACGCGAGGCTTGCTAACATAAGAACTGCCTTCAAGAACCTGTGTAAGAAATCATTCATGCAGTATGCGGCCCCAGCATGGAGCCCATACCTTGTCAAGCACAAGACGAAGCTGGAAAAAGTTCAGAGGTATGCCACTAGGCTAATCCCAGAACTAAGAGGCATGAGTTATGAGGAAAGACTGCGTGGAATGCACCTCACGACAATGTAAGACAGAAGAGTAAAGGAAAACATGATCACTACCTACAAAATTTTCAGTAGAATTGACAGGGCTAGATAAGGACAAACTGTTTAACACGGGTGGTACGCAAACAAGGGGACACAGGTGGAGACTGATTACCCAGGGACGTTTTTCAGTGTCAGAGTAGCTAACAGGTGGAATGCGTTAGGCAGTGATGTGGTGGAGGCTGACTCCATACACAGTTTCAAATGTAGATATGATAGAGTCCAGTAAGCTCAGGAACCTGTAATCAGATGATTGACGGTTGAGAGGCGGGTTGAGAGGCGGAGAGCCAGAGCTCAAAGCCCGCAAGCACATCTTAGTGAGTACAACTAGGCGAGTACACGAAAAAATCATTATTTCCCCACTATACATATTTATTGTCCAGCAACTAAATATTTGGGTTTCTTTCACGAAGAAACCAAATTTTTTGTTGTTTTTTGTTTGTTTGATGGAGGTTGGCATTCTCTACGACAGAAATTTGTTCTTGTGGAGGCAGGTCCCATCTCGTGAATTTGTTTGGTCTGGACGTAAGGTGGTCGCTTTCCGGGAGAAATTTTGTTGCCCTGCACGTTAAGGCTCCGTTTTACGACAATTTTGTTGGCGAGAGGCCGTGGATGGCACCGTCCAGGATGGCGTCTCCCTGTATAACACCTTCCTTGATAGGCAGTGTTATGGAAGGAGACCATACTTAGAGGATGCTGTCGTGGACGGCGCTCGGAAGGTAGGTGCCATATTGGAAGGTGTTATCATGGAAGGTGATATCATGGAATGAGCTATCATGGAATGTGTTATCATGGAAGGTGATATCATGGAATGAGCTATCATGGAATGTGTTATCATGGAAGGTGCTATCATGGAAGGTATTATCATGGAAGGTGCTATCATGGAAGGTGTTATCATGGAAGGTGCTATCATGGAAGGTACTATCATAGAAGGTGCTATCATAGAAGGTGCTATCATGGAGGGAGCTATCTAGGAAGAAAATATCATCGCAGCACCTTCCATAATAGCGCCTCCCAGGATGGCCCCATCCCAGGCAAGAATGTGTTCCTCCGAGCCATCCATGGCAGAAATATGGTGTTATATAGCTCAGTTGCCACCAGTATGGCGACCTCTCTCTGGAAAGGATTTATTGTTTTCTCTGGCAGATGAAAGTGGCAATTTGTGTTGGTATGACGTCTCGAAACCCCTGGTTTATCATCATCAACATTGTAGGATTAATTGTAGCTCTATTTAGCCCTCTATTAATGTAATGCATTACTTCTTGAAGACGCTGTTTAAAATAGAGGATTGGCGATGGTGTTCGGAGTGACAGTAGGTGGGCTAAATCTACTCACCTGGTTGTACTTCTCTAGTTGTGCTTGCGGGAGGGTTGAGCTGCGGGTCTTTGGTCCCGCCTCTCAACTGTCAGTCTACTGGTGTACAGGATCCTGAGCTTCTTGAGCTTTATCATATTTACTTTTTAAATTGTGTAAAGATGCTGCCTCCACCACATCACTGCCTAATGTATTCCGTTTACTAACTACTCCTGACACACAAAAAGTTATTTTTAATGTCTCTGTGGCTCATTTGGGTACTCAGATTCCACCTGTGTCCCTTTGTGCGAGAACAACCCGTGTTTAAATAACCCGTCCTTATGATCATGTTGTGTTGAGGTGTTTGTGTGGGAGAACTTTGTTTGTGGGGGTGTGTCTGTGTGGTGGAGACTGTGTTGGAGGTGACTGCATGGGTAACGGTGTGAGAGTGACTGTGTGTGGGTGTTTATGTTGGGGGTGACTGTGTGGGAGTTGAGTGTGTGGGTGATGACTATGTAAAGGTGACTGTGTGGGAGGTGACTGTGTGAGTTGTGACTCTGTTGCGGGAATGTGGGATACTTGCTTTTTAATTTCAAGTGTATTATCTAGTTTTCCTTACAAGAGAAGGTCTTGCCAACATAGACATAAATGACAGCAAAGTATAGCCAAAGGTGTGTATATATATATTAACATTTTACTAGCTGGTGATTGACAGCTCTTCATTACAAACCCTAGGCATCTATTGTTGCTTCATCGTTAATCATTAAGAACATACGAACATAATAATTAAAACACAAAAGGCCCATTAGCCCATGCGAGGCAGTCTTATTATATCCACACAACTCATTCTTATATACGTATAACCTACGCTTGAAAAAACCTAGCGATCCAATATAAATTATTTTAACCTAGCTATCAGTTCCAAAACCCACAACCCTGTTTTTCCAAACAAGTATTTACCCAAGTCTTCCTGATTCTAAAGTTACCAATTTGTGTCAATTGTTTCGTGTTATATAACTGGCTTAGGTCCCGTAAAATTAATCGCGTGCTGTTGCAAGCTTCTCCGCTTGCAACAAGGATAGTGACGTCGATACAGTTCATATGTTTATGTTTATACAAATTCCTGTTCACCTCTCTCGTGCACTTCAGATTCCAAGCTGCAACCACTGGACCTGAACAGTTTTCTTTCTGTGACTCAGAGACCTACACGTAATTAGTCTTACCAATCACAAGTAATACTCACGTGGTATTCCCNAGACAACTGAAAGCGGCATAAGTTTATTAACAGTATTTTACCTAAGAAGCAACTGAACATGTGAACGTGACTTTTTGCGCTTTGATTCATATTGAAAAACAACAAAATAAGGAAAATGAGTTTTTTTTGCTCCTAGTGAGACATATACTGTTGCACCAACGATGAGAAATATTTTATAAAGGCTAGTAGTTGGTTGTTTTAAGAGATATGCCCGCAGCACTAGATTCATAAGTCTACTCCTATACATTTCGATGAAAATATTGTTAATACTGCCAATACAAAACTTTTCAGACAGTCCAAAGTTTCAAGAATGGAATTCCAGAGTTTCAAAACCTTCTTTTCTGCAATTTTCTGCATTAATCAAGTTACTAACCTTGAAACTGAACAAGAAAAAATTAAAAGTCAATCCATTGTAATACTTCCCAATTCAGTTTCTCTAATGTTATAATGTGTTCACACATGAATTTTGAAGTTTCTTCAAATGATCTAAATATAGTAAATTCAAAAGAATATTGATCAGATGTTGAATCAATGATGTTCGAAAACTGCATTTGAAGACTCTTAATGCCTGTTTTCTCGTGAATTTCTGGATATGAAACGCGTTTTTTAGATTTGGACAATATTTAAAAGTGTCATTTGTCAACATCGTGTTTAAACATTTCTCTATGATTTCAAAGGCTTTTATGTTATTAAACATAACATCCATATTTGCCAGAGATCTCTAATTTGCAGTTAAGTCACTTAAATGGGATGGAGAAATCGGAGAAAAACATCACTCCAAAATCCACTCAACGTAAGAAAATTCTTTGACAAGAAAATTTGTCATTTGTTAAAAACAGACGAATCTCACCCACTCATTTAATCGTCTAAAAAAAGAGCCTCTACTAATCCAAAGAACATTGTAGTACATGAACAGTCCTATGTACACCGAATTCAACTCGCTCACAAAATCCTGGAATTACATTTTTTTTTTAAAGTACACGCAGAAATGCAATTTACTAACTTGGTTTCAATTTGACTTCTTCATTTTCCTGAGACTAGCTTTTGAACTTAAGGCCTTTTCGTGTAATGAAAGACTACCACTGAATTTAGAACATATTTTACAAAACACATTTATAAAATTTCATGTTTGCCACTCATGCTGGGTGCACTATCAGTTGTCATATCAACTATTTTTAGATGGTCAACCTGTCGCTTAGACTATTTACTAGAACCAGGCATATTTCATCCGTTGTGGGTTTAAATATGCCTATAACGTTGCCAGGTTAACCAGTTCTCCGCATATTTCGCCACGCTTACACAATAATGTAACATCACCGCTCTCATCACCACAAACGGAATGGAATTTACATGAACCAAGACTTCTTTTTACGCTGTTCTACTGTGTTTCCAAATGAAATATTCAATCTTTTATTGTATGTCTACTGAAAGCCAAATCCTTAATGCACTGAATGTTTTTTCCCATTTCCGGAAAACTGTAAAATGGAAAAGAACACATTCTAGCCCCTGAGAGCTTTTCCGTGTTGAGTAATTATCTTTGAAATCTCAAACCCAGTAGCAACTAAGTAGAACCGCATGAAACAAATTTCATTAAAACATTACACTGTGTTTTTTTTTGCTGATTTCGTGAAAAATTGTTTTTTTGTGTGTGTTCTTGCTCATTTATTTTTCAAAACCCTTTATGAATAATACAGAGGAAGTTCTACACACTAATATTTCCCTAAATAAGATTCACAATGGCTTGTCATCCTTTACGCTCATACCAAATCTAACTCTCCACGATTCATATAAATATCTGATGCCATTTTCTATATTTGAACGTTTTATTTTTTGTGCTAGATAAGCTCACTTTTTGAACACTCTGAAAGGAGCAAATATACAACATAACATAAATAACAATGTATTAGCGATTTCCCACTCACTAATATATAAATAAATATATTTACGGTGAAAAAATAAATGTTCATGGAACTGCTGAACTATATATTTGCTACTATTATCAATATGTACCCAGTGTTCACTTACAAACCACAGAAGACACATATAACCACAGCAAAGTCAATGTCAGCCGTTTACATTAATCATAACTCAAATACTGATGTAGACGCTGAAATTTTAACGCGTTCAGGACGTGTCCTCCGACATCACATGTTCCTACTACCGCCCAGTTTACACACACACACACACACACACACACACACACACACACACACACACACACATATATATATATATATATATATATATATATATATATATATATATATATATATATATATATATATATATATACAATATATATTGGGGTACCACCTCTGGTGCAAGTGTAGGGACCCATAGCCTCGGAGAAGAAAATAAAGAGTACTCAGAGAAGACCTTGTGGATCCTCACTGAACACTTTGATATATATATATATATATATATATATATATATATATATATATATATATATATACATATATATATATATATATATATATATATATATATATTTTTTTTTTTTTTTTTATTTTTATTATATATATATATATATATATAAACTTTTATATATATATATATATATATATATATATATATATATATATATATATATATATATAAAATGTGTGTGTGAGTGTGTGTGTTTGTGTAAATCACGAAGAACTTAATCCATTGGACTACAGACGTATATTCTACCTAACAACCCAATGTCATTAAAACCAGTTAATGGATAGCGAAGAGGGACCTCAGAACTCCATTCCCTAGACAGGAACATAAATGGGTTTCATGTAAAAGGCAGCTTTGTGGGATAGGAAATGCTTGCCATTCACATACGGTACGGGCAGCAGAACCTCCGGCTGTTAGGTGTTTTTCCTGCCATTGGTTTGCTCTAAGATAGATCCGATCAAACATCGTTTGTTTGTGGTGGTGAGTGCACCGGGGAATATTTATTAAAGGCTGGTAAGTGTATTTGCACTTTACATCCATGGAACAGCAATCAATATTTTTTTGTTCTTACTATTTCGCTTTATGCTTCTCTTTATCTGTCTCTCTGTCTCAAAGCCTTAGAAACAGAGAGAGAATAGATTAAAGTCAGAGTTTTATTATTCCTTCTTGTTAAATAAATATGTGACGTAACTGAAATTCGGTATGTTTTGGTTAGGTTCGTTTGCTGATATAAACTAAAGCAGTTACATGTTAAGAAAACAAAGCTGAACATATACTTAGCAATACTTAAGTCAAAAGCATAACAAAATATATTTTAAATCTGCCAATTCGCCAATTATATTTAAAAACTGCACAAAAGCCACAACGGTAAAAGAAATCTGGCTTACATGTGTCCAAAGGAGATAATAAGACACCTACTTTCTTTTTTAAGAGCCTGCAGGGGGTGTTGAGAGATCAATGGACGAGGGAGTAGTGTTGCCCTTGACCAGAGAGGGCAGGGACTGGGGCCCGAGTATAGTGCGTGTTGCTACCAACAGATGGCATCCAAGTCCACTTCCTGGAAGCCTTGGTCAGAGGGAATTATCACGCCAAAACTCGCTCGCTCTCCCTTTATACTTTGTGTAGCTCACTAAGATTTAATTTTTCGCTGTGTGAGTAGCGTTTTAATTAATGTTTTAATCTGGAACACCAAAAATAATGGGATTTATTTTTGGGTCTGACGTTTTTTTACCCTCATTTCTTGTTATTTTGTTGTGCTTTTGAATATTTAAGGGTTTGTCTGTCATTGTGGTGGTCGGGTTGTAAATATTTTTTTTATTATTTATATATATATAAGAGTTCTTACATTCTTTTAAAGCCAGTAACAAGCATAGCGTTTCGGTCAAATCCTTAATCCAAATTCTCAAATTATTTGTATCTATTCCGCCCCCTCTCTCTCTTTTCTCAAGCTCTCTCTCTCTCTCTTATTCTTTCGCTCTCTCATTCTCTCTTTTTCACTCGCTTTCTCATTCTCTCTTTTCTCTCCCTGTCTCTTTCTCCCAATTTTTTCTCTCGCTCTTTCTCTCACTTTTACTCTATCGTTGAAGGATAGTAATGTCTTGAAGCAGCAAAAAATAGAACCTGACCTGGTAACAGGTAAATGTGTTTGATGTGAATTAATGTGTTTGATCTTTGGAACTAATTACCGAGTATCAATTTAGACGAAGGATCATTTGATTGTTTCAAGAATAAGTTATACATGAATGAGCTTGGGTCGATAAAAATAGAAGCTGCCTTAAATGGACCAATAGGAGCTACCTCGTATTGACCAATAGGAGCTACCTCGTATGGACCAATAGGAGCTACTCATATGGACCAATAGGAGCTAACTCGGAAGAACCAATAAGAGCTAACTCGTATGGACCAATAGAAGCTGCCTTGAATGGACTAATAGGAGTTAACTCGTATGGACCAATAGGAGCTGACTTGTATGGACCAATAGGAGCTGACTTGTATGGACCAATAAGAGCTGTCTCGTATGGACCAATAGGAGCTGACTCGTATGGACCAATAAGAGCTGACTCGTATGGACCAATAGGAGCTGACTCGTATGGACCAATAGGAGCTGCCTTGTATGAACCAATAGGAGCTGCCTCGTGTGGACCAATAGGAATATTGCTAATATGTAATATTATTTTATACCTGAGAAAATTCCTAATTTGAATGAACAACATAATTGATGAATGCGTCTTTGGGGTCGGCCGCTGGATGGAATGAACATAACCTGAGGAAGGAATGTGTAAAAAGTTTTTTCTATAAATAAACAAGGAAGCTGGTGGCTGACTTAACGAGCATTTAGCCAATGTTTATGAAGACGAGCTGACATTTAGTGAAGTGAACTCCGCACTTGGGATGAGTGGCTGTGTTTATGAGGATAGTCTGTGTTTATGAGGATGGTCTGTGTTTATGAGGATGGTCTGTGTTCATGAGGATGGACTGTGTTTATGAGGATGTCTGTGTTCATGAGGATGGACTGTGTTTATGAGGATGGCCTGTGTTTATGAGGATGGCCTGTGTTTATGAGGATGGTCTGTGTTTATGAGGATGGTCTGTGTTTATGAGGATGGCCTGTGTTTATGAGGATGGTCTGTGTTTATGTGGATGATATGATATTGTATCACCACTCACCATATTCGTGACCCTGGGGTGACCATCACCCCAACTCCGGCCACTCCTCACTAACAATCACACACCGCCTGGGACCAACACGAAAGCCACCCACATGTCCCTTCAACGTGACAACCAAAAATAACACAAAATATATCATAACAACTAATCCATCTTTTTGTTTTTGGCTTCTGAGAGCTCCATATTCCAGCTTTCCAGAAACTCGATTAGAGAACAATAAAGCCGAGTCTCATTCAGTACACACTACGGTTGAGCGGCGTGTGCGTGCGGTTAATAGTCTTTCCACGCGGGATTTAATGAAAGAGTTACTTTCCGCCTGTCTGTACTTAAGGGAGGGGGATGGGGACGGCTTGGCGGAATCAATACTCCTTTATGATGCAAAAGACGTCGACCCTTATACCGAAGCCTTGACGTGACTTATCTTCGGGGGTATAGATTTTGTCACCAGCCTTTGACAAGTGCCTAAGGAGGGCACTTGTCAGTACCCAGTCTGAAGTTAAGGCGTCAACAGGTCACCAAGCTGTAAGTCACCAGGTCACAAGTAGTCAAGAGATCTAGATGCTACAAATTCAGCAGCCCTGGAGGTCACAAATTAGTGCACTGGGCGCCACACAGCAGTAGGTTTGGGAGTCATAAAGTGACTCTGGGTGATTGTGACCCTGGGAGCCACCAAGCAGAGCTCTGGGAACCACAAAGCAGGAACCCTGGGAGCCACAAAACAGGAGCCCTGGGAGCCACAAAACAGGAGCCCTGGGAGCCACAAAACAGGAGTCCTGGCAGCCACATAACAGGAGCCCTAGAAGCCAAAAGCAGAAACCCTGGGAGACACAAAACAGGAGCCCTGGGAGCCACAAAACAGGAGCCCTGGGAGTCACAAAGCAGGAGCCCTGAGAGACACAAAACAAGAGCCCTGGGAGACACAAAACAGGAGCCCTGGGAGCCACAAAACAGGAGCCCTGGGAGTCAGAAAGCAGGAGCCCTGAGAGCCACAAAACAGGAGCCCTGGGAGCCACAAAACAGGAGCCCTGGGAGTCACAAAGCAGGAGCCCTGGGAGACACAAAACAAGAGCCCTGGGAGCCACAAAACAGGAGTCCTGGGAGCCACAAAACAGGAGCCCTGGGAGCCACATAACAGGATCCCTGGGAGCCACAAAACAGGAGCTCTGGGACACAAAACAGGAGCCTTGGGAGCCACAAAGCAGGACCCTGGGAGCCACATAACAGGAGCTTGGGAGCCACAAAACAGGAGCTTTGGAGCCACAAACAGGAGCCCTGGGAGACACAAAACAGGAGCCTTGGGAGCCACAAAGCAGGACCCTGGGAGCCACAAAACAGGAGCCCTGGGAGCCACAAAACAGGTTCCCTGGGAGCCACAAAGCAGAAACCCTGTGAGCCACATAACAGGAGCCCTGGGAGCCACAAAGCAGGAGCCTTGGGAGCCACATAACAGGAGCCCTGGGAGCCACAAAACAGAAGCCCTGAGAGCCACAATACAGGAGCCCTGGGAGTCACAAAGCAGGAACCCTGGGAGCCACAAAACAGGAGCCTTGGGAGCGACAAAGCAGGAGCCCTGGGAGCGACATAAGAGGAGCCCTGGGAGCCATAATGCAGAAGCCCTGGAGTTACATAACAGGAGCCCTGGGAGCCACAAAGCAAGAGCCCTGGGAGTCACAAAGCAGGAGCCCTGAGAGTCACAAAGCAGGAGCCCTGGGAGCCACAAAGAAGAGCCCTGGGAGGCACAAAGCAGGAGTCCTGGGAGTCACAAAGCAGGAGCCCTGGGAGCCACAAAGAAGAGCCCTGGGAGGCACAAAGCAGGAGTCCTGGGAGCCACAAAGCAGGAATCCTGGGAGCCACAAAGCAGGAGCTCTGTGAGCCACAAAGCAAGGTGAACACACCCCAACACACAACATTGTGGGTGCGCCCAGTGATGTTATTAGCGTTGGGCCAAGAGGGTGTTACACGTTAGGAACATACCATTAACGTGACCCGCAATTGGCCTATATTGGCCTATATGAGTTCTCTCCAGAGGCACTCGTGTAAGTAGCGGTTACAAGCGTATCAAACCGGATGCTATTTAGTATAAATTATTGCGTTGGAATTGTAAACGTTTTCAGAACTCAATGTGGGAACGTCTGTCATACGATGCGGCGATGTTTCATGACTGGCAATGCGAAATGATCCGATCAGGGTTCGAACCTTCATTACCAGGGCTCACTCCCGTAGTGTAAACAGTACAATAACCATTTCACCACCAATGGCACAGTTATGGGCCTCAGTTAATGAACTCCAGCACTAGCCAGTCTTCATAGGCACTCACTGATCGGGTCATAGAGTTCTTAAGTGATTATTCATATAACCACACACACACACACACACACACACACACACACACACACACACACACACACACACACACACACACACACACACACACACACACACACACACACACACACACACCACACACACACACACACACACACGCACACATACACACAACACATATATATATATATATATATATATATATATATATATATATATATATATATATATATATATATATATATACACACACATTATATATTTGTCTAATCTACACATGAAACAATTCATCGATCTATGTCTGTTATTAGTGAATAACTACGGTCGATAGACTGTTGAAACGCAAAATCGCTTTGTTACCAGGAAGGCAGAGTCACCAGGCCCGGTGAGTCAGGAGATCTGGTGAGTCACCAAGCTCTCCCAGTGAGCACGTGACGAGATCACAAAGCTAGGAGCAGAGACCACTAGCAGGTTATGTGTGTTCATAAATAACTTATGTGAAGGTGAATATCATTCTTGTGCAGACTTTCATCAATGTGTGGCACTCAGGAGAGTCAAGGCTTGGGGGGAGGGGAGGGAACACCACCCCTGCCACATCGGTGTGGAGGAGGGGGAGGGGGGGAGGGAAGGTGAAGGTGGACCATTATATGTCAACATCAATGGGAATGGGGGTATGTAGGCCACTATTGCCACATCAGGGGAGGTGCAGGCCATCAATGGCACATCACCACTCCCTCTCCCCTGTGGTGTGGCGCCGAGTATTATCTCCACAGGGACCATTAATCAGCCCAGTAATCGTTACACCAGCTCCCTGGACCTTGGTCTACCATCACTCCTGTAACCCGCGGGTACAGGAGCTCCTGTACCTGTACCCACGGGTACAGGAGCAGACCACTTCCGACTCCTGTAAACAGATTTAGAACTCTCCCTCGCCTTCGCTTCACGTTAGGCCTTGCTCTACAAGTTTCCCCCTGGAACCCGACCCGCCAAATCGGCTTACAACCAGGGTCACAATTACTGCTGGGTGAACAGGGGCGAGGTGTTATGAGGATTTGCGCCAAGTCAACCCTCCTTTCCCAGAGCTCAAACCCCAAGCAAAAACTCGATGGCTTTCAAGTGCCTTCGGCCAGATCTGTCACCCGCCGGTGTAGCGGACCAATCATCGCCAGTAGCTGTGGCCGCAGTAAACGACCACTCGCAGCTCGGAAGGTAGTACTACAGTCAGAAGTTTGGAAGTGTTAATAGTGAGGCTTGGTAGTGGTGGTGAGGCTTGGTAGTGGTGATGTGGCTTGGTAGTGATGGTGAGGCTTGGTAGTGGTGGTGAGGCTTGGTAGTGGTGGTGAGGCTTGGTAGTGGTGGTGAGGCTTGGTAGTGGTGGTGAGGCTTGGTAGTGGTGGTGAGGCTTGGTAGTGGTAGTGAGGCTTGGTAGTGGTGGTGAGGCTTGGTAGTGATGGTGAGGCTTGGTAGTGGTGGTGAGGCTTGGTAGTGGTGGTGAGGCTTGGTAGTGGTGGTGAGGCTTGGTAGTGGTGGTGAGGCTTGGTAGTGGTGGTGAGGCTTGGTAGTGGTAGTGAGGCTTGGTAGTGGTAGTGAGGCTTGGTAGTGGTGGTGAGGCTTGGTAGTGGTAGTGAGGCTTGGTAGTGGTGGTGAGGCTTGGTAGTGGTGGTGAGGCTTGGTAGTGGTGGTGAGGCTTGGTAGTGGTAGAGAGGCTTGATAGTGGTGGTGAGGCTTGGTAGTGGTAGTGAGGCTTGGTAGTGGTGGTGAGGCTTGGTAGTGGTGGTGAGGCTTGGTAGTGGTGGTGAGGCTTGGTAGTGGTGGTGAGGCTTGGTAGTGGTGGTGAGGCTTGGTAGTGGTGGTCAGGCTTGGTAGTGGTGGTCAGACTTGGTAGTGGAGGTGAGGCTTGGTAGTGGTGGTGAGGCTTGGTAGTGGTGGTCAGACTTGGTAGTGGTGGTGAGGCTTGGTAGTGGTAGTGAGGCTTGGTAGTGGTAGTGAGGCTTGGTAGTGGTGGTGAGGCTTGGTAGTGGTAGTGAGGCTTGGTAGTGGTGGTGAGGCTTGGTAGTGGTAGTGAGGCTTGGTAGTGGTAGTGAGGCTTGGTAGTGGTAGTGAGGCTTGGTAGTGGTAGTGAGGCTTGCTAGTGGTGGTGAGGCTTGGAAGTGTTGGTGAGGCTTGGTAGTGGTAGTGAGGCTTGGAAGTGGTGGTGAGGCTTTGTAGTTGTAGTGAGGCTTGGTAGTGGTAGTGAGGCTTGGTAGTGGTGGTGAGGCTTGGTAGTGGTAGTGAGGCTTGGTAGTGGTGGTGAGGCTTGGTAGTGGTAGTGAGGCTTGGTAGTGGTGGTGAGGCTTGGTAGTGGTAGTGAGGCTTGGTAGTGGTAGTGAGGCTTGGTAGTGGTAGTGAGGCTTCAGAAAGTCTTAGCTTCAGTCTTCCAGGCTTTTTGTCCCATTATTAGGTATCAGGTGGATATCAGGTGCATATTTGGTAGGTATCAGGTGGATATCAGGTGCATATTTGGTAGGTATCAGGTGCATATTTGGTAGGTATCAGGTGCATATTTGGTAGGTATCAGGTGCATATTTGGTAAGTATCAGGTGGATATCACGTAGTGGCGCCTGACAGCTGGGTGGACAGCGCTTTAGATTCGTAGTCCTGAGGTTCCGGGATCGATCCCCGGTGGAGGCGGAGACAAATGGGAAAAATGTTTCTTTCCCCCTGATGCTCCTGTTACCTAGCAGTAAATAGGTACCTGGGAGTTAGACAGCTGCCACAAGCTGCTTCCTGGGTGTGAGTAACAAAAAGGAGGCCTGGTTGAGGGACCGGGCCGCGGGGACGCTATGCCCCGAAATCATCTCAAGAGAACCTCAAGATAGGTATCAGGTAGGTACCAGGTGGATATCCTATAGGTATCAGATGGATATCAGGAAGGTATCAGATGGATATCAGGAAGATATCAGATGGATATCATATCAGGTGGATATGACGTGGAGCGTCGTTACTACCAAGAATTGTTTTCACCTAATTCATCACTGTGATGTATAATTACAAATTAAAGCACCGTATTTTTGACGTTCATCGGCCTTTACAGGTTAGGTGGAATAGTTACGTTCTTAAGTGTGTGTGNAAAGACAATGACGTCATGGATAAAAAACTGTTAGGAAAACTGGTATAAGGGAAATAACAGAAATAACATCACATGAGATCAGAAGACATGGCAGGATGTGCAGAATACCCCCGTTGAAAAGCAGAGGTGCAACAGGTACTCTGAGAGAGAACTGTATCAACATTAGAGGCCCGAGACTGTTCAACACGCTTCCACTACACATAAGGGCATACTGGCAGACCCCTCACAGTGCTTAAGAGAGAACTGGATAAGCACCTCCAAAGGATACCTGATCAACCAGGCTGTGACTCATACATCAGGCTGCGAGCAGCCGCGTCTAAAAGCCTGGTTGATCAGTCCAGCAACCAGGAGGCCTGGTCGACGACCGGCCCGCGGGGATGCTAAGCCCCGAAAGCACCTCAAGGTAACCTCAAGGTAAGCGTCATATTTATTAAGGTGTTAGGTAATGGTAATAGGCATCATAAGGTATCCAAAGTGTTAGAAAAATAGCAATAATGGGCAACAATAGTGTTAGGAAAATAGCAATATGCATCATGTGAATTAAATTGCCAAGAGTCACTAGAAGCAAATTGCTAGGAAATAAACAGCAGTATGGGTATGGTGGTGTATTATCACGTGACTATTGTATTATCATGTGACTATTGTATTATCATGTGACTATTGTATTATCATGTGACTATTGTATTATCATGTGACTATTGTATTATCACGTGACTATTGTATTATCATGTGACTATGTATTATCATGTGACTATTGTATTATCATGTGACTATTGTATTATCATGTGACTATTGTATTATCATGTGACTATTGCATTATCATGTGACTATAGGCTCCTGTGTATCCTCACAGAGGTTCCTTGATCGCTATGCTGAAGAGGCCTTGATCCATGGGTTCTATGTAGTCATACTTACCTTGGCATATTCTCATCATTATTATTGTTATTGAGAAATTCGGTTGGATCGAGGCGGTGATTCGAACCAACGATCTGTGTACTCCAAGTCGCTAAAATTTACCCCTGTACCACGACATGGTACAGGGGTAAGATGCGTTGACTGGTGTACCCAGAACGCTTGGTCGAGTCACTTCATTATTCTAATTGTTCTTCTCATTTATATATAGGGAGCCGGTCGGCCGAGCGGACAGCACGCGGGACTTGTGAGCCTGTGGTTCTGGGTTCGATCCCAGGCGCCGGCGAGAAACAATGGGCAAAGTTTCTTTCACCCTATGCCCCTATTACCTAGCAGTAAAATAGGTACCTGGGTGTTAGTCAGCTGTCACGGGCTGCTTCCTGGGGATGGAGGCCTGGTCGAGGACCGGGCCGCGGGGACACTAAAGCCCCGAAAATCATCTCAAGATAACCTCAAGATACTAGCAATAAGTGTGATTTGTTATTGTTATTATTGACCCAAGACTCCAATGAAGCAGTGGGCTGAATTTGTTATTAAGGAAGTGAGTATGAAGAGAAAACACTAAGCCAATATGACTATATAGTACTAGGAAGAGTTATGAAGACAAGGCAACCCGGCCTAATAGAGCGTCGCATTTTGACATATAGTCTACCTAAGGGCAAAAATTGTCGTACTAGAAAATGGTAGCGGCTCCCGAAATTGACTTACTGTCCCGTTTTTTTTATGGGTCCTCTGGTAGCTTAGGATAAGGGCACTTTAGTACGACAGTTTTTTGACGTTGGGAAAGCTTAGGATAAGTTGAAAGCTAAGGGTAAGTTGCCCAATCATTTAGAACATCGGTGATAGATCATTAACCCCGAAACAGTAAAATTATTACTACAACAAAAAGAAAAGAACCGACATGCTTTTAATTGGACTCGACGTCGGTTCTAGGGAAGGGGAAGACGTTTGGATACGTTTCCGTACACCTGATGCAGCTGTTCATCTAGTACTAAATCTGTACCTGGCCAGCAAGCGGCTCTTGTGAGTTACGTCAAAGGGAAGGTCAGTCATTAGCCATTATTAGTCATTAAGGCGGACCTTAATAAGTCAAAGAGGCTTCCTGTCACCTGACTATTGGAAACCATATTACTATCTGAGTTCTAGGCCAGCCCATACTCCACCACTGATGTGGGAACTTACCTGTGAGATTTATATTTATTTAATTTATATTAATTTATATAGAATTTATATTTACATTAATTTATATATTCGATAGCAATTGGTATGATGTTAAGTGGACTTTATTTCTGTAATAATCTCACAAAATAATCCTTACACATTAGGGGGGTTTATATTAAATTTATTTATATGCAGCCAATCAAACTACAGTATTAAACTACATATATTAGGTAATAAAATTGAGCGGGTGCCTTATCTTATTGTACAGCAGGCTTAGTCCACCAGATATAACTAGGATGTAGACACCAAATTATCCTCGTGAGAGGCTAGCTTCCAACACCCATCGTAACTGATGTACCAAGATTAATTCTTGCTTCCTCTTCTTGTTCCTGTCAAAAGGCACTAGCTGTAAAGCCGGAATCCTAATATATGACAGCTATATCAGAGAAAACACTGTATATTATTAGATAAGGACCAAGGCTTAATTACCTGTGTTAAGTCGATCATTCGTGTTCTAACCGGAAATAATCCTATCTAACATAACATTACTGGCCAATAATGACTTAGATAAGATTTCGAAAAGACACTTCCCTTGTGGTTGTTGACAGCGTGTTGATGATGGTAGAACACTTAAGTTGGTCTCCATAACACTTCGTCCTAGAGAATTATAGGAACGGAATTTGCTCCAACGACTCTGGTCTTAACAATGGCTGACCTTTCTTCACACTGACGCTCCTGGCTCACTTTGTCCAGATGTCAGTAAGTGATAGAAGGGTCACATTTACTCTATTTTGATACTGATAATTAAGTTAACTCAAATGAGATGTTTTTATGATATAAAAAGTACAAAGATTAATGTATTTAATAATAATTCCTTATAGAAAAGCTGGTGAATTTATGGTACTATGTGGCAATGATATCCCGTTTTCTATTGACGGAAAATTCCACTACAAGCTACATTTTCTATGGGTTAAGTTGTGTATACAACAACAGCAATATTATCTGCATATTGTAAGTAATATTATTAAATGGTGTCGGGTTTTCCGAGAACTGATGCACTTACTCTTCTCGATAGGTTGTATACCAGCATCAATAGCAAATCCTCCAAGACATTTATTTAAAAGTGAGACATATCACCACCCGCATCGTTCTCAACAGTAAACATCAAGACAGGCGATTTTAGGAGTTTACTGTAGGTAGACTAGTTTGTCGACCCTTCGTCACTCAACCATATATGCAGGGTCTACATCTCAAGTGTAGCAGTCTCTACGTCTGTACTTCCCTATCTTAATTGTAGCAGTCACTACCTCTGTACTTCCCTATCTCAAGTGTAGCAGTCCCTACGGCTGTACATCCCTATCTCAAGTGTAACAATCCCTTCATCTGTACCTACCTATCAGCATTTAACTCTCAGTGACTACGGGGAAGTGAGATATAGTTTTATTTGTCTCGCTTACTACCCTCACTGTACCTGTTGCGTTTTAATTGCATTATTATTTGGTTAATTTGGGTGTCGAATCTGGCCATAACGTTGTGGAAGGAGGTGGCTTCCACAGCTTCTTCTTTCAGTGTATTCTCCTTGTTGACCACCGGTTCAGGGTACGAGTATTTCTTGACATTTCTTCGACTCAATTGCACATGAATTTCTGGGAAAACTGAGCTTCATGTGCACCCCACTGAGACACAGTGACGCTTCACAACGTAACTACAACTATCTCGCCTTGTTACAACGTTCTAATAACGCAATTAAGAGTAAACAAATGTCGTTGTGAGTTTGCTGGATAGATGGAGCTTCCATGATGCAAGTACTGAGCGTTGAGTGCATAATGGTTCGAGGTTCATTAAGGAGGAAAATGTAGTCATTCTTGGTACACGCAATTCTCTAATAATACAATAGTTTTCTCAATAGGTTTGAAATGTTTACGAGTCGTCACATAACTAGTGAGTCCTTGGTACCTCTCCAGGTACCTCTCCAGGTCCCTCTCCAGGTACCAAGTGCTTCATCACTGCCAGGTCCACCTTCCCTCCTGCCGTTGCCCGCTGCCATGCTCCATCACTCACGCAGACTAATTTTCTTCCCCTGCACCGTTAGGTCTATCAGGCCACCGTCCGGGGCCCTGGGGGGCGCCACACACACCAGTGGCCTCCGCCCGGCCTACCCCATACATCACCTTTTATGCCCCTAGTCACACGTGTTTCTCTCAGAGGGACCATAGTCAACTTCGCCTCTTTCTTTGCTAGAAGCTATGTTTTTTACCAATTACGAACTTATTACAATTCCTTATGAATGATCCCTCAGAGCCTCGAACCTGTGGGGAGTGCCAGAGCCTCAGAGCAATGACAGGTCCAGTACCATACCGCAACCCGTTCTCGCACTTTCTTACAGTCAATATTGACTTATTAAATACGTGCATATGTGACATACTAGTTTACCTTGAAAAGCTTCATAGAAAACACCGATTTTACCTAACCTTCTTAGTATGTTAAGATAAGCATCTTATTGCTTCGTAATTACAAGTATTACTTAACCTATTATAGGATTAGGTTAAGTAATAATTGTAATTACAAAGCAATAAGATGCTTATCTTAACATGCTAAGAAGGTTAGGTAAGGTCGGTGTTTTCTATGAAACTTTTCAAGGTAAACTAGTATGTCACATATGCACGTATTTAATAAGTCGATATTGACTATTCGAAAGTGCGAGAACGGGTTGCATACCGACTGCGCCAACGATAGTGTTATAAGTGTAGGTGGTGTGGGAGACCCTCCTACACCCCCGCTACACTCCTGCGTCACTGACACACATTGTCATCAGTTCCCTGAACATGGTGGGATCGTCACTGGGCTTCAGGCAGCTTGAGTGGTCCCCAACCATCAGTTTTATCAACAACCACTGTTGCATAAAAGTTGCAAGCATCCACTAAACATATAGCTATAGTTCTGACAAGTTTGAAAGTCCTGTGAAAGATGGGAGTTTTTTTTTCCATTTCACACCTGTGTAGACCTTCTCAACACGCTTGAAAACACCTCACGGCCACGCTTAGAGTACGCTTATTACACACGTGAACCCGTAGTTAATACATACACATGTAAACCACAATTAGCGTACTCTTATTACACAGTTAGATCACACTTAATATACACTTAAAGCACACTTAATTCTTACTTAGAGCACACATATTTGGAGGACACTTCTTACAGACTTGGAGAAAGTTCATCCAAGACTACAATGTGTATTTTACATCCAACCCCCACCTATAAAATTTAAGTGTAATAAGTACATTTCCTGCCTGTCATACATAGTACATAATTGCACTTATGGGGCTGTTACATTTACCTCCCCATTTATTCACCACGTTTTCTGTTAAAACAATCAGAATTTTAGGATAACGTTTTGAAGTCCAGTGTGCTGTTGTTGTTGTTATAGATTCAGCTACTCGGAACAAGTTCCAAGTAGCACGGGATATGGTGAGCCCGTAACTTACCTGGCACAGGAGCTGGGCAAGAAGCACGGACTATGGTTAGCCTCGTGGACAGGAGATGTCTCCCGTGGTCCAGTGTGCTGAACACAGGTTTTAAATATCAGGAATTTCTTTTTCAATTTTATTATACAATAGAGATTTTATACAAAATTTTAAAATATCTTAAGTTACTTTACAATTTATTTAAATATTTTAGTTTTGTTTTATAAAACTGTAATATCAATATAGCTATAGGCTAAGTAGTAATTGTAAATAAGAAGCAATAAAATGCTTATCATCAAAAACTAAGACGGTTAGGTTAGGTTGTGGTTTTCTATTCAGCTTTTCAGGTAAACTCAAATATTCACAATATATATGACAGTACGATATAATATTAAGTGTAAATAAGTACAATTCCTGACTATTATACGTAGTACATAATTCCATGTATGGGGCTGTTACATTTACGTCCCCATTTTTGGAGGACGGGCTGAATTTTATGTACGTAACTACAGCCACAACACTCATGACTACAGGTGTAGCCTACACGAGCCTCCTCTCATATCGAACACCAGCCCGTCCTCCTAAGTTTTCCCAACGTCAAGAAACTGTCGTACTAAAGTGCCCTTAGCCAAACCTACCAGAGGACCCAAAGCAGAAAATTGGACAGTGTATCAATTTCGCGAGCCGCTACCATTTTCTAGTACGAAGATTTTTTGGCCTAAGGCAGAGTATACGTCAGAAAGCGACGCTGTATTAGTAGGACGGGTTGGGAAGACACGTGTCACTGACACTCTTCTAACCTCTCCCGGGCGAGAGCTTAAACTCAACTCTCCCAGGGTGATCCAGTTTCATTGTCTCGGCAGGTTTCTCTCTCCGAATACCACGCTGCGCGAGTGTGGTGCCTGGACCAGTGCTAATCCTTTTTGTTGGTCTGGCCGGCCTATATATCCTTACATATATCCTCACATGCTGGTGGCGCTCAAATACACTCGTGTGAACACACTCACACACGCACACGCACACACGCAGGTGTCAAAAGGGTCGTGCCGCCGAGCGGACAGCTTTCGGGAGTCGTAGTCCACGAACCTTGGTTTAATTCCCGGCCGAGGCAGAAACAAATGGTAAAAATGGTAAATAGTTTCTTTCGTCTGATGACTCTATTCCCATAGCAATAGATAGGTATCTGGGAGTTAGCTGCTGCAGCCAGCGTTCTGGGGGGTTATATGTGTGCACGCGCGCAAAAGAGTAAAATATGGAGGAAAAAACAATATATATATATATATATATATATATATATATATATATATATATATATATATATATATATATATATATATATATATATATATATAAAAGTTTGTGAGGGTACCACCTCTGGTGCCAATGTGGGGACCCATAGCCTCGGAGAAGAAAATAAAAAGTATTCAGAGGAGACCTTGTGGTTTCTCACTGAACACTAATATTATCTTCTCCTACCACCCCCATTATATATATATATATATATATATATATATATATATATATATATATATATATATATATATATATATATATATATATATATATGCTAACGTCTTAATGTAGCGACCAGTGGTGCAAAATAGCGAAGGTGTTTTGAAGAGTGAGTGCGTGCATTTTTTGGTTACAGAGAGTTCGACAATCAATTTACCATCTGGACCAGTTTCTGAGAGTGTTCCCCGGTGTAAATAGCTCCTCATCCATCATCAAAATTAAATTATCGATGCTGGGAGGTGGTCCACTCAAGGGCAATCTTGTTAATTTCATTGTTGCACATTTTGAACATTTTCTACGCTAATTATGAGATAACAATACTAGTTTATACAGAGGTTGAGTGTATACTCACGTATGCACATATATACTAAAATACACATACACAAAAGCACACAAACCCATGCATCCACTTGCAGTCAAACACACACACACACACACACGCGCACAAAACACACACACGTTTCTGATATACATAAATGATTTTCCAGAGGGTATAGACTCATTCCTCTCAATGTTTGGTGTCGATGCCAAAATTATGAGAAGGATTAAGACAGAGGAGGACAGCTTGAGGTTTCAAAAAGACCTGGACAGGCGCAGAAATGGTCGAACAAATGGTTGTTAGAGTTTAACCCAAGCAAATGCAATGTAATGAAGATAGGTGTAGGGAGCAGGAGACCAGATACAAGGTATCATTTGGGAGATGAAATCCTTCAAGAGACTCAGAGAGAGAAAGACCTGGTGGTTGATATCACGCCATATCTGTCCCTGAAGCTCGTATCAAGAGGATAACATCAGCGGCATATGCCAGGTTGGCTAACATAAGAACGGCCTTTAGAAACTTGTGTAAGGAATCTTTCAGAACTTTGTATACCACATATGTCGGACCAATCTTGGAGTATGCGGCTCCAGCATGGAGTTCATATCTAGTCAAGCATAAGACTAAACTGGAAAAGATTCAAAGGTTTGCCACCAGACTAGTACCCGAACTGAGGGGTATTTGCTACAAGGAGAGACTACGGGAATTAAACCTCACGTCACTATGAGACAGAAGAGTTAGAGTGGACATGATCACCACATACAAGATTCTCAGAGGAATTGATAGGGTAGATAAAGAAAGGCTATTTACCACAAGGGGCACACGCACTAGGGGACACAGGTGGAAATTGAGTGCCCAAATGAGCCATAGAGACGTTAGAAGGGAAATTTTTCAGTGTCAGAGTAGTAGACAAATGGAATGCATTAGGAAGTGATATGGTGGAGGCTGACTTCATACACAGCTTCAAGTAATTACCTAAGTGTAGTTACAGGATGAGAGCTACGCTCGTGGTGTCCGTCTTCCCAGCACTCTTTGCTGGGAAGTGAGTTGTACTAAGTGGCTCCCAGAACTGAAGGCAAGAGCTTCGAGGAGAGTTTTAGGCATTAAATATGCCAAAAATAGAAGACAGAAGAAAAAGAGGTGATATGATCACCACATACAAAATAGTAACAGGAATTGATAAAATCGATAGGGAAGATTCCTGAGACCTGNATACGTGTTTCTTTAATGGTCGTCTGGCACTTTGATATCAGCAACTTTACCTGCTCCTGTGGTATGTGGATATCAGCAACTTTACCTGCTCCTGTGGTATGTGGATATCAGCAACTTTAACTGGTCCTGTTCTTCGTTGATATCACCTACTTCAATTGGTCCTGTGGTACGTTGATATCACCTACTTCAATTGGTCCTGTGGTACGTTGATATCATCTTCTTTACTGGTTGTCTGGCACTTTGATGTCTAATATTTTTTTTGTTATCTAAAACTTTTACATCAATATTAACCATTTTCTACTTCTATGGTACTTTGCTATCAGCTAGTTTAACAACCTCAGGCTACTTTGAAATAGTCTATTCCCTTGGTTGTTTAGTACTTTGGCCTCAACTATCTTCCTGGTTCTATGGTACAGTGATGATACTATAGGTACCATAGAGATATTTCTGTGGTACTATATCTTCTCTATCTTTATCGAAATAATGGTATTACTTTGCTAATTCTTTGCTAATACTTTATCGAAATAATGGCTAAATTTGTAGGTATATTTGTTCAATACCACGTTAATGGTGACGTTAATGATCGTTAAATAACGTCACCGTTAATGGTTCATCTGACACGGTAAGGTTGTTAACGTAAGCCCATTCAACCCGTCCCTTCTTCCCTGTTACGTCACGTTCTTTACGGAGTCAACCAATCCGACAATTATGCGACGTATTAGTAGTGGAAATTTAAAGCACCGTAATATTAATGTTGTCTATGCATTTGTCTCTCTAGGTTAGGTAGGTTGCTTGGGTTCGTTCGTTCTTTAGTTAAAGAAAACAGTTGCGTTTCTTACGGAGTGACGGATGGCGAGAGCCAGCCGTGTCTTTGTAGGTTATTTTCATAATATTGTATTGAGTGTTTTTATGAGCCTTGAAGGTCTGTTTTGTGTCGGTTTGTGTCGGTTTGTGAGCCTTCTTAAGGTCCCTCCTTAGGCGAGCTACTGACCTTTTTATAGGACTCAATCCACAACAGTTCCCTAATACATGCTTTCTACAAGGTGAACAGTGGCCTCAGCGAAAAAAAATCAGTGCCCAATCGTCACTCTCTCTCACCGTGGGAATCGGAACGGGACTCTTAGTTGCAAGCCGACGACGTAGGCAAGTAGGCTACAGAAGTATATAACGTCGGTGGTAGAATTTATACGAATTGGGGTGACTATTATGAAGACTTATTGTAAAATTCTCAGTTTTTTGTCTACTTTACATCAAAAACAGTTTATGGTACTTGTATTTCTTTATGATCATAGGCCCATGCAGTTTGCAAATGAATAATGTTGCTAGTAGGTGCTAAGGCCTTTTTTATTTACTCATTATTAATTTAGACCTAAATCATTAATAATTTAGACCTAAATCATTAATAATTTAGACCTAAATCATTAATAATTTAGACCTAAATCCTTAATAATTTAGACCTAAATCATTAATAATTTTGACCTAAATCATTAATAATTTAGACCTAAATCATTAATAATTTAGACCTAAATCATTAATAATCTAGACCTTAATTATTAAGCTTTTGAGTCACGTAAGGCGAGATACGTTTCGTTCGCTATCTTTCACCAGTATGATATCCACTCTCCCATCACGTACACCCAAAGCCACTACAAAGCCATTTTTTTGTTACGTTGCATTATTGCTTCAAGTTACGTTACATTAACATTTTCCTGCACCGTAGTATAGAGTATGGATAATTTTAGAAGTCAACAGGCTAATATAGGTTATAATATCCCCATAAAATAATGTCTGATATTTCCAGCCCCGACTGTCAGGTCATGGTGTGCCCCCCCCCCGGGGGGAGAAGTGATAGTGGCAGCCGCCTGCCTTTTCGAATTTACCTCATCTGGTCTACTTAATTACATCTCTGTCACTGATGAAATTTCGAGGGTGTGTGGGAGGGAGGGTGGGGGAGAGGGAGTGGGAGAGAGAGAGAGAGAGAGAGAGAGAGAGAGAGAGAGAGAGAGAGAGAGAGAGAGAGAGAGAGAGAGAGAGAGAGAGAGAGAGAGAGAGAGAGAGAGAGAGAGAGAGAGAAATTCATATACAGAACACGATGAATGATATGAGACGATGTTTAGCATTTATTCTTTATATTATTAAATACTGGCCCATGCTTTAGATTTATTAAAACAAAAATTGAAGTTATATATAATGGTTGAGGATGATCCTCTCAGTATATTGTAAGACGGCTTTTTTGTTTTTTAAATATACGGATAAGATGTTTACTAAACGCTAACCACAACTGAGGGCAACGGTATGTTGGGCTTTTAAACTAAAATATATTATCATAAGTTATGAAAGTCCGAAAGGTATTGCAAATCTTCAGTCAACAGGGTATTGCAAATATGTCATCTGTCTGGGTGGGTATTGCAGGTAAGTCCAAGGATATCGCAAGTAATATATCTTGGGCAGGGGAAGAGGTATTGTAATTAAGAGAGGTGTCTGAGTGGATAAAGCTATCATATGTCAAAGAGGTCAATAAAGCTGTCATATGTCAAAGAGGACAATAAAGCTCTCATATGTCAAATAGGTCAATTAAACTGTCATATGTCAAAGAGCTCAGTAAAGCTGTCATATGTCAAGGAGCTCAATAAAGCTCCCATGTCAAAGAGCTCAATAAAACTATCATATGTAAAAGAGATCAATAAAGCTGTCATATGTCATAGAAGTGATAAAAAAAGAGATGCTCAAATGTCAGAAAGGAATCATATAAAGGATTAGTGAAATGTCAGAAGAGATTATTGAGAGTAAGTAAGATATTCATGAGTGGCTTAGTTCAAGTACGACAAGGGTCAAAGACCTTTCCCAAGAAAGCTTAATATCAGGTATTGACTGCATTACAACAATTCAGGTGTCAGACTTCATTGCAAGTTGAATGCCAGTGAGGCTTATTAAGAGTTATTCAGATGTAAGTGGAATTATCGCATGCTGGTAGAAACATGGAATAGGCATGCTTATAAAATGAGGTGGATTTGGGTTGTTAAATAGGCAGTCCATGGAGGCTGGGGAGCAGGCAGCTGGTTTTCATGTGCTGAGGTAGGTAAGGCAGGTGGTCGGAGGTGTTGGCTGTTGCGAGACAGCTGGAGCAGGGTGCTGACTGTGTCAAGACAGCTGGGGTAGGGTGCTGACTGTGTCAAAACAGCTCGGGTAGGTGCTGACTGTGTCAAGACAGCTGGGGTAGGGTGCTGACTGTGTCAAGACAGCTCGGGTAGGGTGCTGACTGTGTCAAGACAGCTCGGGTAGGGTGCTGACCGTCAAGAAAGCTGGGAGAAAGGAGTGTGGATTGAGAAGCAATTGATCCAGGACGACTGGGGCCAAAATAGTTGCTTGAGCGAGTGGAGTGGGCCAGATGATCGACCAAGCAACATGCAACATAATTTACACATTGTAACAACATTATGTACATGTTGTAACAACATCATGTACATGTTGTATCAACATTATGTACAAGTTGTAACAACATTATGTACATGTTGTAACAACATTATGTACAAGTTGTATCAACATTATGTTCATGTTGTATCAACATTATGTACATGTTGTAACAACATTATATACATGTTGTAACAACGTAATGCACACATAGCAACATTATGTACACTAACTACCTGTTGGAGATTCCAAGCATCAATATCCACGTATCCTAGTCTCTAAACAGGCCTCCTGCTCTGTTCAGAACCAGGCTGATCGATGCAGCTGCTCACTGCCTGATGTATGAGTTAATCAGGAATCAACTCAGGAATCATCCAAGTTGGTCAGGAATCTTTTAAAGGAGCTTGTCGAGTTCTCTTTTGAACATTGTGATAGGTCGGCCAGTTATGCCCCGAATGTGTAGGGAAGGGTGTTGAAAAGTTTTTGGCCTTTGAATGTTGATCATGTTCCCTCTAAGCGTGCCTAGTGCACCTCTAATTTTCAGAGGGGCTATTATGCACATCCTGCCATGACTTCTGGTCTCATGTGGTGTCATTTCTGTGTGTAGATTTGGAACCAGTACTCCTAATATTTTCGAAATGTAAATTATTTTGTATCTCCCGCCTGCACTCTAGGGAATGCAGATTTTTTTTAGGTGGTCCCAATAATTTAGATGTTTTATTAATTGGATTCTAGCAGTAAAAGTTCTTTGCACGCTCACAACATCAGGGATTTTTGCAGCTTTGAATGAGGCTGTTAGTGTGCAACAATATTCCACACAAGAAAGCACTCTACAGCCTTAGAAGTATCATCATTAAAGTGTCATCTCTTGTTTGGAAGGTTATTGATGTTATCCAACCTGTCATTTTTCTTGCAATTGTCACAGCAACTTTGTTGTGTTTTTGCATTATAACAACGTATTATTATTCTTAAAATATTGTAGTTTTGTTGTGTGTTTGTTTGAGAGTTATGAGAACAATGCCAGTCGCTTTTTTCTTTATTTCTCGAAGAGAGATTGAGAAAGAAAGAGATAAGTGAGAGACAAACAAGAGAGACAAGAGAGAAAACAAAGGATGCAGATGCATGGAAAACGTCAATATTACAGTGAATTTTTAATTTTTACTTGTACGTCACATTTTTAACGGATTATTCGATTCTGTTAACAAATCGACCTATTAGACGAGAGGACAAGTTGACCATTTAACACAGTAATCAAATTAATTATTATTATTATATCTTTCATTCGTTTCAGGTTTCATACCCGACCACAGATTCTATATAAAGTTAACCCTAAAAAACTTTATTGGAACCTAAAAGATAAATAAGTTTCTGGTTGCCAGAAATGCTCCTGGCGAAGTATTTATGAGAGTGAGGTGAAAATACAGTGGGAGGGTCTCACGTCACTTTCTCATTACGCTCATATTTTCAACATGTTCCGTTACCATTATCTTCTCATTTTCGATTACTAATATATTCTCCTCGTGCTCTCTTGACCTCATGTTCTTTTCATGTCCCAATATCCTCATATTCTCATGTTCCATTACACACACACACACACACACACACACACACATATATATATATATATATATATATATATATATATATATATATATATATATATATATATATATATATATATACACACACACACGCACACACACACACACAAGGCGAAGATTCAACCTAAGTTGCTGCACAGCTACATCAGTAGAAAGACAAAATGTAATGAAACTAGGGATAAGGGCAGACAGATTCACTACAAACAACAAAGAAGTGTGCGAGGAACTCAATAAGAAATTCCGGGAAGTCTTCTCATTAGAGCAAGGAGAGGTTCCAGAGATAAGAGAAAGAATAGTTAACCAGGCATCACTAGAGAGTTTGAGATTACCAGTGGGGATGTAAGGAAGCTTTTGCTAGAGTTGGATGTGACAAAGGCTATAGGTTCGGAAGGAATATCGCCATGGATACTAAAGAAAGGAGCAGAAGCACTGTGCCTGCCAATCTCCATGGTGTATAACAAATCACTGGTAACAGGTGAACTGCCAAAAATTTGGAAGATGGCAAACGTACTCCCGATATACAAGAAGGGGGATAGACAGGAGGCACTGAACTACAGGCCAGCGTTCCTAACTTTCATACCATACAAGTTAATGGAGACGATTTTGCAAAAAAAACTAGTGGAACATCTGGAGCGAAGGAACTTTGTGACAAAATACCAACATGGTTTCAGAGATGGCAAGTCATGCCTCAGAGGTTTTATTGAATTCTACGATCAGGCAACAAGAATCAGGCAAGAAAGAGAGAGGTGAGCAGACTCCATATATTTGGATTGCCAGAAAACCTTTGACACAATACCACACCAGAGACTAGTGCGAAAGCTGGAGATGCAGGCAGGAGTGAAAGGGAAGGTACTCCATTGGATACGGGAGTTCCTAAGCATCAGAAGACAGCGAGTCACTGTGAGGGGTGAGGTCTCAGATTGGCGAGGTGTCATCAGTGCAGTCCCGCAGGGTTCAGTCCTCGGACCTATACTGTTTTTTATACAAGTAAATGGTCTACCAGAGGGTATTGAATCGTTCCTTTCATTGTTTGCTGAAGATGCAAAAATTATGAGGAGGATTAAGACGGATGAAAATAGTATGAGGCCACAAGATGACCTAGACAGACTGAATGAATGGTCCCACAAATGGCTATCTTGAGTTGATTTCGTTTTTTTAGTGTCCCCGCGGCCCGGTCCTTGACCAGGCCTCCACCCCCAGGAAGCAGCCCATGACAGCTGACTAACTCCCAGGTACCTATTTACTGCTAGGTAACAGGGGCATAGGGTGAAAGAAACTCTGCCCATCGTTTCTCGCTGGCGCCGGGGATCGAACCCGGGACCACAGGATTACAAGTCCAGTGTGCTGTCCGCTCGGCCGACCAGCTCCCACTGGCTACTAAGAACAGCCCGAGTAAATGTAAGGTAATGAAACTAGGCAGTGGAAACAGGATGACAGACACTGGATGCAGAATGGGAGATGAAATTCTTCATGAAACGGACAGAGAGAAAGATCTAGGAGTTGATATCACACCAAACCTGTCTCCTGAAGCCACATAAAAAAAATAACATCTGCGGTGTATGCAAGGCTGGCTATCATCAGAACTGTCTTCAGGAACTGTGCAAGGAATCCTTCAGAACCTTGTATGCCACATATGTAAGACCAATCCTGGAGTATGCGGCCCCAGCATAGCGCCCGTACCTTGTCAAGCACAAGACGAAGCTCGAAAAAGTTCAGAGGTATACCACTAGGCTAGTCGCAGTACTAAGAGGCATGAGTTACGAAGACAGGCTGTGGGAAATGAGCCTCACGACACTGGAAGACAAAAAAGTAAAGTGAGACACGATCACAACGTACAAATTTCTCAGAGGAATTGACAGGGTAGATAAAGATAAACTGTTTAACACTGGTGGTATGCGAACATAGGGACACAGGTGGAGACTGAGTACCCAAATGAGCCACAGGGACGTTAAAAAGAACTTTTAAGTGTCAGAGTAGTTAACAGATGGAATGCATTAGGCAGTGATGTGGTGGAGGCTGACTCCATACACAGTTTCAGATGTATATATGATAGAGCCAGTAGGCTTAGGAATCTGTACATCAGTTGATTAACGGTTGAGAGGCGGTACCAAAGAACCAGAGCTCATCCCCCGTAAGCACAACTAGGTGAGTCCACAGATATGAGAAGGAACTTGTTCAGTCTAAAAGCTGTAAATAAGTGGAATGGGCCTAATTACGTTGTCGATGCCAATTCGATACACAGTTTTAATTGTAAATACCAAGAGAAAGAGAGAGTGAAAAAAGTCTCTGCCTTGAACTAATGCTGGTCGACAGGCGAGGCTTAAGAGCAGACGTTCGACTCTGCAATTTCCCCAATAAAACGAGCTCAATAAATCAATGACATAGTTAAGGTGCGGGAGACCACAACACAAGGACCACTTGGGCTGGTCAGTTAGAGTGAAGGTCTCGCTTGATGCAGGTCGGCGTTCAATCCCCGACCGTCCATGTGGATGGGTACCATTCCCTTCCCTTTCGTCCCATCCCAAATCCTTATCCTGAACCCTTCCAAGTGCTATATAGTCGTTGTGGTTTCGCGCTTTCCCCTGATAGTTCTCTGGTTCTTCTTAGCACAAGGGGCACACCGGTCGACCCTTCGCGGTGTTTCGTTCGAGTAATGGCTAATGGGGTGTGGGGGTTTACCAGGCATTTACCTTTCTTGCCAAGCCTGTAGAATATTCTCATCAGAACAGGACCAAATTTTTCTCAAGAAAATCAAAACTACGAATGAGCATTTAAGACAGTCATAATCACCATATGCTAAGCTTACTGTTGCTAAGCTAAGCTAAGCAACAGTAAGCTAACGGGACTGCAGGAAAAGAATTGTGATTGGTGGTTGTTACTGAAGGTGATAGTTTAAAGTGGAAAAGGTTGGAATTATTCAGGTCCCGCCTTCGCAAAGGGAAGCACGGAACAATGATGGTTACTTGGTCTAAGTGATTCGACATGGAGGATTGAGAAGTCGTTTGTAACGATTGTCCAATCATAGGGACTGACCGGTACAGCGACGGCCTCACTTCTTGCAGGTCGGGGTTTGATCCTTTGAGGGTCCAAGTAATTGGACATCGTTCCATCACTCTGCCAATCCCCCCTCATCCCAGCTCCAATCCTGCCCTTCGCGTCCCTTCCATGTGTCCCACAGTCATGTACTGCCTCAGCCTTCTCTCATAACACCATCCTCGCCATAACTGTAGATCATACCAACACCTGAACAACTCCGATCCTCCCTCAAGGCAGCCTTCCGCCACGCTATTTCCGTCTGAGACAGATGAGAGACATCGTCAGGGTGAGCGTCTTCGAGGACAAGAAGTAGTTCTCATTACTGACGTGACAACAGGAAGGGTCCGTTGTGGACACGACGGTCAGTGGCAGCTGAAGACAATGTTGGGAATCAGTGTTGCCGTCAACATTGAAAACCAGTCAAGTGGTTAACTAATTAGTGAACTAGTTGTGATATGGTGACCTGTTTGTTGTGATATAGCGAACTGTTTGTGATGTAGCAGGCTTGCTGAAGTGGTATAGTGAGCAGGTAGTAATGATAAAATAAACTGTGGTGAAGTTGGTGGCGTGAAATTGATAGTGAGGATAATTAGCGTGTTCTTCTGACAGGAGAGTGAGTTATTATGAGATGTCACCTGCAAGTAATGGGGTAATTTTTCTCATGTGAAATATCTGAGATCATCGTTATATATTACTATACAACTTGGGTCATAGATATTACTTGTTAATTTACTATCTTCATATAAACCTTTGAGATCACGAAAGATGAAATAACATGGCAATTTTAAACTTTTACATGAAGAATTCTCATTTCATTGGGGTGATTCATAAATTATAAGAATCTTACTCTCTCTCCTCCCTCCTTTTATCCCTTTCTCTTTCTCTTTATATTCTTATCTCTGTTTTAAAATATAAATATGCATAAACGGAATGTTCGAGGAACCCTATCCTAATTTTTGTTTAAGAATTATTATAAATTACTCCTTGATGCCAAACGTAAATATTCTACGTTTTTCTAACAATTACTGAAAATATACAAAAATAAATCGTTAATTTCCGGTTAAAAATGTCATGCATATGTCCTAGAGTGTAGTTTCCTGAGTGCTTCTTGGCACTCTGACGAGTCCATTAAGTCTAATGGTGCAATAAAAGCTTGGGCAGCTGATGTTAGGATAGAATATTATTTTCTACCTCTACAACACCAAAAATTTCTAGCCTTAAAACACCAATAATTTCAATACTCACAGAAATCACAATAGCGTGATGCATCAATGAACAAAAGTTGTGTAAAACCCTGGTTTGCGTCTCGGAGAGGCTGCAGGATCCAAGTAAGTTAGGTACAACTTCTGGTTTCAAGTCCTTAGACCATGTCGTAACTCAGTCGATTAAGGCAGAGTCTGGGATGATCTCGGACGTAGGTTAGAATCCTCGTCACGGCCCTTGTGAATTTATTTAATAATTTCAACCTCCGAGAGACTGTCATTTTCTATCACTGTAACACTACCCTTTTTTATTCGAAGACCGTCAATTTCAACCTTAGCAAAGCAGTCAATTTCTATTTCAGAAAAATCATAAATTTATAACCACACAGACCATCAATTTCACCTCAGAGAGAGCATTATTTTCTATCTTAGAGAGGCCATTATTTTTCAACCTTAGAGAGGCCATTATTTTCTACCTCAGAGAGGCCATCAATATTAGCTGCAGAGGAACCATTCACTCCTGTGTCCCATCAATTATTATTTTCGTTTCATTTATTATTATTATTTCTCCAACAATAAATTGTTTAAACAAACATTAATTATAAGCAGCAGAATAACGTTTATCAAACGTCGATTTAACGTTTTCAACGCTGACGCAGAATTTTCATCTTAACACGTTTATTTATTTTTTATTACTTATGCGTTTTTATCATTTAAACAACGTTTTCAAAATATAATGTACGTTTTAAATATTTAATAATCGTTTTCAACATTGAATGAATGTTTCAAACATTTAATTAATATTGTCCATATTATATTAAAATTTTCAGTATTTAAAATTAAAATTTTCAACACTTAGTGTTCAATAATATTATATCTCCGTTTTATCAACGTTGGATTAACATTTTCAGCGTTTAATCAACATTTTCAACATTTAATACAATTTTAAATATTTCTTCATCGTTCTCAACATTGAAATTGTTGATTTTACCGAAATTTTCAACATAAATATCAAACGTTTTTTTTTTACATTTAATTATCATTTTCAACATTTAATAAACATATTCAACATTTGATAAACATTTTCAACATTTAATATTTTCAACATTTAACATTTTCAACATGTATTATTTTCAAAATTTGATATTTTCAACATTTCAATATTTTCAACATTTAATCAACGTTTGAATGTTTAAAGAACATTGGAGGAACAATTTCAACTTTTTAGCAAATTTGGATTAACATTTTCCATGTTTTAAGAGCATTGGATCAATGCTCCAACGTTGACCCAAAGTTGTATCCAATTTAAACGTTTAATTAAAGTTAGATCAATATTTTCAACGTTTAATCAAAGCTAGATCAATATTTTCAACATTTAATCAATATTTAACCAATTGTTTAACGGTTATCAAAATTTTAAACGTTTATTCAGAGGTGGATCAAAGTATAATAAACTTTTTGAACGTTGAAAACGTATATTACAGACATTTAAAGATTATTCAAATTTTGTGGTGTTTAATAAACTTTTTCAATACCTAATTAATAGTAAACGTTTTCATTTTTTAATAAAGTTTTCAACTTTTAATCAAAGTTTACGACTTTTAACCAAAGTTTTCAATGTTTAACGAATGTTTTCAACTTTTAATAACGTTTAAACAACATTACCAGCCATATATAAACGCTAAATCAACATCTTCAAAGGTTAGTAGACCTGGAACTTCAATCATTAATTATATTGTATGGAAAGCTTCTAAGAATTCCTGTAACAAGTGGGGGACAATCAACAATAAAAACAGAAAAATGTATATATCAAATAAAGAACAATGACGTCATGGATAAAAATCTGTTAGGAAAACTGGTATAAGGGAAATTAGAGAAATAACATCACAGTAGACCAGAAGACATGGCAGGATGTGCAAAATACCCCCGTTGAAAAGCAGAGGTGCAACAGGTACTCTGAGAGAGAACTCTATCAACATCAGAGGCCCGAGACTGTTCAACACGCTTCCACTACATATAAGGGCCATAACTGGCAGACCCTTCACAATGTTTAACAGAGAACTGGATAATCACCTCCAAAGGATACCTGATCAACCAGGCTGTGACTCATACATCAGGCTGCGAGCAGCCGCGTCTAAAAGCCTGGTTGATCAGTCCAGCAACCAGGAGGCCTGGTCGACGACCGGCCCGCGGGGTTGCTAAGCCCCGAAAGCACCTCAAGGTAACCTCAAGGTAAGGTCATATTTATTAAGGTGTTAGGTAATGGTAATAGGCATCATAAGTATCCAAAGTGTTAGAAAAATAGCAATAATGGCAACAATAGTGTTAGGAAAATAGCAATATGCATCATGTGAATTAAATTGCCAAGAGTCACTAGAAGCAAATTGCTAGGAAATAAACAGCAGTATGGGTATAGTGGTGTATTATCACGTGACTATTGTATTATCATGTGACTATTGTATTATCATGTGACTATTGTATTATCATGTGACTATTGTATTATCATGTGACTATTGTATTATCATGTGACTATTGTATTATCATGTGACTATTGTATTATCATGTGACTATTGTATTATCATGTGACTATTGTATTATCATGTGACTATTGTATTATCATGTGACTATTGCATTATCATGTGACTATAGGCTCCTGTGTATCCTCACAGAGGTTCCTTGATCGCTATGCTGAAGAGGCCTTGATCCATGGCTTCTATGTAGTCATACTTACCTTGGCATATTCTCATCATTATTATTGTTACTGAGAAATTCGGTTGGATCGAGGCGGTGATTCGAACCAACGATCTGTGTACTCCAAGTCGCTAAAATTTACCCCTGTACCACGACATGGTAAAGGGGTAAGATACGTTGATTGGTACCCTGAACGCTTAGTCAAGTCACTGCATTGTTCTAATTGATCTTCTCATTGATATATAGGGAGCCGGTCGGTCGAGCGGACAGCACGCGGGACTTGTGATCCTGTGGTTCTGGGTTCGATCCCAGGCGCCGGCGAGAAACAATGGGCCAGTTTCTTTCACCCTATGCCCCTGTTACCTAGCAGTAAAATAGGTACCTGGGTGTAGTCAGCTGTCACGGGCTGCTTCCTGGGGGTGGAGGCCTGGTCGAGGACCGGGCCGCGGGGACACTAAAGCCCCGAAAAGCATCTCAAGATAACCTCAAGATACTAGCATTAAGTGTGATTTGTTCTTGTTATTATTGACCCAAGACTCCAATGAAGCAGTGGGCTGAATTTGTATTAAGGAAGTGAGTATGAAGAGAAAACACTAAGCCAGTATGACTATATAGTACTAGGAAGAGTTATGAAGAGAAGGCAACCCGGCCTAATAGAGCGTCGCATTTTGACGTATAGTCTACCTAAGGGCAAAAATTTTCGTACTAGAAAATGGAGCGGCTCCCGAAATTGACTTACTGTCCTGTTTTTTTATGGGTCCTCTGGTAGGTAGAATAAGGGCACTTTAGTACGACAGTTTCTTGACGTTGGGAAAGCTTAGGATAAGTTGAAAGCTAAGGGTAAGTTGCCCAATCACTTAGAACATCGGTGATAGAACATTAACCCCGAAACAGTAAAATTATTAGTACAACAAAAAGAAAAGAACCGACATGCTTTTAATTGGACTCGACGTCGGTTCTAGGGAAGGGAAGACGTTTGGATACGTTTCCGTACACCTGATGCAGCTGTTCATCTAGTACTAAATCTGTACCTGGCCAGCAAGCGGCCCTTGTGGGTTACGTCAAAGGGAAGGTCAGTCATTAGCCATTATTAGTCAGTAAGCGGACCTTAATAAGTCAAGAGACTTCCTGTCACCTGACTATTGGAAACCATATTACTATCCGAGTTCTAGGCCAGCCCATACTCCACCACTGTTGTGGGAACCTACCTGTGAGATTTATATTTATTTAATTTATATTAATTTATATAGAATTTATATTACATTACTTTATATATTCGATAGCAATTGGTATGATGTTAAGTGGACTTTATTTCTGCAATAATCTCACAAAACATCCTTACACATTAGGGGGGGTTTATATTAAATTTATTTATATGCAGCCAATCACACTACAGTATTAAACTACGTATATTAGTTAATAAAATGAGGAGGTGCCTTATCTTATTGTACAGCAGGCTTAGTCCACCAGGTATAACTAGGATGTAGACACCAAATTATCCTCGTGAGAGGCTAGCTTCCAACACCCATCGTAACTGATGTACCAAGATTAATTCTTGCTTCCTCTTCTTGTTCCTGTCAAAGGGCACTAGCTGTAAAGCCGGAATCCTAATATATGACAGCTATATCAGAGAAAACACTGTATATTATTAGATAAGGACCAAGGCTTAATTACCTGGGTTAAGTCGATCGTTCGTGTTCTAAACGGAAATAATCCTATCTAACATAACATTACTGGCCAATAATGACTTAGATAATATTTCGGAAAGACACTTCCCTTGTGGTTGTTGACAGTGTGTTGATGATGGTAGAACACTTAGTTGGTCTCCCATAACACTTCGTCCAAGAGAATTATAGGAGCGGAATTTGTTCCAACGAATGGTCTTAACAATGGCTGACCTCTCTCACACTGACGCTCCTGGCTCACTTTGTCCAGATGTCAGTAAGTGATAGAAGGGTCACATTTACTCTATTTGGATACTGATAATTAAGTTAACTCAAATGAGATGTTTTATGATGTAAAAAGTCAAAGACTAGTGTATTTAAGAAATTCCTTATAGAATAGCTGGTGAATTTATGGACTATGTGGCAATGATATCCCGTTTTCTATTGACGGAAAATTCCACTACAAGCTACATTTTCTATGGGTTAACTTGTGTATACAACAACAGCAATATTATCTGCATATTGTAAGTAATATTATTAAATGGTGTCGGGTTTTCCGACAACTGATTCACTTACTCTTCTCGATAGGTTGTATACCAGCATCAATAGCAAATCCTCCAAGACATTATTAAAAGTGAGACATATCACCACCCGCATCGTTCTCAACAGTAAACATCAAGACAGGCGATTTTAGGAGTTTACTGTAGGTAGACTAGTTTGTCGACCCTTCGTCACTCAACCATATATGCAGGGTCTACATCTCAAGTGTAGCAGTCTCTACGTCTGTACTTCCCTATCTTAATCGTAGCAGTCACTACGTCTGTACTTCCCTATCTAATCGTAGCAGTCATACGTCTGTATTCCCTATCCAGTGAAGCAGTCACTACCTCTGTACTCCCTATCTAAGTGTAGCAGTCCCTACGGCTGTACTTCCCTATCTCAAGTGTAACAATTCCTTCATCTGTACCTACCTATCAGCCTTTAACTCTCAGTGACTACGGGGAAGTGAGATATAGTTTTATTTGTCTCGCTTACTACCCTCACTGTACCTGTTGCGTTTTAATTGCAAATTATTTGGTTAATTTCGGGTGTCGAATCTGGCCATAACGTTGTGGAAGGAGGTGGCTTCTACAGCTTCTTCTTCAGTGTATTCTCCTTGTTGACCACCGTTCAGGGTACGAGTATTTCTTGACATTTCTTCGACTCAATTGCACATGAATTTCTGGGTACACGAGTTCAGTGCACCCCCACTGAGACACAGTGACGCTTCACAATGTAACTACAACTATCTCGCCTGTTACAAAGTTCTAATAACGCAATTAAGAGTAAACAAATGTCGTTGTGAGTTTGCTGGATAGATGGAGCTTCCATGATGCAAGTACTGAGCGTTGAGTGCATAATGGTTCGAGGTTCATTAAGGAGGAAGTGTAGTCATTGTTGGTACACGCAATTCTCTAATAATACAAGAGTTATCTCAATAGGTTTGAAATGTTTACGAGTCGTCACATAACTAGTGAGTCCTTGGTACCTCTCCAGGTACCTCTCCTTGGTACCTCTCCAGGTACCAAGTGCTTCATCACTGCCAGGTCCACCTTCCCTCCTGCCGTTGCCCGCTGCCATGCTCCATCACTCATGCAGACTAATTTTCTTCCTCTGCACCGTTAGGTCTATCAGGCCCGTCCGAGGCCCTGGGGGCGCCACACACCGTGGCCTCCGCCCAGCCTACCCCATACATCACGTTTTATGCCCCTAGTCACACGTGTTTCTCTCGGAGGGACCATAGTCAACTTCGCCTCTTTCTTTGCTAGAAGCTATTTTTTTACCAATTACGAACTTATTACAATTCCTTATGAAGATCCCTCAGAGCTCGAAGCTGTGGGGAGTGCCAGAGCCTCAGAGCAATGACAGGTCCAGTACCATACCGCAACCCGTTCTCGCACTTTCTTACAGTCAATATTGACTATTAAATGCGTGCATATGGTGACATACTAGTTTACCTTGAAAAGCTTCATAGAAAACACCGATTTTACCTAACCTTCTTAGTATGTTAAGATAAGCATCTTATTGCTTCGTAATTACAAGTATTACTTAACCTATTATAGGATTAGGTTAAGTAATAATTGTAATTACAAAGCAATAAGATGCTTATCTTAACATGTAAGAAGGTTAGGTAAGGTCGGTGTTTCTATGAAACTTTTCAAGGTAAACTAGTATGTCAATATGCACGTATTTAATAAAGTCGATATTGACTATTCGCAAGGGCGGAGAACGGTTGCATACCGCCTGCGCCAAAGATAGTGTATAAGTGTAGGTGGTGTGGGAGACCCTCTACACCCCCGCTACACTCCCTGCGTCAAGGACACACATTGTCATCAGTTCCCTGAACATGGTGGGATCGTCACTGGGCTTCAGGCAGCTTGAGTGGTCCCCAACCATCATTTTATCAACAACCACTGTTGCATAAAAGTTGCAAGCATCCACTAAACATATACTATAGCTGACAAGTTTGAAAGTCCTGTGAACGATGGGAGTTTTTTTTTCCATTTCACACCATGTGGAGACCTTCTCAACACGCTTGAAAACACCTCACGGCCACGCTTAGAGTACGCTTATTACACACGTGAACCCGTAGTTAATACATAACATGTAACCACAATTAGCGTACTCTTATTACACAGTTAATCACACTTACTACTCACTTAGAGCACACATATTTGGAGGACACTTCTTACAGACTTGGAGAAAGTTCATCCAAGACTACAATGTGTATTTTACATCCCAACCCACCTATAAAATTTAAGTGTAATAAGTACATTTCCTGCCTGTCATACATAGTACATAATTGCACTTATGGGGCTGTTACATTTACCTCCCCATTTATTCACCACGTTTTTCTGTTAAACAATCAGAATTTAGGATAACGTTTTTGAAGTCCAGTGTGCTGTTGNTCCTGAGTGCCTTGTCAAGGTCTAAGAATGTGATTAGGACGAGACTTACATCTAAACTTCTTATCTTAGTGTAAATTCTTTACGTAAATTTCACAAATTCACAGATGTGGGTTTTTATCCTATACCATTTATTGTTAAGTAATGTTGCTTTTCACTATCAGATAAATTATTTATAGCATGACCCTTAAGGGTGTGTACTTCGGCGGCCAACAACTTCCCCCAATACCTAATCGTTATGTTAATTTGTAAACAAACACACGTGAATAGCATGGTTAGTATAGGAACCCGAAAATTAGATCAGCATTGTTCTTAATCTTCCCTATTATTATTATCAATGATTTACTTTGTATTAATAATTATTTCGTACTTTAAAATTTAAAAGTGTTGTTTAATATTATTTACATATTTACATATTTACTAGTAGAATATAAAAGCTAGACTGTTTCCATCTGTAGCCTTGACAAGGAGCTATATAGAGACTTCAACGAGGTTTATCTATATTTGTGGACAATAAGGAAATATGTTAAGATAACTTGCGTGTCTGAAGAAGGTGCAGGTAATAATGTTGAATACGCGATTAGAAAGAATACTGAATAAGTCAATTTCTAGTCTCAAAGAAAAAAAAAATGACAAATACGAAGAAGTACCGTCTTTTTACTGAAAGTTATTTACTAATGGGGTTTACTGGGACTGGAAATGAACACTATCCGACTCCACTGTGCATTGTTTACATGAAAAAGCATATGGATATAGAAAGTAAACAGAGGGATAGACTACGATCCCAAATAAAGTTGGTGTGTCCGTAAAAACAAGTATAAGCTTCATGTTAAATTAATAGAACGTTTGAATGAATTCTATTATTCTATTGAAACTTTGGTATTATACCAATAATACTATTGGTATTATTTTCAATTGTGAATGATTCAATTGTGAATGATACAACAATAAAATTTAACTTCTTTATCGATAACAGATTTTAAAAATATATATAATAAGACAAAATCATAATATATACACACTATGTGTAGCCAGCAAGCCACATTTGAAATGAAAATGTTTGTCATTTTTAAAATAAACATAAATTACTAGATAAAAATAGGCAATAAATACCCTCTTGTAATATTTTATTTAAAAGTATGAGTTAATTATTATTTATTAACACTGTTGCTTTACACGTTTATTTTTGTAATTTACCCCACTGTCAAGCCTCATGTTTGTCAGTCAGGTAGGGACCCCCTGTGGTACATAATGTGTCAGCCAGGTAGGGGCCTCCCTGTGGTACCTAATGTGTCAGCCAGGTAGGGGTCCCCTGTGGTACCTAATGTGTCAGTCAGGTAGGGACCCCCCTGTGGTACCTAATGTGTCAGCCAGGTAGGGACCCCTTGAGGTACCTAATGTGTCAGCCAGGTAGGGACCCCCTGAGGTACCTAATGTGTAGCCAGGTAGGGACCCCCTGAGGTACCTAATGTGTCAGCTAGGTAGGGACCCCCTGAGGTACCTAATGTGTCAGCCAGGTAGGGGTCCCCTGTGGTACCTAATGTGTTAGCCAGGTAGGGACCCCCTGAGGTACCTAATGTGTCAGCCAGGTAGGGACCCCCTGAGGTACCTAATGTGTCAGCCAGGTAGGGACCCCCTGAGGTACCTAATGTGTCAGCCAGGTAGGGACCCCTTGAGGTACCTAATGTGTCAGCCAGGTAGGGACCCCCTGAGGTACCTAATGTGTCAGCCAGGCAGGGGTACATGAGGGGGTCTTTCAGAAATATCTATTGAAAATCAAGTTCAACATTCATCGTAACTAAGAAAGCTATTTAATCACTCGTATAAGAGTCCCGCTCAATTGAACTTGCTATAGTTCGTCTTCACTCAAGCTGCAAGAGTGCAGTGTCACTCTACTCGCTATAGAGACCAGCTCCACTCTACTCAAGTCAGAGAGTGTGTAAATGCTAATCATTAATCATAGGTCAGCGAGGGATGACCTAGGCGACACCTCTGAGTATTAATCATTAATCACAATGCCTCCCTCTGGCAAATCCGAGCCATGCGCTTGGCAGCTCGGTGGCAGGAGGCAGCGAGACTGCAGTACGAAAGCTTTTCCAGGTGACGGGAGAAGAGTTGCTCTGGAGTCAGTAGCCCGTCTCGCATGGCTTCAATAGGACACGGGGGGATATAAGTAGCAAAGTCTCTGCATAATTGCGCCCACTCCCTTCTCTTGCTAACTTTGAAGTGACAGTGTTAGGAAGTCAACAATATATATTTCCATGTGCATTTCTTAAATGTTAAAGTTTATGATGTTTATGAACCAATTATTTATGAAAATATCAAATGCATATCATATAGGAAATAATATGAATTTAAGTGGTATTGATAAGTGGAAAATGCTTCTTGGATAATCGATAAGTATGACTGAAAAAAATGCTCCTTGTTTAAGTGTTGTATGAATTTGTGTCATCAATACATTATGATGTATCTTTATCTCACTCCATGACTGTGAGTATATTTTATATAGTTTAAAAGTTTAATACTTTTAATAAGACGAATTACCTTTACACACATACACATACACACACATTATATATATATATATATATATATATATATATATATATATATATATATATATATATATATATATATATATATATATATATATATATATATATATGTTCAAATAAAAAATCATAATATTAGTGTCTAGTGTTAGTTTAAGACGCCGGCCTATGGTAGTTAGGTTATCACAGCAGCTTACAGCACTAGCCTACACTAAATAGGGTAAGACGGTTGTTTAGGGTACTAGTCTATGGTAATTAGGTTTCTACAGTAGTTTAGGGTGCCATCCTTTGGCAGTTAGGGGGGGGGTAACAGTTTTAATGGTATATGTCTCACTGAATTGACAGAAATAAGACGAATAACTCAACCTGTCCTCACACTTAAATATTTTTTAATGGAATCCACTAATCTGTTGAAAATGCGACGCATTAGGAAAACAATGCAGCACCCCAAATGACCAAAAAATCAGTAGCTGCCAAGAAGAGGGATTCGAATCTGCACACACACACACACTTGACACACGCCCCGAAACCACTAGGCTATGACATGATAAAAGTAATGAAACCTGGGGCTTCAACTGAATCCTTTCTAGTTAGGATTCCTGAGGCAGCCCTCTGATTCCAATTCAGGGCTTCACTGCACGCCCTCTTTCACTCTGGCTGTGGCATGTGTGCACGAGAGAGTCAGCGTGTGCTTGGGAGAGTACCCTCAAGTGTGCTCGTTCGAATCCTCGAATCGTCGCTATGCCGTGTTAGTGTTATCTGTGTCAGCACCGTAATGTTGACGTTTAATATATATATATATATATGTATATATATATATATATATATATATATATATATATATATATATATATATATATATATATATATATATATATATATATATATATATATATATCTGACCTGGCACGGTTACGGGGTTCAAACGTTTCCTGGTTAGGCAAATGTAGTTTCATTTTATTATTTTTATATTTTTTTTGTTTGGAATACGTTGTGATATATGACGTACAGGACAACCAGACATACAGAACTACCAGACGTACAGGACAACCAGACGTACAGAACTACCAGACGTACAGAACTACCAGACGTACAGAACTACCAGACGTACAGAACTACCAGACGTACAGAACTACCAGACGTACAGAACTACCAGACGTACAGAGCTACCAGACGTACAGAACTACCAGACGTACAGGACTACCAGACGTATAGAACTACCAGACGTACAGAACTACCAGACGTACAGGACTACTAGACGTCCATAATTAAGAAACTTAGAGAAGTACCAGACCAGCTCGGCCTACTTTATGCACCTCTGCAGCACTTTATGCACCTCTGCAGCACTTTATGCACCTCTGCAGCACTTTATGCACCTCTGCAGCACTTTAAGCACCTCTGCTATACTTTACATTTGAACAAAATGCATCCCGTCTCCAAAAACGATAGTACCTATTGCTACTATTGAGATCAAATGTGCAAAATACGTACTGTTGTACATATTTTGTACATAGGGCTTACCAAATGTTGAAATGGTAACCGTTAATCTACCTTGCCCCTGGGCCTATATAAGCGCTATCTAAGGCCTATCATATATATATATCATCATAGGCTTAATTTAGATAAATCTGCACACAAATTCTCTAGTTTAGTTTCTATATTTCTGATTATGTTCTACGTCGTGATCTGATCCCGTCTAGCTGTTTCCTCTTTGTTCTTGAGTTGAGAATAATGTTCTTGAGTTGTTCTTTCCCTCTATTCTTGAGTTGTTCTTTCCCTCTATTCTTAAGTTGTTCTTTCCCTCTGTTCTTGAGTTGTTCTTTCCCTCGGTTCTTGAGTTGTTCTTTACTTCTGTTCTTGAGTTGTGAAAACTCTGTTCTTGAGCTCTTCTTTCCCTCTATTCTTCACTTGTGAGAACTCTGTTCTTGAGTTGTTCTTCCTCTCGTTCTTGAGTTAAGGGCCATTAACTTGTACAGAGAGAATATCAGTCCCAATAGCATAATATCCACAATCGACTTGAGAATGGTCCAGGACGGACCGAAACGTCGTCGTCTCTTCACTTTCTAGTATGTGGTCTGGTCAACACATTTCAGCCACGTTATTGTGACTCATCGTCTACAGTATAATACTATAGTTTGAAAATATTTTTAGGGATTTATGGAACAAATTACTGGGTAACATAACCATCCCGGTATCGCTATTGATTGTTTCAAGCGTAGGTTAGACATATATATAAATGATTTTGTTTGGATAAATATATGAGCGGCCTCATATTTTCTCTATGAGGCCTCTAGGTAGAAGGCCTCTAGGCCCTCTACAGTTTCCTGTACTATCATGCTCTTATGTAACACACTAGATATAGGAGAGGTTGAACTTGCTTTGGCCTTCTTGCTCGGCGTCTCTACAAAGTTATTAGTACATATACCACCACCAATATTTACTCTTGGTAACTTTACTTTTGGAGGGATTGGTTTACAAAATACGACTTAGTATTCCACTAAGCCAATTGCCCTGTTGACCATTTTGTGGTTAACACGTTTTAATTACAATCATGTAATTCAAATCCGAACACCATTCGGGACGGCAGTATGCTGTCACCTATAATTAACAGAGATGTGATTATCGGGTCATATAAACGGACGCGTATATATATATATATATATATATATATATATATATATATATATATATATATATATATATATATATATATATATATATATATATATGATTGCTGTGTGGGTGGGGACCATTGGAGTTTTAACATGGGGGTTCAACACGGACTGAAACGTTGAAATTTTTCATAAGTGTGGGTCTGGTTACTTGTTTCAGCTACTTATTATTGTGACTTATTCTCTACACACACAGGGGGCCTGACGGCTGAGTAGACAGCGCTCGGTATTCGTAATTCTAGGATCCCGGAATCGGTCTCCGGCGATGGCGGAAACAAATGGGCAGAGTTTATTTCATCCTGATGCATCTGTTCACTTAACAGCAAATGCGTACTAGGGAGTTATATAGCTGCTTCGAGCTGCTTCCTGGGGATCTGAGTGTGTGTGTGTGCGTATATAAGAAAAATGCATGTAGTAGACTGAATAGAGGAAAAATAGATTGGTTACAAAGGCGGGGTCCAAGAGCTAAATAGCCAAATTCTGCAGACACAAATAGCAAATACACACACACACGCACACACACACACACACACACACACACACACACACACACACACACACACACACACACACACACACACACACACACACACACACGCAACAATACTTATACATCACACACACACACACACAATATACATTCTTATACATCATACATTTACACTTGCACAATGAAACAGAACCAGCGTTATTTTGAGAAGAAAACGCTAGCCTAGCGGTGTGACTAGTATATGGAAGGGATATGAGGACAAGCAGCTGGAATATGAGGACAAGGAACTGGAATATAAGTACAAGGAGGTGGGATATGAGGACAAGGAGCTGGGGTATGAGAACAAGGAGCTGGGTATGAGAACAAGGAGCTGGGATATGAGGACAAGGAGCTGGGATATGAGAACAAGGAGCTGGGGTATGAGAACAAGGATCTGGGATATGAGGACAAGGAGCTGGGGTATGAGAACAAGGAGCTGGGATATGAGGACAAGGAGCTGGGGTATGAGAACAAGGAGCTGGGATATGAGGACAACTAGCTGGGGTATGAGAACAAGGAGCTGGGATATGAGGACAAGGAGCTGGGGTATGAGAACAAGGAGCTGGGATATGAGGACAAATAAGAACCCGTTCCCAAGCACAAATTTGACCATCAGGGACCGAACACCTGCCCTGCAACAAGCGAGAAGACAGAGTGAAAGAGCAGTGCCCAATCACTTGAGCCAACGGGGATCGAACATCGACCTGCCAGAAAGCGAGGACGTCGCTGTACCGGCCAAGCCAAGCGGATAAACTGATTCAAAGAGAAACTGACGGGAAAAAATTCCATCACGTGACGCATATATTGCTTGAGGCATCAGCTCTTGTGTTGACGAAGACTGTGGCTCACCTCTGAACTGTTGTTCAAGTTAGGAGTGCTTGTTGTCGCACGTCTTTATGTTATATGAGGTTCTATATCAATTATCCTATACCTCCAGCCTGTATATCCTGTATATTCTATTCTTCTGTAGAAGATTTCCTTGGGGGGCGTAGAATGTAAGAATTTACCCAAACTATAGTTGTTGTGAATAGCAAATGTATATATATATATATATATATATATATATATATATATATATATATATATATATATATATATATATATATATGGATAAGTTTTCATTCGCATATAGTCCTGGGGACCATTCAGGCTTGTTCCCATATCTATATATATATTACTATATTTTGGTAGCAGTCTTTCTTGTAAACATATGTTGTTGAATATGACCGAAAAGGTAAGATTAATAATTCTAACACGAATCTTCTCAATATTTCTTATGTTTTTCTTCACTGTCGGTGGTAATAAAAATAACAATTCTCCGAAAATCATTTTTTAATTGTCTGACGCCTGAACGCGTTTCGTATTTCGTATTATAATTTCCATGACTTAATTTACACACAAATTCTTCGTACTTATTCTCTATTGGATGAGGTGATATGGTACAAAAGTTTTGGGTGAGGTGACAAACACAAGACAGAACACGAAACATTGGGTATAAATTGGATAAGTGAACATATAAATGGAACTAACTGCAGAAGGCTTATTAGCCCATACTTTCTCTTGCTGCTTCAGAGTTCATATATATATATAAATATATATATATATATATATATATATATATATATATATATATATATATATATATATATATATATATTGCCGCTTCTTTAAAAGGATCATGTATTGGGCCCAAACAAACAAACACTTGCATTTTTTTTAAACAATCAAACAAATGCATTTTAGCCCATTCAAATCTTGCGTTGTTTTAATTAAATTTAACAACCATTCGTCTAAGCATTGTTATCATCCAATAATCAATAGATATCTTGTATAAGAGAGCACCGTTGCCTAGAGACCTCTAGCGGCAGGAGGCAGGAACTATGATCACCTGCCTCCACTGATCTTGTGAGTCCCGGATGTGACGGTGCTCGCGTTCGTTGACGCCTGATGACACCTAATGGAACAGTTTGATGCTGATGGTTGTGAGCCGCACTATATGGGTTAGGAGGTGCTGGTGGGTCGAACACGCAGCGCAAAAGTTATACAATTATGACCCCCAATTACACAACACTAATTACTTAATTCATTCAGCAACACAACGAGGCCATCAGCCGGGAACACAAATTGAGTGATGGTTACCAGTTATTGGCCCTTATAGGCAACAAATACAATAATGAAAGAACTCTTGTGTTCCCTGAGAGCAGAGTACTAATGTTTCAGAGTTCATTGCTTCTACTTGAGCTGGACGGAAGAGCGACGGTCTCGCTTCACGCAGGTCGGCGTTTAATCCCCGACCGTCCAAGTGGTTGGGCACCATTCATTTCCCCCCGTCCCATCCCATGTCCTTATCCTGATCTCTTCCAGGGGCTATGTAGTTGTAATGGCTTGGCGCTTTCCCCTGATAGTTCCCTTCCCTTCAGTGCTTCTAGATAATACCAACACTGCAACAATTGGTTCGTGTTCCAGTATAGTTGTTGTCCAGTAAGTTTGGTTGTGTTTCCAGGTATAGAAAAATAGCTCTATATTCCTCTCAAACTATGCCTGAGAACTGAATAAGGCAGCTTAGAGACGTCTTCTTGGAGGTATCTGAAGACTGGCGACTTATTAAACAGTGTGGCACAGCTCTTGATAGGGAGTCAGCAGCTTACAGGCGCCTTCAAGACGTCTTTTCTAAACTGTCTTCAGTGCAAATGAAAGCAACATTTTAGGGGGGAAATAATAGCCATGTTCTATACCTTGGAGGCATAAACATCCGGGGCAATAACACTTAATACCCAAGAACAAAAACTATGTTCCCAGGAACACAAACACTGCACGAGGACAGCGCAGGGGCTGCAAATACAAGGCGGAGGAATGGTGCCCAACCACAGGGACCATTAGGGATCGAACGTTGACCTGCAAACCCCGAGGTCGTCTCGGTTCTGACCAGATCCAGTGGTTGAACTTCTGATAATGCCTAATATTCATATAAAAATAACTATTAAAGACATGAGGGTGGTAGGAGAAGACAACATCCAGGTGATTGATTGATCTCCACAAGGCTGCCCCCGGGTGCTTCATATTCTTTTCTTCATGGCTAAGGGTCTGTACAAACACATCTATATAGGCACCCTTTATATATATTATATATATATGTTATGGGGTTACCCAGCTGCGTTTGGGTCTCTCCCCCCCCCCTCCCTTCCGTTATCCCCCATCCCACTATCTGTTCCCTTCTCTCCCAGTCTCCGTCCTTGTTTATCTCTGTTTACCCCTTGCCTATCCTCCCCCTTTTCCTCTCAGTCATCCCCTACCCTCTCCACACTATTTCCCAACCTCCCATTCCATCGCCTCCTCCTTCCCCCACTCCGTCTGTCTCCTCTGCTTTCACTCTAACAGTTCATCTATTTTAATAAACACTCTATGGACTGTGCCAGCCATGTTTCACTAATTACGCGGCGGTGGAAATAACTTTTGGGTCCGTCCTCCTTGTAATAGGAACCAATAAGAATGACCCCAACTAGTCTATGTCTGTTCCGTACTCTAGACCATTCACCCTGCAAAGTTAGGTGAGGCTAGCCCAAACATCTATCCTCTAACCTTGGACAGACAGACCAATTCTTTCACATAAATATACTACCATGGTACACGGCTGTGTGGTCGGGTCTCTCCACCCCGTCCCACACTTCTCTCCCAATCTCTCCTTTCTCATCTCTCTTTCACTCTCCCCCCTCTCTTCCCATCTTTCCCCCTCTCCAATTTTTCCCCTTTTACTCTCCCCCCTCCCTCTCTATCCGTCTCCCCCGCCCGCTCAACCTTTCTCCGCTCTTCCCACCCACACTTCTTGCTCGTCTCCTTTCCTCTTTTCTCACGTTCCATCTACCCTTCCCCTTCTATTCTTCGTCCTTCTCTATCTTTATCTCTGTCGTTCTGTGTCTGCCTCTGTCAGTCTGTGTGTGTTGTTGTTTGTCGGTCTCTGTTTCGGTGTCTTTGTGACTGTCTTTCTGTCTCTTGATATGTCTCTGTCTCTTTCCCATTATGTCTGTCTCTGTCTTTTCGCTGACTCTCTTTCTGTCTCTGTCTATTATAAATCACATAATAGTCTACCATTGGCGTGTGGATGGTCTACTGGTGGGAGGAGCCAAGCGGGGCTCAAGAAAGCTTTCGTTGCTGTGGGAAGATCATCTGTTTTATGCTACTATGGCCAAAGTACGAATAGCAGAACATTTATGTTAATTTTGCACGAAATCAGTGAAGTATGGTGAATATTAGTATAAGAAAACAATTTGATATGAAAATTTATGTTTTATAAATATTTAGTCGGGTGTTGCTGGCGGACATTGGTCAAAAATCGTCGTGGGGGTCAAACTGTGACCCCTTTCACGACTGTTACATCTTCTTGAATTCTGGCGACCCGGACCCAGTCGATGTCCGAAATTGACCTCTCCCTCCCAGGTCATGGAAGTATTCATGTGCCTTCGCGCTGTTTGCCAGCCAGTCGTCCTGGGCGAGGAACTAACTTTGTGGATGTGCGCTGGCCTCTTAGATATAAATTATGGGCCACAGTGACCCAGGAAAGCTAAACACGTTCAGAATTGCTGCCGCTTGTTACTACCGGATGGTCAAAACTGGAATTCATATCAGAGAAGCTGAATGCTGTATATTTGATGTTGTTTGCTGGCCAGCACAATGATGATAGTGAGAGTGGAAGGAAGGGAGTGTGGCTGGAGGGAGAGAAGGAGAGGTTGGGGGGAAGGGGGGAAGAGGAGACGGGTGAGGAGGGGGGAAGAGACGAGACGTAGATGCGATTTGGAAAGAGGGCACAGAAGGATAAGGGCAGAAGTGAGACCCGGGCCTAGCTTCACCTTCACCTCCTCTCTGGCTATCTATCCCGCAGCACCAAAATTTGTAACCTTATAGGCTATTCATGCCCGTGCCACCACTTGGGTGGCTTTACTCTATCATTCAACTTGTAACTATTTGAGCTCTGCCTTTGATAATGTTGATAAGGGTCAGCAAACGCATCTCTTAGCATTAGGCCATAATAAAATTGTAACATAAACTTTTGAGTCAAATTTTCAACGTTCTTCTCAAATGAAGAAAAATATCCTAAAAATAGATAAGATTCGTGGTAGAATCATTGATCTCAATCTTTCTGTCATATTCAATAAAATGTCTACAGGAAAGACTTTTTAATAGCATATATATATATATATATATATATATATATATATATATATATATATATATATATATATATATATATATATATATATATATATATATATATATATATATATATATATATGCAAACAAGCCTGAATGGTCCCCAGGACTAGATCTGGGGTGTGAGTTTTCAGTTATATATATATATATATATATATATATATATATATATATATATATATATATATATATATATATATATATATATAATATATATATATATATATATATATAACTGAAAACTCACACCCCAGAAGTGACTCGAACCCATACTCCCAGGAGCAACGCAACTGGTATGTACAGGGATGCCTTAAACCACTTGACCATCACGACCGGACATAAGGAAGTGATAGCCGAGGCTATATGAACCACTTCCCCGCCGGCACCTGGATGGTTATCTTGGGCATAGCATTTTATCAAATCACCTCATTTTTTGGGGCAACACGTGAGGAACACAAATGCAAACAAGCCTGAATGGTCCCCAGGACTAGATACAACTGAAAACTCACACCCCAAAAGTGACTCGAACCCATACTCCCAGGAGCAACGCAACTGGTATGTACAGGGATGCCTTAAACCACTTGACCATCACGACCGGACATAAGGAAGTGATAGCCGAGGCTATATGAACCACTTCCCCGCCGGCACCTGGATGGTTATCTTGGGCATAGCATTTTATCAAATCACCTCATTTTTTGGGGCAACACGTGAGGAACACAAATGCAAACAAGCCTGAATGGTCCCCAGGACTAGATACAACTGAAAACTCACACCCCAGAAGTGACTCGAACCCATACTCCCAGGAGCAACGCAACTGGTATGTACAGGGATGCCTTAAACCACTTGACCATCACGACCGGACATAAGGAAGTATCTATGTATCAGTTGTATCTAGTCCTGGGGACCATTCAGGCTTGTTTGCATTTGTGTTCCTCACGTGTTGCCCCAAAAAATGAGGTGATTTGATAAAATGCTATGCCCAAGATAACCATCCAGGTGCCGGCGGGGAAGTGGTTCATATAGCCTCGCTATCACTTCCTTGTGTCCGGTCGTGATGGTCAAGTGGTTTAAGGCATCCCTGTACATACCAGTTGCGTTGCTCCTGGGAGTTTGGGTTCGAGTCACTTCTGGGGTGTGAGTTTTCAGTTGTATCTAGTCCTGGAGACCATTCAGGCTTGTTTGCATATATATATATATATATATATATATATATATATATATATATATATATATATATATATATATATATATATATAATCACGAAAATCCGAGCATCTGCTGTGCGCCTTAAGTCCCAGCAAGAGAGCAGTGAATATGGTTACGTCTCCCTGAAGTGTGATGATGGGGTCTTAATCGTCGTCGTCAGTGAATCTTATGTTCCTTCACTATCTGTTTCGGATGCCGGATTTCCCCTCAGATATAATTTCATAAGTTGGATTTTCCCTTTAGGCGCTGCTTTGCATACCGGATTTTCCCCTTAGGAGCTTTTTTGTATGTCAGATTTCCTCTCAGACGTTGTTTGGCCCATCCACTTGTGCTGGACGGCAGAACGACGGTCTCGTTTCTTGCAGGTCGGCGTTCAATACCCGATCGTTCAAGTGGCTGGGCACCATTCCTTCCCCCCGTCCCATCCCAAAACCTTATCCTGACCCCTTCCAGGTGCTTTATAGTCGTAATGACTTGGCGCTTTACCCTAATTTCATTCCTCTCTCAGACGTTGTTTTAGATACCAGGTTTGTTATAAGACCAATTTCCCTAAACGCTGGATTTCCACCAACATCTAGGCAGTAATTGCGCTGTAGTTCTGAACCATTTCTAGACCTAAATATTGCTATCCTAGACGAAATATTAGCAAACATGTAAGTCTGAGATTGTCCACACATATATATACTAGAAAAGGCCTAGGAAAGGTTTGTTTTGAATATTGCATTGTTTTCACAGATACTCCTCAATACCATTGTGCAAACTTGTATTTCTATATGCAACATAGAATCTATTAGAACTATTATTCCTGAAAATAGATTAAGATATTCATTTGGGGTTGTTCAATCAGAGGATTGTTTAAGACCCAGGACAGGTTTTAAACAAATATATATGATACATTAGCGGTTTAAACTTATGTGATCGGCTTTGAACGTTGTCACTGGTACTAGTACAAACCACATATACACAGCCGAGGTCAATATAGAAAACCAAAAGGCTCTGGTCTTCCATTCTCCGCTCTGCAACTATCGTCAGGCAGAAATATTACTATTTAACTATGTCTACTATTAACATTTAACTATGGCTACTATTACTATTTAACTATGACAAATATTAATATATACTATGGCAAATATTACTAATTACTATGGCAACTATTAACTATTACTATTTAACTATGCAAACTTGAAGTAAATTTTCATGAGTGAAAGACAGTCTTACTTGATCTCTGCTGTGACGAGAAATATTGACAAGTGTTGCTTCAATATTACTGTTATTTGTTACTTCTTTTTCTTTCACTTTCCTTCCTTTCTTCTCCTGTTTCTTCTTTGGTCTATTCACCTCTTTCCCCTGGTCTCTTCTTCTTCATCATCTTCTTTCTTTATTTTCTTATTCTTCTCCAATATATATAAATTGAGTTGGTTTTTTATATATAATATATATATATATATATATATATATATATATAATAATATATATATATATATATATATATATATGTAATCTATTTGTTCCAATATGTTCGAGACAAAAAAATTATTCCATTGTCTGATATCATATAATGATTCAGGGAGGGTAATGACATCAGGCTCCCGCCCTCGCATCACACTGGCTTATTCCCTATATCATACGTGTTTCTTTAATGGTCGTCTGGCACTTTGATATCAGCAACTTTACCTGCTCCTGTGGTATGTGGATTATCAGCAACTTTACCTGCTCCTGTGGTATGTGGATATCAGCAACTTTAACTGGTCCTGTTTTTCGTTGATATCACCTACTCAATTGGTCCTGTGGTACGTTGATATCATCTACTTTACTGGTTGTCTGGCACTCTGATGTCTAATATTTTTTTGTTATCTAAAAACTTTTACATCAATATTAACCATTTTCTATTTCTATGGTACTTTGCTATCAGCTAGTTTAACAACCTCAGGCTACTTGAAATTGTCTATTCCCTTGGTTGTTAGTTCTTTGCCTCAACTATCTTCCTGGTTCTATGGTACAGTGATGATACTATAGGTCCATAGAGATATTTCTGTGTACTATATCTTCTCTATCATCTTTATCTAAATAATGGTATTACTTTGCTAATTCTTTGCTAATACTTTATCGAAATAATGGTTAAATTTGCAGGTATATTTTGTTCAATATCACGTTAATTGTGACGTTATTGATCGTTAAATAACGTCACCGTTAATGGTTCATCTGACACGGTAAGGTTTTTAACGTAAACCCATTCAACCCGTCCCTTCTTCCCCTGTTACGTCCGTTCTTTACGGAGTCAACCAATCCGACAATTATGCGACGTATTATAGTGGAAATTTAAAGCACCGTAATATTAATGTTGTCTATGCATTTGTCTCTCTAGTTAGGTAGGTTGCTTGGGTTCGTTCGTTCTTTAGTTAAAGAAAACAGTTGCGTTTCTTACGGAGTGACGGATGGCGAGAGCCAGCCGTGTCTTTGTAGGTTATTTTCATAATATTGTATTGAGTGTTTTTATGAGCCTTGAAGGTCTGTTTTGGTGTCGGTTTGTGTCGGTTTGTGAGCCTTCTTGAGCCCCCGTAGGCGAGCTACTGACCTTTATATAGGACTCAATCCGCACAGTTCCCTAATACATGCTTTCTACAAGTGAACAGTGGCCTCAGCGAAAAAAAAACAGTGCCCAATCGTCTCTCTCATTGCACCGTGGGAATCGGAACTGGGACTCTTAGCTGCAAGCCGACGACGTAGGCAGTTGCGCTACACAAGTATTATGACGTTGGGTGGTTGAATTTATACGAATTGGGTGACTATTATGATGACTTATTGTAAAAGTCCTGTTTTTGTCCACATTACAATCAAAACAGTTTATGGCCTTGTATTTCCACTATGATCACAGGCCCATGCAGTTTGCAAATGAATAATGTTGCTAGTAGGTGCTAAGGCCTTTTTTATTTACTCATTATTAATTTAGACCTAAATCTTAATATTTTGACCAAATCCTTAATAATTTAGACCTAAATCATATAATTTAGACATAAATCATTAATAATTTAGACCTAAATCCTTAATAATTTAGACCTAAATCCTTAATAATTTAGACCTAAATCATTAATATTTAGACCTTAATTAAGCTTTTGAGTCACGTAAGGCGAGATATATTTCGTTCGCTATCTTTCACCAGTATGATATCCACTCTCCCATCACGTACACCCAAAGCCACTACAAAGCTATTTTTTTTGTTTACGCTGCTTATTGCTTCAAGTTACGTTACATTAACATTTTCCTGCACCGTAGTATAGTATGGATAATTTAGAAGTCAACAGGCTAATATAGGTTATAATATCCCCATAAAATAATGTCTGATATCTCCCGACTGTCAGGTCATGGTGTGCCCCCC
>WNGS01164858.1:29059189-29069914 GCA_020271785.1 Procambarus virginalis
GCTCGAAGCAGCTATATAACTCCCTAGTACGCATTTGCTGTTAAGTGAACAGATGCATCAGGGTGAAATAAACTCTGCCCATTTGTTTCCGCCATCGCCGGAGACCGATTCGGGGATCCTAGAATTACGAATACCGAGCGCTGTCTACTCAGCCGTCAGGCCCCCTGTGTGTGTAGAGAATAAGTCACAATAATAAGTAGCTGAAACAAGTAACCAGACCCACACTTATGAAAAATTTCAACGTTTCAGTCCGTGTTGAACCCCCATGTTTAAAACTCCAATGGTCCCCACCCACACAGCAATCATATATATATATATATATATATATATATATATATATATATATATATATATATATATATATATATATATATATATATATATATATATATATATGTACGCGTCCGTTTATATGACCCGATAATCACATCTCTGTTAATTATAGGTGACAGCATACTGCCGTCCCGAATGGTGTTCGGATTTGAATTACATGATTGTAATTAAAACGTGTTAACCACAAAATGGTCAACAGGGCAATTGGCTTAGTGGAATACTAAGTCGTATTTTGTAAACCAATCCCTCCAAAAGTAAAGTTACCAAGAGTAACTATTGGTGGTGGTATATGTGCTAATAACTTTGTAGAGACGCCGAGCAAGAAGGCCAAAGCAAGTTCAACCTCTCCTATATCTAGTGTGTTACATAAGAGCATGATAGTACAGAAACTGTAGAGGGCCTAGAGGCCTTCTACCTAGAGGCCTCATAGAGAAAATATGAGGCCGCTCATATATTTATCCACACAAAATCAATTATATATATGTCTAACCTACGCTTGAAACAATCAATAGCGATACCGGGATGGTTATGTTACCCAGTAATTTGTTCCATAAATCCCTAAAAATATTTTCAAACTATAGTATTATACTGTAGACGATGAGTCACAATAACGTGGCTGAAATGTGTTGACCAGACCACACACTAGAAAGTGAAGGGACGACGACGTTTCGGTCCGTCCTGGACCATTCTCAAGTCGATTGTGGATATTATGCTATTGGGACTGATATTCACTCTGTACAAGTTAATGGCCCTTAACTCAAGAACGAGAGGAAGAACAACTCAAGAACAGAGTTCTCACAAGTGAAGAATAGAGGGAAAGAAGAGCTCAAGAACAGAGTTTTCACAACTCAAGAACAGAAGGAAAGAACAACTCAAGAACAGAGGGAAAGAACAACTCAAAAACAGAGGGAAAGAACAACTCAAGAACAGAGGGAAAGAGCAACTCAAGAACAGAGGGAAAGAACAACTTAAGAATAGAGGGAAAGAACAACTCAAGAATAGAGGGAAAGAACAACTCAAGAACATTATTCTCAACTCAAGAACAAGAGGAAACAGCTAGACGGGATCAGATCACGACGTAGAACATAATCAGAAATATAGAAACTAAACTAGAGAATTAGTGTGCAGATTTATCTAAATTAAGCCTATGATGATATATATATATGATAGGCCTTAGATAGCGCTTATATAGGCCCAGGGGAAAGGAAGATTAACGGTTACCATTTCAACATTTGGTAAGCCCTGTGTACAAAATATGTACAACAGTACGTATTTTGCACATTTGATCTCAATAGTAGCAATAGGTACTATCGTTTTTGGAGACGGGATGCATTTTGTTCAAATGTAAAGTGCAGCAGAGGTGCTTAAAGTGCTGCAGAGGTGCATAAAGTGTAGCAGAGGTGCATAAAGTGCTGCAGAGGTGCATAAAGTGCAGCAGAGGTGCATAAAGTGCTGCAGAGGTGCATAAAGTGCTGCAGAAGTGCATAAAGTGTTGCAGAGGTGCATAAAGTGCTGCAGAGGTGCATAAAGTGCAGCAGAGGTGCATAAAGTGTAGCAGAGGTGCATAAAGTGCTGCAGAGGTGCATAAAGTAGGCCGAGCTGGTCTGGTACTTCTCTAAGTTTCTTAATTATGGACGTCTAGTAGTCCTGTACGTCTAGTAGTCCTGTACGTCTGGTAGTCCTGTACGTCTGGTAGTTCTGTACGTCTGGTAGTTCTGTACGTCTGGTAGTTCTGTACGTCTGGTAGTTCTGTACGTCTGGTAGTTCTGTACGTCTGGTACTTCTGTACGTCTGGTAGTCCTGTACGTCTGGAAGTTCTGTACGTCTGGTAGTTCTGTACGTCTGGTAGTTCTGTACGTCTGGTAGTTCTGTACGTCTGGTAGTCCTGTACGTCTGGTAGTTCTGTACGTCTGGTAGTTCTGTACGTCTGGTAGTCCTGTACGTCTGGTAGTTCTGTTCGTCTGGTAGTTCTGTTCGTCTGGTAGTTCTGTTCGTCTGGTAGTCCTGTTCGTCTGGTAGTTCTGTACGTCTGGTAGTCCTGTACGTCTGGTAGTTCTGTACGTCTGGTAGTTCTGTACGTCTGGTAGTCCTGTACGTCTGGTAGTTCTGTTCGTCTGGTAGTTCTGTTCGTCTGGTAGTTCTGTTCGTCTGGTAGTTCTGTTCGTCTGGTAGTCCTGTTCGTCTGGTAGTTCTGTACGTCTGGTAGTTCTGTACGTGTGGTAGTTCTGTTCGTCTGGTAGTTCTGTACGTGTGGTAGTTCTGTACGTGTGGTAGTTCTGTTCGTCTGGTAGTTCTGTTCGTCTGGTAGTCCTGTTCGTCTGGTAGTCCTGTTCGTCTGGTAGTTCTGTACGTCTGGTAGTTCTGTTCGTCTGGTAGTTCTGTACGTCTGGTAGTTCTGTTCGTCTGGTAGTCATGTTCGTCTGGTAGTTCTGTACGTGTGGTAGTTCTGTACGTGTGGTAGTTCTGTACGTCTGGTAGTTCTGTACGTCTGGTTGTCCTGTTCGTCTGGTAGTTCTGTTCGTCTGGTAGTCCTGTTCGTCTGGTAGTTCTGTACGTCTGGTAGTTCTGTACGTCTGGTAGTTCTGTACGTGTGGTAGTTCTGTTCGTCTGGTAGTCCTGTTCGTCTGGTAGTTCTGTACGTCTGGTAGTTCTGTTCGTCTGGTAGTTCTGTACGTCTGGTAGTTCTGTTCGTCTGGTAGTTCTGTACGTGTGGTAGTTCTGTACGTCTGGTAGTTCTGTACGTGTGGTAGTTCTGTACGTCTGGTAGTTCTGTACGTCTGGTTGTCCTGTACGTCATATATCACAACGTATTCCAAACAAAAAAATATAAAAAAAATAAAATGAAACTACATTTGCCTAACCAGGAAACGTTTGAACCCCGTAACCGTGCCAGGTCAGATATATATATATATATATATATATATATATATATATATATATATATATATATATATATATATATATATATATATATTTATATATATATATATATATATATATATATATATATATATATATATATATATATATATATATATATATATATATATATTAAACGTCAACATTACGGTGCTGACACAGATAACACTAACACGGCATAGCGACGATTCGAGGATTCGAACGAGCACACTTGAGGGTACTCTCCCAAGCACACGCTGACTCTCTCGTGCACACATGCCACAGCCAGAGTGAAAGAGGGCGTGGAGTGAAGCCCTGAATTGGAATCAGAGGGCTGCCTCAGGAATCCTAACTAGAAAGGATTCAGTTGAAGCCCCAGGTTTCATTACTTTTATCATGTCATAGCCTAGTGGGTTCGGGGCGTGTGTCAAGTGTGTGTGTGTGTGTGTGTGTGTGTGTGTGTGTGTGTGTGTGTGTGTGTGTGTGTGTGTGTGTGTGTGTGTGTGTGTGTGTGTGTGTGTGTATGTGTGTGTGTGTGTGTGTGCAGATTCGAATCCCTCTTCTTGCAGCTACTGATTTTTTTGTCATTTGGGGTGCTGCATTGTTTTCCTAATGCGTCGCATTTTCAACAGATTAGTGGATTCCATTAAAAAATATTTAAGTGTGAGGACAGGTTGAGTTATTCGTCTTATTTCTGTCAATTCAGTGAGACATATACCATTAAAACTGTTACCCCCCCCCCTAACTGCCAAAGGATGGCACCCTAAACTACTGTAGAAACCTAATTACCATAGACTAGTACCCTAAACAACCGTCTTACCCTATTTAGTGTAGGCTAGTGCTGTAAGCTGCTGTGATAACCTAACTACCATAGGCCGGCGTCTTAAACTAACACTAGACACTAATATTATGATTTTTTATTGAACATATATATATATATTATATATATATATATATATATATATATATATATATATATATATATATTATATATATATGTATATATATATATATATATATATATATATATATATATATATATATATATATATATATATATATATATATATATATATATATATATATGTGTGTATGTGTATGTGTGTAAAGGTAATTCCTCTTATTAAAAGTATTAAACTTTTAAACTATATAAAATATACTCACAGTCATGGAGTGAGATAAAGATACATCATAATGTATTGATGACACAAATTCATACAACACTTAAACAAGGAGCATTTTTTCAATCATACTTATCGATTATCCAAGAAGCATTTTCCACTTATCAATACCACTTAAATTCATATATTATTTCCTATATGATATGCATTTGATATTTTCATAAATAATTGGTTCATAAACATCATAAACTTTAACATTTAAGAAATACACATGGAAATATATATTGTTGACTTCCTAACACTGTCACTTCAAAGTTAGCAAGAGAAGGGAGTGGGCGCAATTATGCAGAGACTTTGCTACTTATATCCCCCCGTGTCCTATTGAAGCCATGCGAGACGGGCTACTGACTCCAGAGCAACTCTTCTCCCGTCACCTGGAAAAGCTTTCGTACTGCAGTCTCGCTGCCTCCTGCCACCGAGCTGCCAAGCGCATGGCTCGGATTGCCAGAGGGAGGCATTGTGATTAATGATTAATACTCAGAGGTGTCGCCTAGGTCATCCCTCGCTGACCTATGATTAATGATTAGCATTTACACACTCTCTGACTTGAGTAGAGTGGAGCTGGTCTCTATAGCGAGTAGAGTGACACTGCACTCTTGCAACTTGAGTGAAGACGAACTATTGCAAGTTCAATTGAGCGGGACTCTTATACGAGTGATTAAATAGCTTTCTTAGTTACGATGAATGTTGAACTTGATTTTCAATAGATATTTCTGAAAGACCCCCTCATGTACCCCTGCCTGGCTGACACATTAGGTACCACAGGGGGTCCCTACCTGGCTAACACATTAGGTACCTCAGGGGGTCCCTACCTGGCTGACACATTAGGTACCTCAGGGGGTCCCTACCTGGCTGACACATTAGGTACCTCAGGTGGTCCCTACCTGGCTGACACATCAGGTACCTCAGGGGGGTCCCTACCTGACTGACACATTAGGTACCACAGGGAGGCCCCTACCTGGCTGACACATTATGTACCACAGGGGGTCCCTACCTGATTGACACATTATGTACCACAGGAGGCCCCTACCTGGCTGACACATTATGTACCACAGGGGGTCCCTACCTGGCTGACAAACATGAGGCTTGACAGTGGGGTAAATTACAAAAATAAACGTGTAAAGCAACAGTGTTAATAAATAATAATTAACTCATACTTTTAAATAAAATATTACAAGAGGGTATTTATTGCCTATTTTTATCTAGTAATTTATGTTTATTTTAAAAATGACAAACATTTTCATTTCAAATGTGGCTTGCTGGCTACACATAGTGTGTATATATTATGATTTTGTCTTGTTATATATATTTTTAAAATCTGTTATCGATAAAGAAGTTAAATTTTATTGTTGTATCATTCACAATTGAATCATTCACAATTGAAAATAATACCAATAGTATTATTGGTATAATACCAAAGTTTCAATAGAATAATAGAATTCATTCAAACGTTCTATTAATTTAACATGAAGCTTATACTTGTTTTTACGGACACACCAACTTTATTTGGGATCGTAGTCTATCCCTCTGTTTACTTTCTATATCCATATGCTTTTTCATGTAAACAATGCACAGTGGAGTCGGATAGTGTTCATTTCCAGTCCCAGTAAACCCCATTAGTAAATAACTTTCAGTAAAACGACGGTACTTCTTCGTATTTGTCATTTTTTTTCTTTGAGACTAGAAATTGACTTATTCAGTATTCTTTCTAATCGCGTATTCAACATTATTACCTGCACCTTCTTCAGACACGCAAGTTATCTTAACATATTTCCTTATTGTCCACAAATATAGATAAACCTCGTTGAAGTCTCTATATAGCTCCTTGTCAAGGCTACAGATGGAAACAGTCTAGCTTTTATATTCTACTAGTAAATATGTAAATATGTAAATAATATTAAACAACACTTTTAAATTTTAAGTACGAAATAATTATTAATACAAAGTAAATCATTGATAATAATAATAAGGGAAGATTAAGAACAATGCTGATCTAATTTTCGGGTTCCTATACTAACCATACTATTCACGTGTGTTTGTTTACAAATTAACATAACGATTAGGTATTGGGGGAAGTTGTTGGCCGCCGAAGTACACACCCTTAAGGGTCATGCTATAAAATAATTTATCTGATAGTGAAAAGCAACATTACTTAACAATAAATGGTATAGGATAAAAACCCACATCTGTGAATTTGTGAAATTTACGTAAAGAATTTACACTAAGATTAGAAGTTTAGATGTAAGTCTCGTCCTAATCACATTCTTAGACCTTGACAAGGCACTCAGGAGAATGAGAAAGACTTGTGTAAATTCTTTACATAACTTTCACTAATTCACAGGTGTGGATTTTTGTCCTATGTCTGTGAGAAGACATTGCCATTGCTGAATAAATGGTAAATTAATATTGCACTTGTGTACTGTAACGTTCACTTTAACATTTTAACCGTTTTGACAGAAATCAAACGAGCAGTTTTGCGCAGTATAGGCGGGAGCACCGGCAACGGTCGTGACTAACAAAGTGAATTCCACACCACTACCAAAAATTCCTCGCCACGGCCAGACTTCTCCTTCCAAGAACAACGTCGGCTGCTGTCGTAATAACTATGACGCGGATGTCTAATCAAGTCAAACTTTCAGAATGCTTCATTGTTTTATAAGACGGTCACGTTAAAATGTTAATAATTAATTTTTTTTTACTCAATTACCAAAAAGATGGACAGTTTTACTTTTCTTGTTGCAAGCTTTTGCTAATTCCCTCGGAATTCCGGACACAGCATCGCAGAACTTCAGTGCTATCCGCGGAACCTTGATTGGGAATCACTGCTCTATTGCTTCACTCTGCTTGCTGGAGTTCAGCTCTACTTGCTCGAGTAAAACGGAACTCTAGTGAATAGCGTGAAGCTGGACACTCTAGCTAGCAAAGCTGAACTCAACCATTTATATATTAATAGTGTCTTAGTGCCTTCTCCTGATAATTACCTCTACTATTTAGAGTTCAGCTGCACTCGACTCGTTTCGGTATATGCCTATTATACTCTCTCTTAATTCGGTGTCCATTGGTCCCCTTAGAATCCGGGTTAACTGGACTCGCTGGACTCCACAAGGTCCTCGGAATTCGCAAGAGGTTATAGTTATTCTGCATCGCTGGTGTTATACTTTACACTGAATACTTATCAGTGTCTGCAGGAGAGTGAGGTTCAACGTTGTGTGCCCCATGTGTACTAGTCTTGTTGTACCTGGTGCGTTATATGTGAACTTGCTTAAAAATCCTCATATATCAGCGCTCATCAAAGGCCTAAATTTTATCCTTTTTATTTCAGTTCAATTATCAATTCACGCGCATAAAAATGGAAATATTATCTGGGTTGTAAAGTTTCATTGTAATAGTGTCAATACTTGTAAGCCAAAACGTAATTGAATATTTCACATTAAAAATAATATTTTCATCGTGTACTATAATATATATATATATATATATATTAATATATATATATATATATATATATATATATATATATATATATATTATATATATATATAGAAGTGGTAGGAGAAGAAAATATAAAGTGTTCACGTGAGAATCCACAAGATCTTCTCTGAATACTCTTTATTTTCTTCTCCGATGCTATGGGTCCCCACACTTGCACACCAGAGGTGGTACCCTCACAACTTTTATGTATATTGTATATTATATAATGAACATGTACATTAAATATATATATATATATATATATTATATATATATATATATATATATATATAATATATATATATATATATATATCTTTAGACAACACCCACCAGTGGGACTCGAACCCAGAAAGCACAACTATCTTCCAATAGCTGCCATAACTAGTATGCCTTAACCCACTACACCAAGTCAGACCCTTAAAGAGATAGAGACTTCGAAGTATTTACCTCAAATATCTCCACCTCCCAAGGGCGCCAGATTAGTGAGGGGTCACTCAAGCATTTTTCATCAAGCCACTGTCAATGTGGGAGAACTCGTGTCTATGCTATAAGCACATACTTGCATAATCCACAAGAGAAGATTAACAATCGTTAGACAACAATCTTGGGTGGTGCGAGTGCCCACTGTGTGGGTGATGTCTAAAGATTGTGTATCTCTCTTGTGGTTCATGCAAGTATGTCTTATAGCATAGACACGAGTATCTCCCACATTGACAGTGGCTTGATTAAAATGCTTGAGTGACCCCTCACTAATCTGGCGCCCTTGGGAGGTGGAGATATTTGAGGTAAATACCTTCGAAGTCTCTATCCTCTTTAAGGGTCTGACTTGGTGTACGTGTGGTTAAGGCAACTAGTTATGGCAAGCTACTTGAAGATAGTTGTGCTTCTCTGGGTTCAGTCCACTGATGGGTGTTGTCAAAGATGTTAATCCTTCATGCTTGTGGCTTCATGCAAGTATGTGCATAATATAATAATATATATATATATATATTATATACTAGATATATAATAATTATATATATCAATATATAGGTTACTATATATATAAGTATATCTAGATATATATTACTATCTAGTAATATAATATAGGGGGGTACCACCTACTGGTGCAATCTAAGTGACCCACTCAGCCTCAAGAGAAGGAGAACACAGAGCATTCAGGGCGAAAAAACTTGCCAGTTTAACTCTCGAATACATGAGGGTGTTCGCTTCTCCTACCACCCCCTTTTTTATGGTGTACACTTTATTATGCAAGGTTATACAGTTACATATCTGATTCTGATTGTATACAAAAAATATGAGCATTAAGAGGACACAAAATGTGTATATATATATATATATATATATATATATATATATATATATATATATATATATCTATATATATATATTGTTATTAAATATGACCGAAAAAGTAAGATTAATCTTACTTTTTTTAATATTTAATAACATATATAGATATATATATATATATATATATATATATATATATATATATATATATATATATATATATATATATATATATATATAGATTAATCTTAATATTAATCTTACTTTTTCGGTCATATTTAATAACATATGTCTACAGGAAAGACTGCTACCAAAAAAAAATATACTAATATATATATATATATATTTATATATATATATATATATATATATATATAATATATTATATATATATATATATATATATATATATATACATATACATTAGTATATTTTGGTAGCAGTCTTTCCTGTAGACATATAGTATTAAATATGACCGAAAAAGTAAGATTAATAATTCTAACACGAATTTTCTCAATATTTCTTATGTTTCTTTTCACTGTTGATGGTAATTGAAAAATCAATTCTCCAAAATCCATTTTTATTCTGTCTGACGCGACACTTGAACGCCCGTTTCGTAATAACTTATTACATTTTCAAAGACTTTTAGTTTACACACACACACAACTATAACCTGCAAACACTAAACAGAGTTCATATTTATGCTATGATTTAAACAGCTTTCATTTATTTTATACCCGCATTTTGGGTGAGGTGATATGTTACAACAGTTTTGGATGAGGTGATATGTTACAACAGTTTTGGATGAGGGGAACAAAACTTTCAACACAGGATAGAACACGAACAATGGGTATTGAAAGTAAGAATGGAAGTAACTGCAGAGGGCCTATTGGCCCATATTTCTTGATGCATCTATATTGGAGCGGAGTCTATATATATATATATATATATATATATATTATATATATATATATATATATTATATATATATATATATATATACTATATATATATATATATATATATTACCAATTTTCGATAGTTTTTGTTTTCATTGATACTCGATTTTTCTTCATTCCTTTCTATTTCTTGAGCTCTTTACTCTTGCATTTTCATCTTGTGTGTCTGTTGGTCTATTACTGTTTCTAATTTACTAGGCCTATAGTTCCTTATGGATGTCACTGATGAACAAATCCACACGGGCCGGGACGAGGGATCGAACCTACGTCCAAAAGGATCCCAGACGCTGCCTGCCTTAATCGACTGAGCTACGACATGGTAAAAGAATTGTACGTAAGGAATTGTACGGACGTAGGTTCGAACCCTCGTCACGTCCCGTGTGGATTTGTTCATATGATGCATCACGCTATTGTGATTTTTGTGTGTAACGTCATTGATCTTCTTAATATAACTGTAAGTTAGGAGCTATTAATAACCATCGGCTCATCATGTTTATGATGACCCGAGTAACTCTCTGGGGAAACTCTCTGAAACTCTCAGAGATAGAAACTCTCTGAAACTCTCAGAGATAGAAACTCTCTGAAACT
>WNGS01164858.1:29084541-29095512 GCA_020271785.1 Procambarus virginalis
ATATATATATATATATATATCGTACCTAGTAGCCAGAACGCACTTATGTGCCTACTATGCAAGGCCCGATTTGCCTAATAAGCCAAGTTTTCCTGAATTAATATATTTTCTCAATTTTTTTTCTTATGAAATGATAAAGCTACCCATTTCATCATGTATGAGGTCAATTTTTTTCGTTGGAGTTAAAATTAACGTAGATATATGACCGAACCTAACCAACCCTACCTAACCTAACCTAACCTATCTTATAGTTAGGTTAGGTTATGTAGCCGAAAAAAGTTAGGTTAGGTTAGGGTAGGTAGGTTAGGTAGTCGAAAACAATTAATTCATGAAAATTGGCCTATTAGGCAAATCGGGCCTTGCATAGTAGGCTGACAATTGCGTTCTGGCTACTAGGTACGACATATATATATATATATATATATATATATATATATATATAGATATATATATATATATATATAATATATATATATGTCGTACCTAGTAGCCAGAACGCACTTCTCAGCCTACTATGCAGGCCCGATTTGCCTAATAAGCCAAGTTTCTTGAATTAATGTTTTTCGACTACCTAACCTACCTAACCTAACCTAACCTAACTTTTTCGGCTACCTAACCTAACCTATAAAGATAGGTTAGGTTAGGTTAGGTAGGGTTGGTTAGGTTCGGTCATATATCTACGTTAATTTTAACTCCAATAAAAAAAATTGACCTCATACATGATGAAATGGGTAGCTTTATCATTTCATAAGAAAAAAAAAATTGAGAAAATATATTAATTCAGGAAAACTTGGCTTATTAGGCAAACGGGCCTTGCATAGTAGGCTGACATGTGCGTTCTGGCTACTAGGTACGATATATATATATAATATATATATATATATATTAATATATATATATTATATATATATATATTATATATATATATATATAATATAACTGAATATCACACCCCAGAAGTGACTCGAACCCATACTGCCAGGAGCACTGTGCAAATGGTGTACAGGGCACCTTATCCACTCGACATCACGACCGGACAAAAACTGATGGTAGCCGAGGCTATTTTCCCATCAGCCCGCCGGCACTCTGATGGTAATCTTGGTCATAGTATTTTATCAAATCACCTCATTTGATGATCCTCACGTGTGCCAGTCATGTATGCCTGGGGACCATTCAGTCTTGTTCGCATTTGTGTTCCTCACGTGTGCCCCAAAGAATGAGGTGATTTGATAAAATAATATCCCCAAGATTACCATCAGAGTGCCGGCGGGCTGATGGAAAAATAGCCTCGGCTACCATCAGCTTTTGTCCGGTTGTGATGGTCGAGTGGATAAGGTGCCTTGTACACCAGTTACACAGTGCTCCTGGCAGTATGGCAGGAGTCACTTCTGGGGTGTGAGTTTTCAGTTGCATGTATGCCGGGACCAACAGACCCATATATTACTATATATATATATATATATATATATATATATATATATATATATATATATATATATATATATATATATGTGTGTGTGAGTTTTCAGTCGCATATAGTACTGGGGACCATTCAGGCTTGTTCGCATATATATATATATATATATATATATATATATATATATATAGATATATATATAATATATATATATATATTATCAGTGTAACCCAATCACAATCGAATATACACTGAGTTTACTGTTATCCTGGACAATATTCAGGACTAAAGCATACTTGCTGGTTGGCCAGTAAGCTATTGTGTTGACCTTAACAACTCTCCAGAGGTTGATGGGGCTTAAGGTCAACACCTACCCAGCTAAGTGTCATTAAATCCCGTCCCAGGGATATTGTCCCTGAGTAGTGAAGCCCCGCCTCTAGATTTAAATATACTGTGTATTTACCTTAGACCCCAGCTCTAAACAGTGTTGTAATACTGTGTCTCGAGGTACACCATGGTGTTGAGTAAATGTGTCTCGAAGTACACAAGGTGTTGAGTAAATGTGTCTCGAGATACACAAGGTGTTGAGTAAATATGTCTCGAGGTACAGAAGATGTTGAGTAAATGTGTCCTGAATTACACAAGGTGTTGAGTAAATGTATCCTGAGATACACAAGTGTTGAGTAAATGTGTCCTGAGATACACAAGGTGTTGAATAAATGTGTCCTGAAGTACATTAGGTGTTGAGTAAATGTGTCTCGAGATACACAAGGTGTTGAGTAAATGTGTCCTAAATGTGTCTTGAAGAGTTTTATCCCCAACTGTCCTCATTAGTCTGAGAGTTTTTAATAGGTTACAATAACATTGACGAGAGCCTTATTATCAACTTCACAATGGCATCCAAAACAGCTGAATATGCTAAGCTCACTAATCTAATGCAAAGTAATTTTCTACATGTTGAATATTTACATGGCAAATTAGCACTATCATTAATCCAGGTCAACCACTGTCGCTCTCCGGTTAAGCTTGAGCTTACTGTTAAGCTGATCTAGCCTTTGAGTGCAGGTTTAATATCTGGAGGTATTGTGTCATATGCGTATTCTGTTTCACTTGAAAAATTTTAATACCGCGCTTGGAGAAAATGAGTTCAGCTTCTGTATCCATATATTTAACCTGTTTTGACAGATATTTATTTAATTGTTTATTTGACTTCATTGTTTATTTGAAATGATTGTCCTTTTCGTTTCGCCGGGCTTGAATTCATCGTTTATGTAAGCGGTTGTACAGATATTGTTAATCTCGTTGATGTCGGCGGATGTAAAGATATTGTTAATACCACCAGCCAAAGAGACACTTAACAGATGTGACCACCCCAACCCCCTCCAACCCCCTCGCCCTAAAAAAAAAATCACCATATTTAAAAAAGAAAAAATATAACAAAAATTCAGCTTTTATCGAAATCAGAAACAGATGAAATTCCATTATTTCCTTTGAACTTAAAGTGAATACAGACACACAAACACAACTCAAATTAAATGTATTAATGTATTAATACAACTATGTATTAATGAGGGTGTTGGTAAACCCCAGCGCGAAGTTCTTAAAAGCAGCTTGCTGACTGCAAAACAGCTGAACTGAATTTGTTTTTACAGCTGATTGCGGGATCTGTGAATTGTTTCAAGCGTAGGTAGACATTTGGGTGAATGAGTTTGGATGGTAATAAACAGGAACTGCTTCGTATGGACCAAGAGGGCTTCTGCACTATTCTTTCTTCTATTATTTTTATGTTCGTATGACATCTTTGATTTCTTATAAGAAATCTTTGAAGAGAAATATAAGGTATCTTTAAGATGCCTTATATTTCTTAAGATACCTTAAGATTTTCAATAAATTGTTTCTAAAGAGTTTATTTGAATCACTAATATTATATTATATTAAGAACATAAATTCTTGACTTAGTTATGTTAGTTTAGGTTATGTAGAGATAGGTTATGTTAGGTTAGGAAGGGTAGGTTAGGTGGGTACGGTTTATCTACGTTAGTTTTCACTCAAATACAAAAAAAATTTACTCATACATAGTGAAATGAAAAGTTTTATCATTTCATAAGAAAAAAACGAGAAAATATATAAATTCAGCTTATTAGCTTGGCTTATTAGGCAAATCGCGTCTTGCATAGTAGGTCTAGTACTACGCTCTGGCTACTAGATACTATAATATATATATATATATATATAATATATATATATATATATATATATATATATATATAGATATATATATATAAATATATATATATATATATGTCTGGAGATAAACAAGATATCTTTCAAGCAAAACAATTTTTTTAAGAGATACATCAGAAAATATAAAGTGATTATAAAATATCTATGATATGATACAAATCTCAAAGTGACATATATCCTATATATATCTTTGAAGAGATATATATATATATATATATATATATATATATATATATCTATATATATATATATATATATATTACATATATAATATATATAATATATATATATATATATATATATATATATATAATATATATATATATATATATATATATATATATATATACGATATCTTCAAAGATTTATATATATAAAATTCTTGAATATTATTATTATTGTTATTCTTATAAAATGTTAATAATTTGTCTTGTATATTATTAATAATAAGTTATATAGCGGTACCACCGTTGGGGTAATTGAGGGACCCATAGCCTTGTAAAAGAGAATAAAAGGTATCAGAAAGGACATTGCATAATATCCATGAACACTTATTGAGAATTTTGTTCACCTACGACACTGTTCATTATTTTGTACAACATGATTAATTTATTTATTATATTGTGTTACAGTTTACAGAATAATTTTTCTTGTATATTATTAATAATGTTTTCTCGTGTAACATTAATCTTTTTTTTCCGTAAATTAATAATATACTTGAAACCAAGCAAACGAAACCAATTACATATCATACATGAATACAGTTTTTTAATATGAAAATTGGATATATGGACTAACATAATAATTATAATTTTTTATTTACGATGAATGATCTCACTTTGCTCAAAACCAACATTACAAATACATCTCTCGAACCAAACCTATAATTAAAATTTGTAAATAATGATATATAAGGGTCCCGGTAGTACAGTCAGGTTCGTTCTCGACTCACAATCGAGAAGTGCGGGTTCGAATCCCGCACGGGACGGAATATGTACCCTGGAGTTAGGCAACTGTTGTGGGCGGGAAACTATATGGGTATAGTCCACCTGTTGACTCTGCATTGTTTCCTATATGCAAACATATAAATTTATTACTATATAGATCTAAATAAACATATTTTCTCCAAAACGTCCATCAACATGAACCGGCCGCAACCTCTTGGGCTGGTCGGTGGAGCGACGACCTCCCTTTTTTTAGCGTCGGCGTTCGATCCCCGATGATCCAAGTGGTTGGGCACCGTTCCTTACCTCAATCCTAGACTATCCCAACTCCTATCCTGGCCTCACATCCCTTCCATGTGCACAGTAGTCATTCTTCCTCTGCGCTTTCACCATATAATAACCTAACCTTTGGAACTTTTAACTTTATTGGAAACGTTAAGGTGTAAGTATTGTTAATACTGGTCATAATACAGCTCCTGGCCCCCCAAGCAGTTGTTAATGTCCAGACAACTGTATACTAAAGTGTCTGAATGACATTTGTCGTGTGTTGTATCGTTTTGGATAATACAAAATTTGCTGTTTACCTCTCATGGTAATGTTCTTGAAATTTGTATACTTGACGGTCCTTAATGGGCTTTGGACTACATTTCGTGCAAAACCGTATAATACTTATTTACCTTGATGAACAACGTTGGTATAATACTTACCATAAAGAACAACGTTGGTACAACACCATGAAGATTAATATTGGTATAACGTTTCAGGTGAATAATAACATTGGAAATAGCATTGAGAACATCGTAACATCAACCTTCACCATGATGAACAAAGCTGGTATAACACCAGCTCATCATAAAAAAGAAAGCTTCAATACAACACCTCCGCAGTAAGCAATAGGTTAGATACAACGCCAACTCATCATAAATACCGCTGGTATAAATCAACTTAGAAACGATTGAAAAACAAAAATCCAAGTGAGACGCATCAGTCAGTACCCTCAAAGGTCAAGACATAGGTCATCACCTCTCCCCAAAGCATCTCATCAAAGGTCAGGGAATAGGTCATCACCTTGCCTCTAAGCATTCATTATGACAGTTACCCAAGCGTCCCTTGAAGCGAACTGCTCGTTATTATCCCTTGTTTCGTCAAATATTTGCCTCACAACGTTAAACATTTCATTAAGGTAATTGCCATTACCATCTACTCTGAGATTATTCCCAGAGAAACGAGGAGTGAAATCATTTTAACATAATCATACGATATGATAAAAATGCTATTTTTTTATAGTAAAAATTAAAAACACAAAAATTATGGGAAATTATAAATGAACTTCTAATTTGCATGTTTTCCACACACACGAATACAAGTAAAAAAAGTATACACCATCCCACTTCGAAATAATTGGGTGCCGTACCTTCCCTCCGTCCTCATAGCCCAGCTTTTTCCTGTCCTCGTATCCAAGCTCTTTGCCTGTCCTCAAGTTCAAGTTCAAGTATGTTTATTGAGACAAGAAAATACATCTCAAAGGGATAAAGTAACTTAGGCTATTTCTACCCACCGGCTAAGCCTGTCCTCATACGTGTCCGCTTACGAAACCTGTACATCTTTCCGTAATCAAATCGCCTTAATCTGCATTTATTTATTACTTTACGAACTCCGAAACTTCTCAACCCAATGGTATTATTGTTATTGACAACGTCAAAAGGCAAGCTCAAACACTGTTTAATAAATACAAATTAGGCCACCATGACTGACGAGAGATGTACAGGCTTCGTAAATGGACACTTAAGTGGATGATGAATAACAGGCCGTAAGCTTACAGCAGCTTGTGTAGTGTAGCTTGTGTAGACGCTGTTCTTGCACTGGGAGTCAATGTAAAGCCTTTCGTTTATCGATTTAATTATTTTAGCGCATTTATGAACTCTAAGGTCAAGTTTGAAATACCTGTTCAGCCACCTTTTCTAGAAACCTTAGAGAGAGAAATATGTGGTAAATGCCGTCCATTCTAATGTATTAAGGTCACCGAAGCTAAGGGGTTAAAATCGCCCATGCTAATGGAATAAGGTCGCCCCATGCTAAGTGGTTGAGGTCGTTCGTATTATTTAATCAAATCTGCCTTTGCTAGTTAATAAAGGCCGCCCTTGCTAAATGTAAACAGGAAGCCCATTTTTGTCCTGACATTAATAATCACCTACTCCTCAAAACTTCCCACTCTTTACGATCATAAAATAACACCTAATTTCCAGCTAAATAATTAGATGATAAGAGTGTGTTATAGATAAGAGAAGTTATACCTCTTAGAATAAAAATACTGTTACATATTTTGTTCGTCTCGTCTTGCATATTAATTAATAAAATCAAGGTAAAATTAGATGACGCTCCATGACTTTACTCGACATTTTTTTAAAGTGTGTGTGAATCTTCCAGCAATGCACCTGCCTGACATCAGGGATCGAAACCAGACCTGCACATTACAGCCAGTCATTCAAGAATTATATATAGCACTCATCATTCTTGACTGACTATTGGTCGAACGTGCAAAAATATTGTAGTGCGACCCCCTCCCTCCCTCCCTCTCACAGAAAAAAAGGGGAGTTGTACTATTACTTTTGTAGAGGACACGACAAAGAGGACAACAACTTAACCTTGATTTTCCTAGGCTTAAGTGGCGTAAATTTGACTTAGGAATATTTACGACCGGTTATATTAGGTTATGTAGCTACTGATTCAGTTTTTCTAATTGCACAAAGCGTTAATATATAGATGTAATTGTAAATGTTTCCAATGTAAAAAATGAGAAGAGTAACATTTTTCTTAATTCCACCACAAGTTGCCATTAGAACTGTAGCTCTTGGAGAAGAGGTACAGCATACGTAGCCCATGAAGGAGGCGCATCGCCCTTTATTAGGTGTTAAAGATATCTTACAAGATCTTGAAGAAGCTGCAGCTAACTTAAATATCACTGTAAGTAAAAAAAATACATAATAATTCTAGATTAACTTATTCTAAGAATTTTGTAGTATTCTCTACAAACATGTACGACAAATGTTGCTATAAATATTAACCAATTAGCAATTACAAATTCAGCATTCCCAAATATTTGTATTAGTTCAACAGAGATAATGAGATCAATGAGGGATTGTCATCAGACACAAGGCTCTCATAAAATGTACAGCTGCCACTGGCACTCCCTGCATCAGCAAACCCTCATTGGAAATTCAAATGAGGTGTTTTCATGCAGATTCAAAATTCCGCTTATTTTTCCAGATTTTGTATTTTTGGTTTCTCTCAAGCAGAGGCAGCATTATTTTTTAATTTTTGTTAACTTCGTAATATTATGCTTAGCCAGAGGACAGGTCACAATGACGGGTGAAGAAAAGGACTCAACCTACACATATGGAAATGTAAGTGACTACGTTTCAGTCTCACGGACTCCTGATTATCTTATCACTTGACGTTTCGGACCGTGCTGGACCCTACTCAACCAGTAACATAGATGTTGATATAAGGAAACAGAGGATATCTGAAAATTCAAGTAAAAAACTGAAATGTCATTATATGGTTCTTTTCTCTATATCTGCCTCCTAGAGGATGGAAAATACAATATTACAAGACTGCTTATACCCACACAATAAGCTCCAATTTACAGTTTACACCCACACAAAACAAGCCCCAAGACTTACTGTTTACACCCACACAAAACAAGCCCCAAGACTTACAGTTTACACCCACACAAAACAAGCCCCAAGACTTACAGTTTACACCCACACAAAACAAGCTCCAAGACTTACAGTTTACACCCACACAAAACAAGCTCCAAGACTTACAGTTTACACCCCATAGCACGACTCCCTAATTAACAATGCTAACTCATGCCAGCCCCATTACCCTACATATTATATTATGAATGGTGAATAACACTGAATGATAATAAGAGTATACTTGCACCTGTGAGCTCTAGCGCCTCTATGTTACCATCTCCATAGTACAATATCACCTTCTCAGGACTTGCCTCTCCGTACAAAATATAACTGTTTTGCCTAATAATTCTATGCACCTATTTAACCCTCCTAACCTGTCCTTGCAGATGCATCGAGAACGTCAATATTAGAGTAGTTTAAATATTTTTGTACAGATGTGTCGCATTATTGAAAGGAACGTACTCAGCATACTCAGGGATCGAACCCTGGTCCCTCGCTTGTGAGTCGAGGGTGTAGACCTCAGTGCTACAGGGCTAATACTATTCTACTCACTACTAATTTAACTAGTTACACTACCTACCATGTTTTTTCACTACTACTATTACTACTACTACTACTTCTACTGGGACACTTATGTTCACCTGTGTTATCTTCCACTTACAAAAAAAAAATGTTTGGTTTCAGATTCAATTTGTTTCTGGTGGGCAATTAATTTAACAAATTTTTTGTCATTTAATGTAATGGGGTCTGAAAGTAGCCGAGGGAGGAGCTACACCTATTACACCTTTGGATGCAGGATAGGAGTGGGAGGGAGGGAGGGGGGGGACACAATATTAATATGCAGGGAGTCCCGGGATTCCCGGGATGGGGTCCCTGGCAGGTCAGGTCGGGCTCCGGTGCGTGATGGCGCTGCTGGTCCACCTGTCAAGAGGCTCCTCGGCGCCGCGGCCGCCAGAACCGACTCATTCGGACTCCAGTACGCTGCTGAGTTAGAACTCCAAGCAGATTTCATTACCCTAATGTTTCACTGACGGCGCGCGGGCGTGTACACGCCGCGCACACACACACACATCATACCCACAGTTTGAGTACCTGGTTGAGCTAGGAATTATCACCCCCAAAAAAGAACTGGGAACCAAAGGGCTGGCGTACAGAAAGGGAAACTATGAGGAGATGAATAAATTCCTATGGGATATACATTGGGACACAGAACTCGGAACCAAGTCCGTACAAGACATGATGGACTATGTCACCCAAAAATGTCAGGAGGCTGTAAGCAGGTTTGTCCCAGCCCAACAGGAAAAACAGAGAAGCAAAGGAAGAATCCGTGGTTTAATAGGGAATGTATGAAAGCAAAAGAGCTGAACAAAAGGGCATGGAGGAACTTCCGTAATAACAGAACACCAGAAAGTAGAGAGAGATACCAGAGAACCAGAACGAGTATGTCAGTGTGAGAAGAGCAGCTGAGAAAAGGTATGAAAATGATATAGCTAACAAAGCCAAGACTGAACCAAAGCTACTACACAGTCACATCAGGAGGAAGACAACAGTGAAGGAACAGGTGATTAAACTTAGGGTGGGCGAGGACAGGTACACAGAGAATGACAAAGAGGTGTGTGAAGAACTCAACAAAAGGTTCCAGGAGGTCTTTACAATAGAACAGGGAGATATCACGGCGCTGGGAGAGGTGGCAGCAAACCAGGTGACCTTGGATAGGTTCGAAATTACAAGAGATGAGGTCAAAAAGCACCTATTGGAGCTGGATGTGAAAAGCTGTTGGGCCGGATGGAATCTCGCCATGGGTATTGAAAGAGTGTGCAGGAGCACTTTGCTTACCACTCTCCATAGTGTATAGTAAGTCACTGGAAACGGGGACCTACCAGAAATATGGAAGACTGCTAATGTAGTACCAATATACAAAAAGGGTGACAGACAAGAGGCACTGAACTACAGGCCAGTGTCCTTAACTTGTATACCATGCAAGGTGATGGAGAAGATTGTGAGAAAAAACCTAGTAACACATCTGGAGAGAAGAGACTTCGTGACAACCCATCAACATGGGTTCAGGGAGGGTAAATCTTGCCTTACAGGCTTGATAGAATTCTACGATCAGGTGACAAGAATTAAGCAAGAAAGAGAAGGGTGGGCGGACTGCATTTTTTTGGACTGTCGGAAAGCCTTTGACACAGTACCCCATAAAAGGTTGATGCATAAGCTGGAGAAACAGGCAGGAGTAACAGGTAGGGCGCTCCAGTGGATAAGGGAGTACCTAAGCAATAGGAAGCAGAGAGTTACAGTGAGGGGTGAGACCTCAGACTGGCGTGAAGTCACCAGTGGAGTCCCACAGGGCTCTGTACTTGGACCTATCCTGTTTCTGATATACGTAAATGATCTCCCAGAGGGTATAGACTCATTCCTCTCAATGTTTGCTGACGACGCCAAAATTATGAGAAGGATTAAGACAGAGGAGGACAGCTTGAGACTTCAAGAAGACCTGGACAAGCTGCAGGAATGGTCGAACAAATGGCTGTTAGAGTTTAACCCAAGCAAATGTAATGTAATGAAGATAGGGTAGGAAGCAGGAGACCAGATACAAGGTATCATTTGGGAGATGAAATCTTCAAGAGTCAGAGAGAGAGAAAGACCTGGGGTTTGATATCACGCC
>WNGS01164858.1:29095537-29109974 GCA_020271785.1 Procambarus virginalis
TTCCTGACCGCTGGGTGGACAGCGCTTCGGATTCGTAGTCCTGAGTTCCGGTAGGCGGTCACCCGGTGGAGGCGGAAACAAATGGGCAAAATGTTTGTCTTTCACTCTGATGCCCCTGTTACCTAGCAGTAGTAAATAGGTACCTGGGGATGTTAGACAGCTGCTACCGGGCTGCGTCCTGGGGTGTTTGTAACACAAATGTGGCCTGGTTGAGGATCAGGCCGCAGGGACGCTAAGCTCCTAAATCATCTCAAGATAACCTCAAGATAGGGTTCAATGTCTTTGTCTATGCTGTGCAATTAATAGCCTGTAGTACTAGGAAACGGCCGTGAAAGCTTGAGAGATTGTACATATCTCTCTCTCTCTCTCCGCTTCTCTCTCTCTCTCTCGGATCAATCCTCACTTCCTCTCTCTCCTCTCTCTCCTCTGTCTTTTCTGTTGGGGCAAATGAGTAGTAAAAAGAAAGGCACCACGTACCCAGCGTTGAAAGAAGAAGAAGAAGAGATAAGTAGTAGGGACTCCGAGATGAAGCCACTGTAGACGCAATGTGTAGTGAAAACAAGCCATGTTTTCGCAGAATTTGGGGTTCTTAGAACAAATACACAAGCGGATGTAAGAATCACGAGATATTGATGGAAGTAGCTAGAACAAAGAAGAGAATAGCAGAATTGAAGATTGTCAAGTGTGGATGCGCGAAGGGCTGCAGGGGCTCACAGCTAGATAGTTTAGCGGTGGCAGACTTGATAAACATGCCAAAATAATGCATGAACAATACAGAACGGAAAGAGATTTAAGAATTAACTGCATATACAGATACCCACCGGCGAAGTCATTCAGCCGATTAGTGAGACTGTGAGGAGAACTTCTTAAGCTGTGAGACCAGGTATGGAAAACTTAACAAAAGAAGACAGCTATTAACGTCAAACAATGTCACACAAGTTAAAACCGCAGAATATTTTAGAGGTACTAAACCTTGAAAATGGGAACACATGGGCCCAAGATGACATGAAAAATAAAATAGTAAGAGACCAAAATGGGTGGATTTCACTATGCAAACTCCCAAAACATGAAAGGCAGACAAGGAGAATCATCCAAAACGAGAGAAAACACTGACTACTCAAGGCCATCTAAAGACAAGAAAAGAAACCAAGGCGTACGTGTTTGAAAATGAAAGGGAAAGCACCCCGCGCTCATAAGAAGGGAAGGAAACTTGGATTACTTTTGCCATACGAAGCTCAAGAGACTTAGTAGATATGTAAATACTTGGTTCTCAACAACACCGAGGATTACACCACAAAGACTGGTATATGCCATGGAGGTGGCACCAAGAATTCAGATGAAATGTAACCTGAGAAATATAAAAAGGCAGAAAGGAGAAAGGTATATCTTGAATGTCACAATATTAGAGAAATACGGAAAGAACAAACAGAGTAAGGGCAATAAGGATTTGAGAGAGAGGGATAGAATTTTAGGTGGAGGAAGAAGAGCGTACCAACAAGGCAAATCCACCCCCCCTCATTACTTCCCAGGAACTCCAGGAGCAACGAGCCGCACATATTGGCGTCGATGAGGCTGATAGAATACCGGCGAGCAGCCAGCAAGGTATTCCTTTACATCCGTAGCCAGTGTTGACACGAGTATTAACCCAGGCTCCGCTCCCATATCCTCCCAGCACGTGATAACGGGAACTATTTTCTCTTATATGTGTTTATGTGCTTATCCTTAAACATGTTGCTATGAACTATTATATTATTTTATCCTTGTGCATATTTTGTGGAGGTGCTGCACGGTACATATCCAGACATAACCCCTACCACAGCAAGTTTATGGTAATAAGCCTTTTTTAATGGGGATGCAAAAATGTAGTATTTAAAATGCTACTATTCAACACGTCTGCCCATGGCCTCACCCTGCCCCCCTCCCCAGAGGGAGAGAGAGAGAGAGAAGGGAAGAGAGAGAGAGATAAGAGAAGAGAGAGAGAGAGAGAGAGATAGAGAGAGAGAGAGAGAGAGAGACAGACAGAGATAGAGAGAGATAGAGGAGAGAGAGAGAGAGAGAGGAGAGTGAGAGAGAGAGGAAGAGAGATAGAGAAGAGTGAGAGAGAGACACCAGAAGAGAGAGAGATAGGAAGAGAGAGAGAGGGAGAGAGAGGAGAGAGAAGAGAGAAGAGGAATAGGGAGGAGGGGATGGAGGAGAGATCGAGGAGAGAGAGAGAGAGAGGAATGTTTTTATGGCTTAGCCACAAGTCGGAAATTCATTACGCCAATTTTCCCATTCCGTCAATCAACGCTCTCGGAAATATCGCTCAACTTCTATTCATTCCACCACTTACTACCAAAATTCCATCGACATATTTTTAGTTTTTTTTTTTTAATTTAGAATGACCAATAGTCAATATTTCACAAAATTTATAATCCTGGGTAATATTGCTCTCAGAAACTCGTTTCCTGGACCGTTTTCCAAGATCATTCACTTTCTTGAAATTGTTTCCTTTTATCACAGGGCAAACTAATTATTTCTGTAGCGGAGATTTTTATATTTTTTCGCTTTATTCTTCCTTTGACACGTTCATATTTCTGCTTCCAAGATTTATCGGAGGCATGCTATTTCACGGGGAATGACCAAAGAGAGAGTTCTCGTGTCACAGTAGTTGGTCCCTAGTCGCGGTTGAAAGAAATCATAGGCGTAGTCGGAGGTCTGGTAGTCAAAGCGCAAATATGGTCCAGTGAATGTCAGTTTCTACCTTGAGGGGCACTTATTCTTAGCATTCTGACACCTGCCTGAGTATCTGTGTATAGAGAATGCGCCAGTGTTGTTCTTGTCTTTTCCTGCGTTAATTCCTGTATCATTTGATAAATTGCGCGGCGCAGTCGCACAACACAACACCACACCACACACAGCACACACCACACACACACACACACACACACACACACACACAACCACACACACACACACACACCCACACGCCCGCTTAAGGGTTTATCGGTTTACTTAGACCGTGCAATCAGTCTAAGCGACAGATTACAGAGAGTAATTGTGAGGGGCAGACACTCACACAGTGGCGAGATGTCACCAGCGGAGTCCCCCCGGGCTCCGTATTAGGACCCATCCTATTGTTCCTGATATATGTAAACGATCTCTTCAAGACGGTATAGACTCATTCCTCTTAATATTTTGCTGATGATTCAACATTTCCGACCGATCTTCCTGTTTTGGTAGTACTTACAGAAACGATAAGGACCATAGTAATTATACCGACGTACGGCGCAATTAGAAAGTAGAAATCAGCACTATTGAGTTGACAAAGCGGAAAAATTATTTCAACTTATGCTGAAAGATAATCTTACTAACTTAACCTAACCTTCATAGGCCTAATACACGCTCTCTGAGGCCCTATATAGTAGCATATGTCTGCTGCATTAGGCCTAGGACATATTAAGCTTGTTTTTTTTAGCAACTTTTTTCTAAGTTTTATCAAGAAAGCGAATAGTACAAAAGTTCTACTATCTGAATTCCTTTAAACGTCCAATCTTTGTACAATTTATGCACATAATTACAAAACTACTATCTAAACATGGAGAAGGAGTCGAAAAAATTAGGAGAGAAGCATCAAGGACAGAAGAAGAATGACAAAGGACTCTATACCGATCTGGGACAAACTGGGAGGAATGGTCTGGGAAAATGGCCACTACAATTCAACTCCAGGTAAGGGTAAAGTAATGGAAATTGTGTGTGGGCGAAAGGAGTAAAAGTTGAACACAAGGTACCATCTTGTAGGTGAAATCCGGCATGAGTCAAATATAGGGAAAGATCTGGGGGTTATCAGCCGAGCCTGTCCTCTAGAAGCCCACATCAAAAGGATAGCATCAAGCGGTATATGCTAGATTGGCTCCACATAAAAACTGCCTTTAGAAACTTGTGTAGGAGTCATTCAAAACCTTGTAAACAACATATATTAGACCAATTCTGGAGTATGCAGCTCGAGCCTGGATGTCCATACCTAGTTACAAACAAAACAAAGTTAGAGAAGATTCAGAAGTATGCTACCAGCCTAGTACCACCAGTTAAGGAGGTAATGGGTACGAGGAAAGGCTACGGGAATTAAACTTCACGTCCTGCTGGAAGACGGACGAGTTAGGAAGACATGGATTACCGTCTTCTAGAATTCCTCCTAAGAATTGACATGATGGACAAAGACAAATTATTTAGGCATGCTGCGGGACACGAACGAGGGACCAGGGTGGAAACGTAGTACCCGCATAGTACCATAGCACAGTTTATGGAAATGAAGCCACACAAACATTATTATAATTGTGTTCAGTGTCAGAATAATTAAAAGGAATTCGTAGGGCAGTGATGTGGTGGAGGTTAACTCCATTTTAGTTTCAATTGTAAATGCGTTAGAACCCAATAGGCTATGGAAGCTGTAAACCTGTTGAAAAACCTTGAGAGGAAGAACCAATGAGCCGAAGCTCAACCCTCGCAGTGAAAACAAGACAAGTGTATTTAGGTGAGTACATATCCATTTTTTTACAAACTACAAAGTCTTTTGGGGCTAATAACACATACATTGTTCTCTCTTACATCTAAAGTAAAGTTTATCTTGTTTTTTGGAACACACTCAGGGCCCAGCCTTCAACCCAATGGCAGTGGGATCGTCTCTGGGGTATAGGGTTGAACATAGGCTGGTCGTGGTTGCCAGAATTCAAAAGAGAACATCGTGCCAGGGTCACATTCAGATCCCCACGATTATGTTTGGCACTACCCGCCGGGCAACAGCTAAATATTTTTCACACCAAACTTTTCCAAATATTTTCCTACTGATATCTATATATATATATATATTATATATATATATGTGTGTGTGTGGTAGTGTGTGTTGTGTGTCGTGGTGTGTGTGTGTACTCCACCTATTTTGCTTCCGGGGGGTTGGCTCTGGCTCTTTGGTCCCGCCTCTCACTGTCAATCAACTGGGTGACAGATGTCCTGAGCCTATTGGGCTCTATCATATCTACTACTTGAAAGCTGTGTAGTGGAATCAGCCTCCACCACATCAACTCCTAATGCATGCCATTTGGCAACCACTCTGACACTAAAAAGGTTTTTTCTAATAATCTCTGTGGCTCATTTGGGCACTCAGTTTCCACCCTGTGTCCCCTTGGTGCGTGTGCCCCTTGTGTTAAATAGGCCTGTCTTTATCTACCCTATCAATTCCCTTCAGAATCTAAAATGTGGTGATCATGTCCCCCCTAACTCTCTGTCTCTAGCGAAGTGAGGTTTAATTCCCGTAGGATCTCCTCGTACGGTACGATACCTCTCAGATTGGGCACTAGTCTGGTGGCAAACTTGTGAAACCTCTTTCCAGTTTAGTCTTATCCTGGACTAAGGGATAGGACTATATGTGTGTGTAATTACCTAAGTGTAATTACCTAAAGGTGTAGTTACAGGATAGAGGCACTACGGCTCGTGGTGACCTGTCTTCCCAGCACTCTTAATTGTCATATAACGCTTTGAAACTACTGACGGTCTTGTCCCTCCACCACCTTCCTCCCCTAACTTGATTCCAACCGTTTACCACATCTGTTTTGCGACAAGTGGATTTTTCGAATATTTTCTTCGGCATCTGGTTTTAGCTAATTATATCTATGACCTCTTGTTCTTTAAAGTTCCTGGTCTCAGGAAACTCTTCCCCTATCCGATTTTATCAATTCTTGTCACTAGTTTGTATGTAGATGATCATATCACCTCTTTTTCTTCTGTCTCTTCTAGTTTTGGCATAGTTATTGCCTTCTAACCTCTCCTCGTAGCTCTTGCCCTTCAGTTCGGGGGACCAGGCTTAGTAGCACGTCTTTGCATCTTTTCCAGTTTGTTTGATGTGCTTCTTAAGATGGTAGAATGGAGCAGAACACACACCGCTGCATAGGAATTCTACCTTGTGGTCCTAACAAAAGTCCGTGACAATTTCTTTAGTAATCCGCTCATCCAAGTATTTTTAAAACCCACACTTCTGAAGTTAGAAGAAGCGTGGCATAGGCTCCTCGACCAATATTCTTGTGTGGCCTCAGGTGATAGTTTGCTATCTAAGAACCACCCCTAGATCTCTTTCTTTCATCGATTCTTTTAAAGATTTCTCACATAATAGATAGGTGTGTGGGGTCTATGTTCTCCTATTCCACATTCCATAACACATGCCATTTATTAACATTAAATGCCATTGGCCAAGTGGTGCTGCCATACCCCCATTACGTATTTGTCCAGGTCATCTCGAAGGGCATGACATCCTCTAAGTTTCTTATCGTTCCCTATTATCTTAGCATTCGTATGCCTTCTCCCATTGGAGACTTTCAGCGCCGTGGAGAGGGGGGACCTGCTCCATGGGTAACAGCCTCTCCCACCGATTCAACCTACCCTTGCTTTGCGCCCTGGTGAGGGCCACTCCAGACCGACAACCAGAGCTCAACTCCATAATTTCCTGAGACTGATGGATGAATACTAATACTATCAGCAACCATGTTTTAGATTACTGTATACCAACTGGTAGATCATTTATGGTAGACAAGAAACATCACTGGTGCAAGAAACCCTCCTGAACCCGTGGGGTACTCCACTTGCGACGTTTCTTAAGTCCGATACATTGCCTCTGATCACTGCCTCCATTTGTCTATCAGTACCAGAAAATTTTTCATCCATGTGTCGAAGCTTACCTGTCACCCCTCCAATATTTTTCCAGTTTCCAGAACACCCTTATGTGGGACTCTGTCGAAAGCCTTTTTACGGTCCAGATAGATGCAGTCAACCACAACCATCTCTTTACTGTAAGATCTCTGTTGCTCAATCATAGAACTGCAGTAAAAGTACGATACACAGGAGCTGTCCAGACCGAAAACCAAACCATACTGTCTGTCGGATATATCATTTCTCTCCGAGGTGTTCTACACATTTAGTTTTTTTAATTATTGTTCCAATATTTTAACTATTACACTTGTCAATGATACCGGTCTATAATTTGAGGGGTCTTCCCTGCTTCCCTTTTGTAGATTGGTTACTATGTTAGCCTTTTTCCACACATCAGCCTACAACTCTGTAACAGGGCTGCCTGAAAAATCAGTTGAAGAGGAATGCTAGCTCAGGTGCACATTTTTCGCTACTCCCATTGGACAGCTTTGTTCTTCCCTTTAGTATTCGTTTCTAACTACTTCTATGCACTCTATGTGTTCTCTGGAATTCTTAAATATATCTGGTTCCCTGATGTTTCATTTTGTACAAACATCACTTTGGAACTTTTCGTTTATTCGTATCAACACACTTCTTTTCATTTTCCGTGAATCTGATTCCCCATTTCAACCTCTGAATATTATCCTTTACCTGCAATTTGTTGTTATGAATTATAGATATGACCTAGGTTCTGTTTTACATGTTGCTTCTGCCAATCCCGTTTTCAAAATTTCTTTCTGCTCTCTCCTCACGCCGTGTAGTTGTTTCTCGCATCTTGTCCGTATCACTGTGATGTTTGGGGGTTTGGCCTCTTCCATATTGATTCCATTTTGTGTCTTTTGGTCTCTGGCCCACTCTCGCACTTCAGTTGAACCAATCCTGTTTCCTAGTTCTGTTCCTCTGTTTTGGTATAAATTTTTTGTCCTTGATCATATATTTCACAAAAACTTACATACATCTCATTCACTTCCTTGCATAGCAACAAGTCTTCCAATTATCATCTAAATTTACGGTCATACTGTCAGTGTTGTGGGGTGGTGGGTGGTGTCTGGTGCTGTGTGTGGCGCTGTGCGTGTGTGTGTGTTGGTGTTGTTGTGTGTGTGTGTGTGTGTGTGTGTGTGTGTGTGTGTGTGTGTGTGTGGCCGTGGGTGTGTGTTGATGGTGTGTGTGTGTGTGTGGTGTGTGGTGGGTGTGTTGTGTGTGTGTGTGTGCGTGTGTGTGTGTGTGTGTGTGTGGTGTGTGTGTGTGTGGTGTGTGTGGTGTGTGTGTGTTGTGTGTGTGTGTAGGTGTTTGTGTGTGGTGTGTGTGTGTGTCCTCACCAATATGTTACTCAACAATATGTGTCTGCAGGATCGAGCATGGGACTCTTGGATCCCCGCCTTTCGAGCATCAGTTAGTTTACAGCAAGGACTCCTGTCCCATTCCCTATCATACCTGGGTTTTAAAATTTTGAATAGTATTGGCTTCCACAACCTGTTCTTGCGCTGCATTTCCATTTACTCACTCCCCCTCACGCTAAAAGAAAACGTCCTAACAGCTCTGTGACTCATCTGAGTTTCCAACTTCCATCCATGTCCCCTCGTTCTGTTCTATTCCGTGTGACTCTTCGTCTATGTCCACTCTGTCAATCCTCTGAGTATTTTATACGTGCCTATCATGTCCCCTCTCTCCCTTCTTCTTTCTAGTGTCGTAAGGCACAGATTCCTCAGGCGCTCCCTCATACCCCATCCCTCGTAAGGCTGGGACTAATCTCGTTGCAAACCTCTGGAACCTTTCCAGTTTCCTTATATACTTGTTCAGATGGGGACTCCATGATGAGGCGGCATACTCGAAGACTGGCCTTCACGTAGGCAGTGTAAAGCTCCCTAAATGCCTCCTTGCTTAGGTTTCTGAATGATGTTCTAAACTTTTGCCAGGGTAGAGACGCTGCTGTCGTATCCTAGTTTATAGGTGCCCTCAGGAGATAGATTAGGTGTTACGGGGGGTGTCTCCACACCCAGGTCTCTTTCCGGCTGTCGTACCAGGTAGGCTGTTCCCCTTCATGTGTGTACTGGACCCTTTGTCTCCTATCTCCGGTCCCATTTCCATTATTTTACATTTGTTCGTGTTGAATTCCAGTAGCCATTTTCTCTGACCATCTCTGGCACCTGTTCAGGTCTTCGTGGAGGATCCTGCATCCTCATCTGTCACAAACTCTTCTCATCACTATTGCGTCATCCGCAAACATCGACATGTAGCCCTCTAACCCGTAAACATATCGTTCACATATACAAGAAATAGAATTGGCCCAGTACCGATCCTGTGGTACTCCACTGGTTACTGTTTTCCCCAAGGCCGACTTCTCGCCCCTTACCGTATGTCTTTGGCTCCTTCCTGTTAGGTAGTTCCTTATCCAAGCTAGGACCTTCCCCCCCCCCCCCCCTACCCCCCGCCATGCCTCTCGAGTTTGAACCGCAGTCTCATTTGCGGTACTGTATCCAAGGCTTTTTGGCAGTCCAGAAATATGCAGTCTGCCCAACCATCTCTGTCCTGTCGTGTCCTCGTTACTTTTTCATAGAATTCCAGAAGGTTTGTTAGGCCACGATTTCCCTGTTCCAGAACCCATGTTGATGCTTGTTACCCAAAACCTAATGTTCTCCAGGTGTGTGTGTGTGTGTGTGTGTGTGTGTGTGGTGGTGCGTGTGTGTGCACATATAATGTTAATGCATATGATAGAAAGGGTCAGAATAGTAATGCTAGACAAATCGTTTTCCATTTCCCCATGTTCTTCACTTAGGAATGAAGTTGAAAAATTAACCATTCCCAAGATCAATTTGCCATTTTACCTGTCCTGAAGCGCGTCGCTGAAGGGCGTGTGTTTGGAATTGACGCTCTCCTCAGCCTCTAGTCCTACACAGGGAACACACACACACCACACACACACACACACACACAACACAACACACACCCACCCACCAACACCCACACACACAAACCACAACAACAAACACACACACACACACCACACACAAGCTGTCCGGGATCACATACATACCATCACATACACCACAGCAGACGGGGGAAGTGATGGGATTACATTGTCAACGTAACCTTCCTCCGGGTCTCCAGAGTCCGCTCTGTCGTCCAGTAGGATCGTCAGCTCCACCATCGGGAGCTGACCCGTTACGGCCGGGTCTCGACGTAACGTGACACTCTATTTTCAGATTTACGGGAGTGATTTGGTCTTCACCGAGGTTAATTCCGGCGAGATTCAGGAAGCCATTTCTGGGTCCTAGTTTTTTTTTGTTTCCTACAAAATATTTTCTGGTGTATTTTCATTTCCTTAAATATTTCGCTATAGGTGCACTTTTAGTGCTTGATAAATATGTATAAACAGAGTAAAACAAATTCATTAATCGAAATATGTGGAAAAATATTTTACAGTCTTTTTTTACAGTCTAAATAGGTCTACCTTGCCTTCTATGATTTATAATATAAGTCTATTACAGATGAATCAGAAAGTATATTCAATATTCCATAATAATGCTCTATTAATTTATGTTATAATGCGTATTGACATTCTAATTATCATGTCTTGTTTTTTAAGCAAAAATAATTAAAGCTGGAGGATTTACGTTCTACACACGCTATCGTATAATTAGGAGCAGAGGATCCTCATTCATTAATACTGTAATCTCATTGAAAATTTAATGATGTGTTGGTATTCAAAGCTCCGGATTGTTTATGCTGCCACGTGGTGGAGTTGTAGGGCCCTGTGTTCTGGTTATATTGTTCTGTGTTCTCCTGTCATGTGATGTGTTCTGGTTATATTGTTCTGTGTTCTCCTGTCATGTGATGTGTTCTGGCTATATTGTTCAGTGTTCTCCTGTCATGTGATGTGTTCTGGCTATATTGTTCAGTGTTCCCCTGTCATGTGATGTGTTCTGCCTATATTGTTCAGTGTTCTCCGGTCATGTGATGTGTTCTGGCTATATTGTTCAGTGTTCTCCTGTCATGTGATGTGTTCTGGCTATATTGTTCTGTGTTCTGCTGACCTGTGTTGTGTTCTGGCTATACTGTTCTGTGTTTTCCTGTTATGTGATGCGTTCTTGCTATATTATTCTGTGTTCTATTGACATGTGATGCGTTCTTGCTATATTGTTCTGTGTTCTCTTGTCATGTGATGTGTTTTTGCTATATAGTTCTGTGTTCTGCTGACCTGTGATGTGTTCTGGCTGTATTGTTCCGTGTTCTACCCGTCATGTGATGCGTTCTTGCTATATTGTTCTGTGTTCTTTTGTCATGTGATGTGTTTTTGCTACATAGTTCTGTGTTCTGCTGACCTGTGATGTGTTCTGGCTATATTGTTCTGTGTTCTCTCGTCATGTGATGTGTTCTGGCTATATTGTACTGTGTTCTGCTTACCTGTGATGTGCTCTTGCTATATTGTTTTGTACTCTCCTTTCATACTATGGTCACCCTATATTCGTCTGTGTTCTCTCACGTGACTGCATTATATTGTTAAATGTTCTTCTCTCATATATATTTTCGCTATGTTCCTCAAAGTTCTTCTCTTACACACATACATGTCCTCGCAATTTGCTCTGTGGTCTCTCTCTCTTGTTGCAAAATTACACTTTAAAATTTTTCGTAGTTAATCGTTTACAGGAATGAATAAAAAATATGTTGGACTAACATTCACCATGAATTTTTGGTCTCAAAATGAAGCATTTTTTGTGAAAGTTTGTTTATACTTTTTTGGGGGGAATTTCTGGTCCAAAACCAGAGGAGTAATTTCCAGCCTGACCGTAATGATAGCCACTCTGTTTTTTTTTTTTTTAGCCATGGATTTGGAGCGAGCGGGTAAAGAATTCTTCAGTGGTCTCCCATCTTATTGTACTGGGTGGTAGAGCGACGTCGTCGCTTCTTGCAGAGTCGGCGTTCGATCTTACAACATTCAAGTCGTTTGGCACAATTCCTACACTCCTTCATCTTGGTCCTTGCACGGTCGGGGATCGATTCCCGATGGTCCAAGTGGCATCATTCCTTCAATTCGTTTTCATATCCTTTTCCAATTGCTAAATAGTCCAGGGCCATCCTCAGGAAATAATAGTGTTTTTTTTTAATATTGGGTCGAAATTACCAATATGACGTGATTGACCAGCAGATAGTTGAAACCGGTACTAATGGTGGTATAGAATTACGGGTTCGAATCCCGAGCGCGACAGAAATGGCTGGGCGCATTTCCTATCAACTCATGTCCCTGTCCACCTAGCATTAAGGAGATACCCAGGAGTTGTCTTCTTGTTGGGTTGCATCCTGGGCTGGGTCAGTACTCCATCCTGGGAAGGGGGGGGGGACCTCGATATAGGCCTAATGTGTATGAACACTCTGGCTTCCTGTCCCCACAACAATGAATTATTATTATTTTAAGAAATTCATTAGTTACCTAAATTATAATAATTTATTGTTCAATTATTTCCAAAAGAAAAAGATTTTAATCCCACACAGCTCCCCATCATCTTCGCTCTATCACTAAATAGTTAAATATCTATCTAAATATCTAATATTTTCCATTATACTATTCCTAAAGTGATCGCTTTAGGAATGTGTTACTATAATACTTGCTCAGCAATATTCACAAAAAAAAGTCAATGATACACAGTACCAATTTTCAACAAAGTTGCTTGACTACAATTTTCTAAAACGTCAGCTTGCTATAGCGTATAAAAAGTAAAGATTGTAGTTAGATTTATATATCAAAGTTGTTTGTGAATTTGTTTACTATGATGTCTTATTGCAATCCTGAGGCAGGATTCATCAACCATTTACAAGTTCATTTACGAAATCTGTACATCTTCCCTCAATCATAATGGTTTATTCTGAATTGATTAAACATTTATGAGTTCCGAAATGCTACGAGGTTATTGATAAAATAATAACTCTGTGTTGTGATGTTTCGAAGCTCGTAAACTATTAAATAAATACAGACTAAGCCACCACTCTTGAGGAGAGATGCACAGGTTTCGGAAGCAGACAGGTTAATGCGTGGTGAATCTTTGGTCCTGGTTAGCAATACAGATCTGTGGAGAGCATGTAATGGCCGCACACGTCGAGGTCCGGTAAAACTGTACAGGACTTTTTCCACTCTGAACGGTGGTATAAAACTGAACTATATTTTCCGGGGCGTTGATTGACAGAATGGGAATTTGTGTAATGGGCTTATATTCAGCTACGAAATTTTGGGCAATAGGTTTTTTCGCAGTAGAAACAAAAAACAAATTATGACTGTAATTTAGTTTAAATGCAAATGGATTTCTTTTTAACTGTAACGATTCTTTAAGCCAATGTCTTAAATAAAAATCTTAGCATATTCAAAATATACATTCCATACGTTGTCTTTCCAGCAATATAATTGTGGAGATTATTTTGATAATAATAACAATATATATATATATATATATATATATATATATATATATATATATATATAATATATATATATATATATATATACCGCATATTCTGTATTTACTAACTTCTGATTTAGGGCTTCTATCCCTCTAACTATTTTCTTAGCATCAGGGCTTAGCTGAAATAGGAGTTCTCCAAAACTCATTTTCGTAATTTCCGGGTGAAGAAAAGAGGTAAATTACTATAGAATGTATTACACTTATTTATACAATATGCACAACGTTTCGAACCTCCATGGTTCATTCTCAAGTGAATGAATTTTACAATGCGATTTGATTTTATACCCGCACTGGGTCAGGTGATAAGATAATAAATGTGAAAACAAAAGGGGATACAAAGGGGATATAAGTGGGGTCACACATATGAACATAGGAATATAGGTAACCGCAGAAGGCCTGTTGGCCCATACGAGGCAGCTGGTATCTACATACAAAGATTAATCCAGTGTAATTGGCCTGTTATGTAGAACATTGTCTTCTGTGTTGGCATCGTTATGTTCTGGTCTTGTCCTTACTCTCATTGTGGGTAGGGTAAATAGTTCCGTGATTTGGGTGTTCATGGTAGGTTGTTCTATTCTTATGTGGGTTGCTTCAAGATTTGTAATCTTCTTGCATCTTGTGTTTTGTCTATTATGCATGTATTTTTATTCAACATTTCTCTTGTTAGGGTGATGTCATGGGCTTGTCTCATGTGGTTCCTAGGGGCACCGGATTGAAGATGGCATGTCAAACGCCTCGTCAGCTTGGTCGACGTCATACCTATGTACTTAGATTGAAGGTTACATCCTTCGTGGGGGCAAGTGTACATGTATACAACGCTTGACTGCTGTAGAGGGTTCTCTGTCGGCTTCGGGCTGTTTTTGATAAGGAGTTCGGAAGTCTTCTTGGTTTTATAGAATATTATCAGGTTTACGTTTTGGTTAGGAGTAGTGCTTTTTACTCCTTACGGATTATTTTTTCATTATATATATATATATATATATAATATATATATATATATATATATATATCTATTCGTACCTAGTAGCCAGAACGCACTTCTCAGCCTACTATGCAAGGCCCAATTTGCCTAATAAGCCAAGTTTTCCTGAATTAATATATTTTCTCTAATTTTTTCTTATGAAATGATAAGCTACCACTTCCCAGGAACTCCAGGAGCAACGAGCCGCACATATTGGCGTGCGGAGTGAGGCTGATAGAATACCAGGCGAGCAGCCAGCAAGGTATTCCTTTACATCCAGTAGCCAGTGTTGACACCGAGTAATTAA
>WNGS01164858.1:29127636-29152629 GCA_020271785.1 Procambarus virginalis
GGGTAAACTAGAGTTGGCCTTGGAGAAGATGGCGACCTGGTTTTAAGCAATTTTGTTGACCTAGAGCAACGTCCTTAACTTATAGAAATATGGCGACATCGGACAAGATGGTTTTGAGGAGAGAGGCGGAGGACTTAATCATTAGCCAACCGGGAGAAAGGCAAGGCCGTGATGCGGCAAGGGCTGAGAATGTTGGATTAGCGGAGAACTCATTTGTGTCCAGAAGGGTCAAGGAGGAAACACACGCTTATCGTTTCCCTTTAAGTTTTTTCAGTGAAGGTATATACCAAGGCCTCGGCCAGAAAAAGGCCGAGCCGCCGAGGAATAGTGACAGAAGGAAGAGTCGTAGAGAAGAAGGGGCAACAGTGATGTCAACCGCTCTTTAAGTACCTCCGGAGCACAGCGTTCTGAGACCAAAAAAGGTGAGCATGCTTTGAAGTGTTGTATTCTGGTAAGCTGCCCATACCAGAATACAGACACCATGATCACTCAATTTGCATGCGGACGTCACGCATGTAATAACCTCCAACCCAAGCGGTCAAGCAACCAAGCATGCGACAATCACAAATAAAACAAATATGGAACTCGCCCGGACGGAAAAACTGGGAAAGGAAATGATCACCACAAACCTGGACAAGATCCAAGCAGCACAGTCGGCTGTATGCATGACAGAAAACGCAGCGTGGTGAGAATCATGGGAGAAATCTATGGCCATCTCCGTACTCCAACACGAAGCTTGGGTATAACTTCAACAGACTGCTCAACTCCACTCAGTGCGCCTCGGAGAAAACAATGGTAGCCAAAAGTTCTCTGGCATAGCTTCATTCTGCTTTAGACAAGCCCCAACCCACGTCAAGCCCCACCTGTACCGAATGGTCAAATGCCCAATTAAAGAATATCCTTTTTCACCTCACCTTCCTTGGAGCTCATTACCAACAAACTGAAAATCCAGCGCGTTCAAAACAGAGCACACCACTTTGATGCGAACCTTTCCCCCTGGCTGACTAAAAACTGAAAATATCCACAGAACCCTTAAAATGAGGTTCAAGGAACACCAGACTTGGTTACTTAGCAAGGAAGGAAACAATTGTACTACATGAGGCATTTCTACGTCCCGGACCGTGAGGTTCACCAGAAGACGTCAACACAGCCACCAACTACGTGATTCAAGAGCCACCACATAGAACCACAAGAATCTCTCTCTAGCAAAACAATGGTCAGATACATCCACGACCTGAAATTTCCAATACCACAAATACAGAGCAACCTACCAGGAGACCCAAAGGAGAGGGCCCTCCTGGACCCAGTCCTATAAAACAAAAAAAACAACAGACAAATCCATAAAACAAAACAAAAAACAATTGCCTAGTGTGGACACCCACACTAGGCAGCCTAACCACCGTGCTCACAACCCGCTGTTATGGTATCGACACAATCGTCGGAGTGTGGCGTTTCAACTCCAGTGCCATCTATGAGTCTGCACTCAAACTCACCTAATATCTGGGCGATATGTAGACAACGCCATCTGTTGGCGGTGGCGTGGGATCGGTGGAAGGCTCCAGTTTTTCTCCCATAGTTTAGAAGAGGAGGTCAATGTTGATGACCTCTGGTGGGTTGCATGTCACGATTAGCGCCCAATCTAGGTTGTGGCACCAAGCATAATGTCCACTCTCCGGTGAACGAGTGTTACCTCATGGTTTCCCAGTGTACTGTCCATCTAATTAACGACGTTTTATGTTCAGAGAAGTGGCATATGGAGGCGATTGTACCGAGGAGTGTCAGTTTACCTTGGGCCGTCCACGAACCCCTTAGCTTGGTCCTGCAAGAAAGCTAAATAGCCGCGGTCGATCTAGCAGTATGGTTAATGCTGGTATATGCAGTGTTGGTGAAGATCGGTATACCCTGGGATTGGCTATTAAACATTACAGTGATATGCCTAGCATGAAGTGCTGCTAGCAAACTGCTAGAGGCAGTAGATTTAGCCAGGGGTTAGCTACCCCTCTATATGGGTGTTTGTGACCCCCTTCAGCGTGTTTGCTGAGCCCTCTGCCCAGTGAAAGCTGGAGAGTGAAGGTGTGGTGTAGGTGCATTGTGATACTGTGTGGGTGGATTGGCCCATGTAAAAGGTGAACTCGCTAGTGTTTTCCAGTACGAGTGGACAAGGTACTGGGTGGTTGAAACACTGGAGTTGGTGAACAGCAACTGCAATAATTGATATATTAGTGTCCTGCGTGTGAAAAAAGCGCTATGTACATAATTGTATATATACTGTATATTAATATATATACTATATATATATATATATCTATATATATATATATATATATATATAATATTTAGTGGTGAAGGGAGTCATGTATTGTTTTATCCCCCTCTTATTTATTCATTGGCCAACTATTCGTCCCTAAAAGCATACTACCGACTTGGGGTTGGATACTGTAAAAGAGGTTATAACATCAGGACCCGGTTATTGGCCCATAGTGGCCGTAACACCAACACTACACTCAAATAAAACAAAAAGACCTACATGCCTGCCCGAGGTAGGCAGGCCATCGAACTTTCTCCCTACTCATCCTCCACTCCCATCCTATTTCCTGAATTTCTCATACTTCCTTCCTTCCTCTACCCTTAACAAGCCCTTTGGTCATGAACCCCAATTCGAATCCGAGGTTTGTTGGTCCAACAAAGTAACAAGTGTACCAGGAAGTGGGTGCCTATGTTGACCCCACACACAAGTTAGAAAAAGAGAATCACTGGCGGCCAAAAGGACTGGGAAAACAGTGAAAGGGGGGAGAGCTTGACCCACAGGCGCCAGTTTGATTTTGCAAACGACACATCGCCTCAACTACAAGTGATAGGTCCTTGCTTTGGTGTGATTCACCATGTGATGTGAAGAGGAATTATACAGTGATTCGTAGCGATGTACAATGACTTTATATAACCAGATTATGTAGTAAGGAGGATTTGATATAGGAGAATTGGGCGTAAAGATGTGATTGCCAGGAAGAGGAGTGATAGATATGTGTTAAGCGGAGGCTTTAGACGGTTGAGCAGTATGTGTGTGAACTCACGGGAGGGGGGGGGGGGTTGCCAAAACGTCGCCGGCGGCAGTGTTAGACAGTACTCGGTTATCTTGAGGTTATCTTGAGATGATTTCGGGGCTGTTAGTGTTCCCGCGGCCCGGGTCCTCGACCAGGCCTCCACCCCCCAGGAAGCAGCCCGTGACAGCTGATTAACTCCCAGATACCTATTTACTGCTAGGTAACAGGGGCATCATGGTGAAAGAAACTCTGCCCATTGTTTTTTCGCCGGCGCCCAGGATCGAACCCGGGACCACAGGATCACACGTCCAGTGTTGTGTCCGCTCAGCCACCGGCTCCCTCGGTGAAAAGATTATTTGATTAAATTTTCGTTCTCATTGTTTGTTGGCGTATTATTTAATGTATAAACGATATTACAGGATTGTGTGCTTGCTGGGAGGTGTGTACCGGCAGAGGAGAGCCAGACGAGGTGCGACAAGACATGCTTTGGGCGTCACCAGTGAACGAGGGCCAACCCTCACTACCGGATAAATCTACTCTAAATCCATCGCGATGGTTTTTATTTATTTGTGCGAGCTACATCTGTATTGTATGACTGACACACTGGATACAGGCAAAATATTTTGTTTGTTTTTTGTTGTAAACATTGTGATTACATATCCTACATCCCAGACAGATTAAACAGAAATATAGGGAGGATAACTTTGTGTTTTGAGAAATAATTCGTCACCACAACACGTCAAGAGAGTATAGTATTTCTCAAGACAATGGCTATTTACTTTGGCATGTTTGTCATCCATATTATCGTGCCAAGGACATATTAAACTGTTATAAAATTGGAAGATATTTTATCAGGAATAGATTTGCATTTTTAATTGTACCAGAATGTAGGGAAATGCCACAGGTGAGAACCTGGAAGTTTGTTATAATGTGTCATAGAATATAACTGTACACAGATTTACATATATGATTACACTGGTAAGTGATAGTAACAAACAAGTACATATTTTTATAGAGCAGGAGCCAACCCTGATTTGGTGACCTCACCTAATGAATAATTTGTATACATTTGTTAGTGTATGAAAATGTCAGTTTATTTAAATGCTTTTCCTCTTGCCACTGTGAAATCTCTCGTGTGTCAGAGAAACGAATATTGTGACCTGCCAAGTAATAATGAGAGGTTAAAATAAAAATTAAGTGAGGACTGATAATGAGATAAGAGTTGAAGAGAGGATACCCCCAGGACATTCAAAGAGAGAGAGAGAGAAGAGGACCGCCTGTATGCGCCGAGTGATGCATGTGTGTACAGATGACAGCGGTGTGTGTGTGTGTGCTGCTGGCGGGCGTTGCTCGCGTGACGTGGTCGGTGATTCCTTACAGGGGCGGCTGACGCAAGAGGTGTCAACAGAGTGTAGCCCAGTGACCAACGGACTGCCGCCCAGGCAACATGTAATAACGCAGGAAGGCCCTGTTGACCCATGACGAGCCAGCTTTTATTGACCCATACGGGCAGCTCCTATTGTATCCAATATATTCCCCCTCTATGTCTTAAAGAAGCTGCCGTAGGCAATCTATTGTGCGGATATGTCTTAGCAATAGAATCCTAAGCACCTCCGGTTGAATCGAAATTACGTTAGGAGACTCACCAGCGGGTCCGAGGAGGTGGTGTATGTGGCCGGCGCTCTCTCCAGCGTGTGAAAAGCTGTCGCTGCGATTACACAATGAATAATCTGTAACTACCAGGATGCTTATTCCCACAGACTTGCACATACACTGAAGGGCAATATACATTTAACGTTTATATATATTCTATTACTCAGTTGTAATCATTTTTGTAATCGATGCGTGAGGCTAGAGAATCGCCGAACTTTCTTAAGGTTGCAATATAAGACTATCCGATACGTTCTGTCTTTACATTTTGATCGCAATCCATTTTTCCAGTTTCCAGCGTCTGGATGCACTCTCCATAATGTTGGCGGCCGCCACGCTCTGGGATGGACATCTCAATACTAAACTTAAAGTAGAAAGACAGACTTGTCAAAAACAAGAATAATTGGACAGGACACGAATAAAATGTTTCCAGTGGGTACACAGTCCCCGCACTTGACAGGTGGTTACTCATAGGACCCACACTTGCCTTAGATATTTCGATAGCAAACTGTATGATGTTTAAAGTGGACTGAATAATTTAAATTTTCCCACAAATCGCCTTCCCTACAAATTCTAGAGGGTTTATTATTTATGTTTTTATATATATATACATATATATATATATATATATATATATATATATATATATATAATATATATATATTATATATATATATATATATATATATATTTATATATATAAACATAAATAATAAACCCTCTAGAATGTGTAGGAAGGCGATTTGTGGGAAATTTAAATTATATAATAATATATATAATTAAATTTTATAAATTTATAAGTTTAAATTTAAATAAATAGTTTTAATTAAGGGTATGAAACTTGTATTATATAATGAAAAAATATAAATTATGAACTATGGACCGGACAGCGGCCAAGATCACGTAAATCACAGAGACCATTGTATCACTACACATATTTGTCTGCCCATTGCGCTCAGAACAACTTAGGTGCCATGGGTGTAGAAAGTCTGCCAGCTTTTTGAAGGTTGGAGGATCTAAGCTACATCGAAACACTAGAGGCCTAGGCTGCGCACGTTTCTCTTTTTCAGTCCGCCTAGTGTGGCAACCACAGTAAGAGATGCTCCTGTCCATCCATGGTGTCCTGCCCACCATTTCTGAAGGACGCTTCGGAGGAGCTATTCAACTTGTGACAAGCAGCCTTATACCCTGCATGTAATCAATATTGTAACTTTTTTTGTGTAATGAATTTTCAAATAAAGTTAGATAAATTATACACACATACCAAAGAATAGGGGCGCGGTAGCAGAAGAAATATCAAAGTTTCAGTGAGGAATCCACAAGGTCTTCTCTGAGTACTCTTTATTTTTATCTCCGAGGCACATGGGTCCCTACAACTGCACCAGAGGTGGTACCCGTCCGCTTCTAGGATTTTAAATATAAAATTGTAATGAACATTGTATGCCTTTGGAGGCTACAATGTCCTCATTAATTTATATTCAATTATTGTGTGTCACATGAGGCTTTTCCTTATCTTCTTCCTTATTCTCTGACCGCTTAATCCTCTTTGACCTCTCCTGTTTCTGGTAATCCTTTCCCCATAGATGGGTTGGTCAGGTCCATGTGCTGACCTGTACCCTCTCCTTACTTCTCTCAGTCAGTCTGATGTTGACAACGACTTTCGCGAGTCGAAACGTTCATCTCTCTTCTCCATTTCTTTGTGGTTTTTCAGCATACAAATGATCAGTGTTTAGTGATCGTCAATTGCATATATATATATATATATATATATATATATATATATATATATATATATATATATGTTGTACCTAGTAGCCAGAACGCACTTCTCAGCCTACTATGCAAGGCCAGATTTGCCTAATAAGCCAAGTTTTCATGAATTAATATATTTTCTCTATTTTTTTTCTTATGAAATGATAAAGCTACCCATTTCATTATGTATGAGGTCAATTTTATTTATTGGAGTTAAAATTAACGTAGTTATATGACCGAACCTAACCAACCCTACCTAACCTAACCTAACCTATCTTTATAGGTTAGGTTAGGTTAGGTTAGGTATCCGAAAAAGTTAGGTTAGGTTAGGTTAGGTAGGTTAGGTAGTCGAAAAACAATTCATGAAAACTTTGCTTATTAGGCAAATCGGGCCTTGCATAGTAGGCCGAGAAGTGCGTTCTGGCTACTAGGTACGACATTACATATAATATATATATATATATATATATATATATATATATATATATATATATATATATATATATATATATATATACATATACGCGACGTGGCAATAATATAGCAATCAAATTATAAATTGGTAGACATTCACTACAATATTAATGCTAGGTTATACTCCATCTACATTGTATTAGTTAATATATATTGGAAGCCTTATCTATATAGTTGTTATAAGGCCAAGACAACCAGATATGAACAGAGATAAGTAATTGCTATTACTTCTTCCTCTTCAATTACAACTGTCAAAGGGCACTCACAATAACAGCTGTAATCCTAAATATGACAGCTATATCAGGGAAAATATTGTAATGATTTATTAGATGAGGTTAATAATAATAATTACATTGTTTTGTGTGTAGTCTCGTGTACTAACCGGCATTCCTAAATCTAATATTACTGGCCAATGATAAACTAGATAGTATAGGAATCAGAAAAGACACTTCCCTTATTGTAGACGATAAATGTGATGATAATGGGAGCACTTTACATCCCATAACACTGTTGTCCAAGGGAAAATTATTGGAGCCAGATTTGCCCCAGCGAGACTCCTGTTGTTTTAAATGGCGACGGCCTGCCTCCTTTCCCACTGACCGCATCCCTTGTTCTCCAGATGCGTTTTATGAAGAAGTGGAGAGAAAGCCTATATTAATTCTATTTTAGTAGTGATAATTAAGTTGGTTCAAGGGGAAATGTTTTTTTATGTTGTTTTCAGTCCAAAGACTGATGTATTATGAATAATTCCCAATAATATAGCTGGGGAATTTAATAGCGACGTGGCAATGTTAATCCTCGTTTTCTCCCAAGGAAAATTCCACTGTGCCTCATTTTCTGTGAGTGATTAAAACACTATTTCTAGGATTAATTTGTTATTACATAACAGCGGCAATATTATCTGCTTATTGTATTAAAAGTTGATAAATGGTGTCGGTTTTTCCGACAGGTGGGTACTCATAGTCTCCACACTTGTCTGGTGGGTACTTATAGTCCCCACACTTGTCAGGTGGTTACTTATAGTCCCCTCACTTGTCAGGTGGGTACTCATAGCCCCCACACTTGTCAGGTGGGTACTCATAGTCCCGACACTTGTCAGGTGGGTACTTATTTTCCCCACACTTGTCTGGTGGGTACTCATAGTCCCCACACTTGTCTGGTGGGTACTTATTTTCCCCACACTTGTCTGGTGGGTACTCATAGTCCCCACACTTGTCTGGTGGGTACTTATAGTCCCCACACTTGTCAGGTGGGTACTTATAGTCCCCACACTTGTCTGGTGGGTACTCATAATCCCCACACTTGTCAGGTGGGTACTTATTTTCCCCACACTTGTCTGGTGGGTACTCATAGTCCCCACACTTGTCTGGTGGGTACTCATAGTCCCCACACTTGTCTGGTGGGTACTCATAGTCCCCACACTTGTCTGGTGGGTACTCATAGTCCCCACACTTGTCTGGTGGGTACTTATAGTCCCCACACTTGTCAGGTGGGTACTTATAGTCCCCACACTTGTCTGGTGGGTACTTATAGTCCCCACACTTGTCAGGTGGGTACTTATAGTCCCCTCGCTTGTCTGGTGGGTACTTATAGTCCCCACACTTGTCAGGTGGGTACTTATAGTCCCCTCGCTTGTCTGGTGGGTACTTATAGTCCCCTCACTTGTCAGGTGGGTACTTATAGTTCCCTCACTTGTCAGGTGGGTACTCATAGTCCCCACACTTGTCTGGTGGGTACTTATAGTCCCCTCACTTGTCTGGTGGGTACTTATAGTCCCCACACTTGTCTGGTGGGTACTCATAGTCCCCACACTTGTCTGGTGGGTACTCATAGTCCCCACACTTGTCAGGTGGGTACTCATAATCCCCTCACTTGTCAGGTGGGTACTCATAGTCCCCACACTTGTCAGGTGGGTACTCATAATCCCCTCTATTGTCAGGTGGGTACTTATAGTCCCCACACTTGTCTGGTGGGTACTCATAGTCCCCACACTTGTCAGGTGGGTACTCATAATCCCCTCTATTGTCAGGTGGGTACTTATAGTCCCCACACTTGTCTGGTGGGTACTCATAATCCCCTCTATTGTCAGGTGGGTACTTATAGTCCCCACACTTGTCTGGTGGGTACTCATAATCCCCTCTATTGTCAGGTGGGTACTCATAGTCCCCACACTTGTCTGGTGGGTACTCATAGTCCCCACACTTGTCTGGTGGGTACTCATAATCCCCTCTATTGTCAGGTGGGTACTTATAGTCCCCACACTTGTCTGGTGGGTACTCATAATCCCCTCTATTGTCAGGTGGGTACTCATAGTCCCCACACTTGTCTGGTGGGTACTCATAGTCCCCACACTTGTCAGGTGGGTACTCATAGTCCCCACACTTGTCAGGTGGGTACTTATAGTCCCCACACTTGTCAGGTGGGTACTCATAGTCCCCACACTTGTCTGGTGGGTACTCATAGTCCCCACACTTGTCAGGTGGGTATTCATAGTCCCCACACTTGTCAGGTGGGTACTCATAGTCCCCTCACTTGTCAGGCGGGTACTCATAGTCCCCACACTTGTCTGGTGGGTACTCATACTCCCCTCACTTGTCAGGTGGGTACTCATACTCCCCTCACTTGTCAGGTGGGTACTCATACTCCCCTCACTTGTCAGGTGGGTAATACCTTTAAATTCGGCTTTGAGTTAATTAGTTTTGATGTGCATATGTATGAATGTGAGGGAGGGAGCTCGCGAGCATATGTAGTCCCATAGAAGTATTTACAAAATGTTTACAGGGTTGGGCAATAGCTCCACAGCCCCACCTTTCCATTGTATTTCCTGTCGCATGTTATCTTGAAGTTGCTCGTTGAATTTGCCTCAACTATCACCATCTGCCTGAAACTCTTACCATGAAAAAGTTTTTCCCTGGCGTGTCTCTGGTTCATCTGTGTCTCCAGCTACCATAAGGGTTCTCTGGCCCTGTCGTTACCATTTTCAACATTGCCTCGTTATCCACTATGTGTGTGCGTGTGCGCGTGTGCATGTGTGCGTGTGTGAGTATGTGCATGTGCGTGTGTGAGTGTGTGCGTGTGCGTGTGTGCGTGTGCGCGTGTGCATGTGTATGTATCTATGTTTATTTTGTGTGTTGGTTGGAATATGAACAATTCATTACTGTTTATTTGGGTAAAATAATAGTAATGAATCTATGGTAATGTGGTTCATGCAACATATAACGCAAGGTTATATGTTGCATGAGTGATCAACATAAAAAATGTTCTCAAACATAATAAATGGATAATTTTACCATTCATAAAGTGTTAAGCAATCAAGGAGCAGGAACCCCCAATCAATCAACGAAACTACAACGTTGCTACAACATTTGAGCAACATCTAACAACTTGCTACAATGTTTGAACAACACCTAACAACTTGCAGCCACGTTGTGATACGTCATAAAAACGACATAACAAGATGTAACAACTTTATTACAAGTTGTAATGAGAGGAAAATAGCGACAGTTACGTTGTGTGTTTGTAGGGAAGCTTCAGTCTTCAGCGCAAAAGACTAATTTAGAACAACATATTCTAATTAGGCTAATTACTGATCAGGGAACAGTTTAGACAGGAAGAATTATGGACCCAAACTCTTAGCAGTTTTTTTTTTATAATGCTGCTTGACCTTAGCAGCATAAAATATATTTTAACTAATGTAGTAATATATGCTATACGTCGTAAAATTCTGCCTTAAAATAACACCAGATTTTATCATTGGTGAATGAAATATGAATCTATTAATCGCCTATTTTGAGTAAATATGAATAATATTTTATGTTTATAAAATAAATAGTGTGTCAGCTCGAGGTTGACAGACAGTGAGACCAGAGCGACCCGGGCAATGCCGGGTACCCCAGCTAGTGAGTGTATGTATATATATATATATATATATATATATATATATATATATATATATATATATATATATATGTATATATATATATATATATATATATATATATATATATATATATATATATATATATATATATATAATAATAATAGATATCACTAAGAACTCTTTGACCCGGCCAGGATTCGAACCCATGCCGTCCAGGATCACCCCTAAACGTACACAGTACCGTGACCACCGCACCAATGATCGTCTATCATTGGTGCGGTGGTCACGGTACTGTGTACGTTTAGGGGTGGTCCTGGACGGCATGGGTTCGAATCCTGGCCGGTCAAAGAGTTCTTAGTGATATAAGGTTTGCGCGTTCATGCAACTTTCTCACACACACACCACACACACACAACATACGTATATATATATATATATATATATATATAATATATATATATATATATATATATAATATAAAACCAACCACAATGTGGATAATAACATTCACTTGGACCATCGGAGCGCCACGAACACAAAACCAGCAGCCCTCAGACCTACCACCTGAGCCACCAGCAGCCACAATAAAGAAAGGTCCCTAGAGACACTCGTATCTGGCATTCACGTGGAACTTCAGACCTTCCCTTTGAGTGCCACTTTGGCATCCTTATTGTGGCGGGTGCTATAGTGAGTGGCTCAGTCGATATACTGCAGACTGCTTTGTGCTCGACGGTTCGAGACTTGATGATCCAAGTCATTTAGATGTTTATAACCACGATATGTTGGTGTTAAAATTAGGTAAAAATTATACAAAATAGAAAGTAAAAAAAAAACTTTCAATGCTGAAGAATCAGAGACATTTTGGTGTGTTATATTTTCATCCTAGTATTTCCTTGCGTAGTGATTGATTATTGCAGCCATTGCATGATCGCTTTACTGTTTATAATATGTTCAACTAGTCAGCGGAAGCCAAACAACTGCAGTTATGAACTTTATGTAATTATCGCCTTGGGTATGTGAGATGTGGAGAGTTAGCAGAGTTTGCTTGTTGGTGTATTAATTACCCTAATGGAAGCCAGTTGTATATGAATTGTCATTCCTGTCTACTTCGTCACCATCAACGCCACTACCACCATCATCTCCCCAACACTATCAACGTCATCACCACCATCATCAACGTCATCACCACCACTATCAACGTAACCATCACCATCAACGCCACGACCACCACAACGTCATCACCACCACTATCAACGTCATCACCATCAACGCCTCCACCACCATCAACGTCATCACCATCAACGTCACCACCACCATCACAACCACCATCAACGCCACCACAATCAACGCAATCACTATCAACACCACCACGAGTCAATCCACAAAGATAATTACAAAAATATTATCAGGAAAATCATCATATCAATCATATCAAATACCGAGTAAAATATATATATATATATATATATATATATTATATATATATATATATATATATATATATATATATATATATAGTCCTGGGGACCATTCAGCTTGTTTGCATATATATATATATATATATATATATATATATATATATATATATATATATATATATTATATATATAATATATATATATTATATATATATATATATGTATATTATTATATTATATATATATATATATATATATATATATATATATATATTATATATATATATATATATATTATATATATCTATATATGTGTCTACCTAGTAGCCAGAACTCACTTTTGGCCTACTATGCAAGCCCCGATTTGCCTATAAGCCAAGATTTCATGAATTATATATTTTCTCTAATTTTTTTCTTATGAAAGAAAAGCTACCCATTTCATTATGTATGAGGTCAATTTTTTTTCATTAGAGTTAAAATAACGTAGATATATGACCGAACTAACCAACCCTACCTAACCTAACCTAACCTATCTTTATAGGTTAGGTTAGGTTAGGTAGCCGAAAAAGTTAGGTTAGGTTAGTTTAGGTAGGTTAGGTAGTCGAAAAACAATTATTCATGAAAACTTGGCCTATTAGGCAAATCGGGCTTGCATAGTAGGCTGACAAGTGCGTTCTGCTACTAGGTTACGACATATATATAATATTATATGTATATTATATATATATATATATATATATATATTATATATATATATATATATAATATATATATATATATAATATATATATGTCGTACCTAGTAGCCAGCCAGAACGCACTTCTCAGCCTACTATGCAAGGCCCGATTTGCCTAATAAGCCAAGTTTTCATGAATTAATATATTTTCTCTAATTTTTTTCTTATGAAATGATAAAGCTACCCATTTCATTATGTATGAGGTCAATTTTTTTATGAAGTTAAAATTAGCGTAGTTATATGACCCACCTAACCAACCCTTCCTAACCTAACCTAACCTATCTTTATAGGTTAGGTTAGGTTAGGTAGCCGAAAAAGTTAGGTTAGGTTAGGTTAGGTAGGTTAGGTAGTCAAAAAACAATTAATTCATGAAAACTTGGCTTATTTGTCAAATCGGGCCTTGCATAGTAGGCTGAGAAGTGCGTTCTGGCTACTAGGTACGACATATATATATATATATATTATATATATATATATATATATATATATATATATATATTTATACAATTTGTGCAAATTGTATAAATAAGTGTAATACATTCTATAGTAATTCACCTCTTTTCTTCACCCGGAAATTACGAAAATGAGTTTTGGAGAACTCCTATTTCAGCTAAGCCCTGATGCTAAGAAAATAGTTAGAGGGATAGAAGCCCTAAATCAGAAGATAGTAAATACAGAATATGCGGTCATATTCAATGAGACATGTTTAAAAGAAAACCTGCTGCCAGTCAGGTTTTGAGATATATATATATATATATATATATATATATATATATATATATATATATATATATATATATATATATATATATATATATATCAATATGCGAACAAGCCTCAATGGTCCCCAGGACTATATGCAACTGAAAACTCACACCCCAGAAGTGACTCGAACCCATACTGCCAGGAGCAGCGCAACTGGTATGTACAGGACGCCTTAATCCACTTGACCATCACGACCGGACATAAGGAAGTGATAGCCGAAGCTATTTGAACCACTTCCCCGCCGGCACTCGGATGGTAATCTTGGGCATAGCATTTTATCAAATCACCTCATTCTTTGGGGCACACGTGAGGAACACAAATGCAAACAAGCCTGAATGGTCCGGAAGACTATGTGCAACTGAAAACTCACACCCCGGAAGTGACTCGAACCCATACTGCCAGGAGCAACGCAACTGGTATGTACAGGACGCCTTAATCCACTTGACCATCACGACCGGACATAAGGAAGTGATAGCCGAAGCTATTTGAACCACAAGGTAGACCATAGGGTCTACCCTACCCAAGGTAGGGTCATAACAAGGTAGATATTTACATTGTATTAAATACACAATGGAAATCACACTATCGTGATATATATCAATAGGAAGATCAACTGGAGCTCTGAGGTGACTCGGACCCGCACCCAAGGCAATGCCAGCGCTCACCTTACGGTGCATCAACTACTTTACCGGCATGGGAGTACTTGACCGTCAGTGACCTGTTCACGTCGTGAGGCAGCAGAGAGAGCAGCGTGAGGCGCGCCTGCAGGCCCGACCTGGTTTCCGGACGATCAAGGATCACTTACCCAGCGACGAGCCGTGTGGGTCAACAGACCAGTGTATAGACGTGTAGTCTGGGAGAAGCCAGGCCTCCAACCTGTCCTCTTACAAATTACGTCTGAATTTGGCCGTTTTCCCATATGGCGGAAAATGAACGAAATTTGAAAATGTAAAATAATTGAAAATAAATTTGGGATTTTTTTTCCAAAACAGCAAGTGAAGAGTCCTCTGGTAGGTGAGGAGGGCAAGAAGTTCTAGAAGAAGCCTAGCTAAGTAGAGCTACAAGGAGCGTATCTTCGCGGAGCGAATTCTACAGCTTTCATAACGATGATAACGGATGATTTTGCCCTCCCATTTTCTCCTTGAGTTTAAATAAGGTATAATGCATTATTGAGGATATGATAACTTCAAGTTACGTGTGAGGAGATTTTTGTACTCATTACATTAATATATACATTGAATGAGAATTAGCTGTGATTATATACTGGAGTGACCAAAGCAGGGATGAAGTCTTTGTGAACTCTTGAAGAGGCTTTATTATGCTACCTATGTAAGTAAAGTGATATCAGTGTGTGGAGATTTGTGTCGTCACAAATTTTTGTGACGACTGTGAAGAGTTGCCAGAAACGTTAGTTTCAGGAGTGTTATAATATCGACGGATTTGAGGGATATTTTCCCTATGGCCAAGGTAGACTTTTAACAAGTAAACTCCTTGATTTTTACTAGTGTTTACATTCGCCTCTCCATTATCTTTGGTTGTATTATTTTAAGAGAGTTACTGTGCACCTCCTGTTTTTGTGACGGCGCCAGACTGGGGATTTAACCTCACCACTGAGATTAAAGTATTACTTAGTACTACTGGGCCACGATGTTGAGCGGACCCAGAGAGACGAGGCTAACCATAGCCCGTGCTACTTGCCCCGCTCCTGTGCCAGGTAAGTCCACTACGGGCTCACCATAGTCCGTGCTACTTGCCCCGCTCCTGTGCCAGGTAAGTCCACTACGGGCTCACCATAGTCCGTGCTACTTGCCCCGCTCCTGTGCCAGGTAAGTCCACTCCGGGCTCACCATAGCCCGTGCTACTTGGAACTTATGTTCCGAGTAGCTGAATCTAAAAGAACATGAGCGGACCCAGTTGGGGACCTTGAATTGGACACTTTTAGGTTGGGAGTTTCCGTATCTGTGGACACGCTTGAAAGTAGGCTATAGGAGGACCGAGTTACTTCCCTTGCTACGGGTGCAAGACCGGGTTCGGGACCCCACCCCGTAGTGGATTGAGGTGCTCCCCAGGGTGCTCAGTGGCACCCAGGACGGGGGGCGCTAAAACCCCGCAACACAACACAAAGTGGAACATGAAACAATGGATATGAATTGGATAAGATTAGATTTGGAAAACACCTGGGTAAATACTTGTTATGAATCACGGTTGTTGATTTGTGGAACAAATTACTGGGTAACGTAGAAAGACGTGAGATCACTTGATTGTTTCAAGTGATTGCGTAGGTTAAACACATAGGAATGAGTCTGAGTGAATATAAATATGACCTGTCTCGTATTCGTCAATAAGTCTTCTGTAATTTCCCTAATTCTTATGTTCTTATGCTATAAAACTAAATAATCACTCATATACACAACTCCACTTTAACTTCTGTAAATAAAGATTACAACGAGCGCATTAGAGCGGTCCTTTTGAACATACCATAATTAGCATATTAATCTTAAATAAACTTTTTCAAGTTTGTGTTTGAAAAATGTACCTGAAACACAATTTGTTGTGAATACTTGCCTTGAATTTCCATAACGGTGAATAGAAAATTATATATATATTTTTTAAGGGAATCAGTATAATATTTTTTAAGAACTTCGCCAAATGGATTTAATATTGGTCACTAAAAATAAACATGGATTAGGAGCGGAAGAGTATGACATCCGCTTGTTATGTCTCTTGTTAGCCTTACAACTGAGCATAATTACACCTTCATCGCCTAGTATCAGGGTCATTATTGATAAAACTCTCAGCTGATCAGTGTGACTGTTCGTGTTGGTAAACGTTGTTTCTGCTATTGGGAAATAAGAAAAATTATTGTAATTTGCAAATATTATCAAACATACTACAATAGCCAAACGAAAAAGTTTTTCAGGGTCAAACATATATGGGCAGGTGGTTACAGGTGACGGATCTCCCACTCCTGAGCACTTCAGGTACAAACTCTGTGAGCAGGAACTGCGGCATGATCTCCCACACTACATCACCGAATGTCCAGTTATTAGACCTTTCAGATCCGTTGACATGAGCTACCTGGAGCTTTGCAATTACTTTTTTCACTCTCGTGTTCTTGAAGATATCCTCATAATGTACCCTAAATTTGCCAGTGCAGGCTATTGAACATATGGCCCTGTATGACTAACCATCTTGTGAGATGGGGACTTTAGTATCACCGTTGCCTTATTCACTCTTGAGTTCATGTTATCCTCATAATGCACCCAGAGCAGACTACTTATCACATGCTTCTATATGACTAACCATCCTGTGTGATGGGGATTTTCAACATCACGTAGCTAGTTTCTTGACACACTGTACACCCCCTTCATATAGTCTAAGATAGCAGCACAAATGCAGATGTACCTAAATGTGTTAATAAAAACAAAATATGCAGCCCATACTTCAATAATAATATTATAAAGTAACTATATAATCAANTATATAGTCATACTGGCTTACTACTTTCTCCTTATAATTACCTCCCTTGCCTTAGCTCTCTTGAGGAATATTGTATAGGTATCTGGAATGTCTTGTTCCGTCCACATCAAGTAGGTTTCTGGCTCATGTTTTGATTAAGAGTCATATTAGCTTGTCCTTGAAGGTCTGTGAGAATTCTCTTGTTTTATTTGCGTGGCGGAAGAGATATGTATGACTGGCAATATTGATCATCGACATCGCTTGACGGAATAGTAAAGTCAACACTATATCCTTGTAAACCGTTGAGGCTGGGAACATCACTTCACTGAAGGAGAGTAAACACCATGTTCATTCAGGTTAGGTACATCGCATCACTGGAAGAGAGTGAATACTTGTAGACTAAAGAGGTTGAATGTAGACTGCAGACTACAATATAACACACACACTCGTGTGTGTGTTGTAGTGTAACACACAAGAGTGAAAACATCATATGACGAGACATCACATCACTGGATGAGAAATGCTTAGTATGCTAACTCCAAACCTTCACTTCCACACACACTCGTGGATACGGAAGTGTGAAGTCAACACCATTCTCGGGGGGCAGCAAGCAAGATAAAGAGCAATACCGCACAAAAATATAGTTAATCGTCTAATGGAATGCGTACGCTAAACCCTGAGCATTTTAGACCAGATGGGCGCTACAACAGCTTTCAAATGGCAAACTTCACTCAGACAGCAATAGTTTATGTGCAAAACAAGTCCATGTAAAAAAGGGTTATAAGATACAATAAAGTGGAATCACGATTCCTGACGTTTTTAGCGTCATACAACCAACACAACGGCCAGTGAGGTGCCAGCAGGAACGCTATAAGGAGTCCCGAAGCGTTATATGACGCTTAAGATCCAACCCAAGAGGCGGTAAACGAAACCGTTTGATGTTGTGATCATATAAAAAGTTTCTTGGCCTGACTGTAAACATCTTCTCCACAATAATACTACATTCTTGGTGATCTTAAAACCGGTAATAATACTATCAGCATATTATAACGCTGAACGCCTCAATAAAAATGGGCAAAGAAACATGAGTGGGATTTAAAAACATCCCAAACAAGAATATTCTGTCTATTCTGCTGGTCGTTCCATCCTCGTCAAAATATTTACACTTGAGTGAATATTGTGTCACACGAGTGAATATTGTCACACACACATGAGTGAATATTGTCACACACACATGAGTGAATATTGTCACACACACATGAGTGAATATTGTCACACACACACATGAGTGAATATTGTCACACACACATGAGTGAATATTGTCACACACATGAGTGAATATTGTCACACACACACATGAGTGAATATTGTCACACACACACATGAGTGAATATTGTCACACACACATGAGTGAATATTGTCACACATACACATGAGTGAATATTGTCACACACACATGAGTGAATATTGTCACACACACATGAGTGAATATTGTCACACACACATGAGTGAATATTGTCATACATGAATAAATATTGTGTCAAATGAGTGAATATTGTGACAAATGAGTAAATATTGTGACACATGAGTAAATATCGTGATAAGTGAATATTGTGACATGGCCTCACCAGGGCTTTGCGCCCTGGAGAGGCCACTCCAGACCGACAACCAGAGCGCAACTCCATAGTCTCCTGAGACTGATGGATGCCTACTATTACTAAGTAAATATTGTCACACGTGAGTAAATATTGTGACACATGAGTGAATATTGTGACATGTTACGTGTCTTAGTCTCATCATAACACACATTCTTTCCTGAGATGAGTTATTCCTCGTTCGGGCATAGTCTTAAGTCACGCTGTAAGTATAGTACAGTTTACAAGGGTAAACTAGAGTTTGGCTGGAGAAGAGGCGACCTGGTTTTAAGCATTGTTTGACCTAGAGCAACGTCTTAACTTATAAGAAATATGGCGACATCGGAAGATGGTTTTGAGGAGAGAGGCGGAGGACTTAATCATTAGCCAACAGGAGAAAGGCAAGGCCGTGATGCGGCAAGGGCTGAGAATGTTGGATTAGCGGAGAACTCATTTGTGTCCAGAGGGTCAAGGAGGAAACACACGCTTATCGTTTCCCTTTAAGTTTTTTCAGTGAAGGTTATACCAGCCTCGGCCAGAAAAGGCCGAGGAATAGTGACAGAAGGAAGAGTCGTAGAGAAGAAGGGGCAACAGTGATGTCAACCGCTCTTTAAGTACCCCGGAGCACAGCGTTCTGAGACCAAAAAAGGTGAGCATGCTTTGAAGTGTTGTATTCTGGTAAGCTGCCCATACCAGAATACAGACACCATGATCACTCAATTTGCATGCGACGTCACGCATGTAATAACCTCCAACCCAAGCGGTCAAGCAACCAAGCATGCGACAATCACAAATAAAACAAATATGGAACTCGCCCGGACGGAAAACTGGGAAAGGAAATGATCACCACAAACCTGGACAAGATCCAAGCAAGCACAGTCGGCTGTATGCATGACAGAAAACGGCAGCGTGGTGAGAATCATGGGAGAAATCTATGGCCATCTCGTACTCCAACACGAAGCTTGGGTATAACTTCAACAGACTGCTCAACTCCACTCAGTGCGCCTCGGAGAAAACAAGGTAGCCAAAAGTTCTCTGGCATAGCTTCATTCTGCTTTAGACAAGCCCCAACCCACGTCAAGCCCCACCTGTACCGAATGGTCAAATGCCAATTAAAGAATATCCTTTTTCACCTCCTTCCTTGGAGCTCATTACCAACAAACTGAAAATCCAGCGCGTTCAAAACAGAGCACACCACTTTGATGCGAACCTTTCCCTGGCTGACTAAAAACTGAAAATATCCACAGAACCCTTAAAATGAGGTCAAGGAACACCAGACTTGGTTACTTAGCAAGGAAACATTGTACTACATGAGGCATTTCTACGTCCCGGACCGTGAGGTTCACCAGAAGACGTCAACACAGCCACCAACTACGTGATTCAAGAGCCACCACATAGAACCACAAGAATCTCTCTCTAGCAAAACAATGGTCAGATACATCCACGACCTGAAATTTCCAATACCACAAATACAGAGCAACCTACCAGGAGACCCAAAGGAGAGGGCCCTCCTGAACCCAGTCTATACATAAAAAAACAACAACAGACAAATCCATAAAACAAAACAAAAAACAATTGCCTAGTGTGGACACCCACACTAGGCAGCCTAACCACCGTGCTCACAACCCGCTGTTATGGTATCGACACAATCGTCGGAGTGTGGCGTTTCAACTCCAGTGCCATCTATGAGTCTGCACTCAAACTCACCTAATATCGGGCGATATGTAGACAACGCCATCTGTTGGCGGTGGCGTGGTGTCGGCAAATGGCTCCAGTTTTCTCCCATAGTTAGAAAGAGAGGTCATTGTGGATGACCTCTGGTGGGTGGCATGTCACGATTAGCGCCATCTAGGTTGTGGCACCAAGCATAATGTCAACTCTCCGGTGAACGAGTGTTACCTCCATGGTTTCCCCAGTGTACTGTCCATCTAATTAACGACGTTTTATGTTCAGAGAAGTGGCATATGGAGGCGATTGTACCGAGGAGGGCAGTTTACCTTGGGCCGTCCACGAACCCTTAGCTTGGTCCTGCAAGAAGACTAAGCAGCCGCCGTCGATCTAAGCAGTATGTTAACTGCTGGTATATGCAGTGTTGGTGAAGATCGGTATACCCTGGGATTGGCTATTAAACATTACAGTGATATGCCTAGCATGAAGTGCTGCTAGCAAACTGCTAGAGGCAGTAGATTTAGCCAGGGGTTAGCTACCCCTGTATGAATTTGTTTGGGACCCCTGTCAGCGTGTTGCTGAAGCCCTCTGCCAGTGAAAAGCTGGAGAGTGAAGGTGTGGTGTAGGTGCATTGTGATACTGTGTGGGTGGACTGGCCCATAGAAAGGTGAACTCGTCAGTGTTGTCCAGTACGAGTGGACAGGGCGCTGTGTTTGTGAAAACACTGGAGTTGGTGAACAGCAACTGAAATAATGATATATTAGTGTCCTGCGTGAAAAAAGCGCTATTGTACATAATTGTATATATACTGTAATATTAAATATATATATATATATATATATATATATATATTATATATATATATATAATATTTAGTGGTGAAGGGAGTCATGTATTGTTTATCCCCCTCTTATTTATTCATTGCACTATTACAGTCCCTAAAAGCATACTACCGACTTGGGGTTGGATACTGTAAAAGAGGTTATAACATCAAGGACCCGGTTATTGGCCCATAGTGGCCGTAACACCAACACTACACTCAAATAAAACAAAAAGACCTACATGCCTGCCCGAGGTAGGCAGGCCATCGAACTTTCTCCCTACTCATCCTCCACTCCCATCCTATTTCCTGAATTTCTCATACTTCCTTCCTTCCTCTACCCTTAACAAGCCCTTTGGTCATGAACCCCAATTCGAATCCGAGGTTTTGTTGGTCCAACAAAGTAACAAGTGTACCAGGAAGTGGGTGCCTATGTTGACCCCACACACAAGTTAGAAAAAGAGAATCACTGGCGGCCAAAAGGACTGGGAAAACAGTGAAAGGGGGGAGAGCTTGACCCACAGGCGCCATTTTGATTTTGCAGACGACACATCGCCTCAACTAACAAGTGATAGGTCCTTGCTTTGGTGTGATTCACCATGTGATGTGAAGAGGATTATACAGTGATTCGTAGTGATGCACAATGACTTTATATAACCAGAGTATGTAGTAAGGAGGATTTGATATAGGAGAATTGGGCGTAAAGATGTGATTGCCAGGAAGAGGAGTGATAGATATGTGTTAAGCGGAGGGTTTAGACGGTTTGAGCAGTATGTGTGTGAACTCACGGGAGGGGGGGTTGCCAAACGTCGCCGGCGGCAGTGTTAGACAGTACTCGGTTATCTTGAGGTTATCTTGAGATGATTTCAGGGCTGTTAAGTGTTCCCGCGGCCCGGTCCTCGACCAGGCCTCCACCCCCAGGAAGCAGCCCGTGACAGCTGACTAACTCCCAGATACCTATTTGCTGCTAGGTAACAGGGGCATCAGGGTGAAAGAAACTCTGCCCATTGTTTTTCGCCGGCGCCCAGGATCGAACCCGGGACCACAGGATCACACGTCCAGTGTTGTGTCCGCTCAGCCACCGGCTCCCTCGGTGAAAAGATTATTTGATTAAATTTTCGTTCTCATTGTTTGTTGGCGTATTATTTAATGTATAAACGATATTACAGGATTGTGTGCTTGCTGGGAGGTGGTACCGGCAGAGGAGGAGCCAGACGAGGTGCGACAAGACATGCTTTGGGCGTCACCAGTGAACGAGGGCCAACCCTCACTACCGGATAAATCTACTCTAAATCCATCGCGATGGTTTTTATTTATTTGTGCGAGCTACATCTGTATTTGTATGACTGACACACTGGATACAGGCAAAATATTTTGTTTGTTTTTTGTTGTAAACATTGTGATTACATATCCTACATCCAGACAGATTAAACAGAAATATAGGGAGGATAACTTTGTGTTTTTGAGAAATAATTCGTCACCACAACACGTCAAGAGAGTATAGTATTTCTCAAGACAATGGCTATTTACTTTGGCATGTTTGTCATCCATATTATCGTGCCAAGGACATATTAAACTGTTATAAAATTGGAAGATATTTTATCAGGAATAGATTTGCATTTTTAATTGTACCAGAATGTAGGGAAATGCCACAGGTGAGAACCTGGAAGTTTGTTATAATGTGTCAGTAGAATATAACTGTACACAGATTTACATATATGATTACACTGGTAAGTGATAGTAACAAACAAGTACATATTTTTATAGAGCAGGAGCCAACCCTGATTTGGTGACCTCACCTAATGAATAATTTGTATACATTTGTTAGTGTATGAAAATGTCAGTTTATTTAAATGCTTTTCCTCTTGCCACTGTGAAATCTCTCGTGTGTCAGAGAAACGATATATTGACCTGCCAAGTAATAATGAGAGGTTAAAATAAAAATTAAGTGAGGACTGATAATGAGATAAGAGTTGAAGAGAGGATACCCCCAGGACATTCAAAGAGAGAGAGAGAGAGAGAGGACCGCCTGTATGCGCCGAGTGATGCATGTGTGTACAGATGACAGCAGGTGTGTGTGTGTGTGCTGCCTGGCGGAGCGTTGCTCGCGTGACGTGGTCGGCTGATTTCCTTCAAGGGGCGGCTGACGCAAGAGGTGTCAACAGAGGTAGACAGTGACCAACGACCCGTGCCCAAGGAACAATGTAATAACACAGGAAGGCCTGTTGACCCATACGAGCAGCTTTTATTGACCCATACGAGGCAGCTCCTATTTATATCCAATATATTCCCCCCTCTATTCTTAAAGAAAGCATGCCGTAGGCATCTATTGTTGCGGATATTGCTCTTAGCAAGATATCCTAAGCACCTCCGGTTGAATCTGAATTACAGTCTAGGGACTCACCAGCGGGTCCAGGAGTGCTGGTGTGTGTGGCCCGTCTCTCGTCCAGCTGTGAAAACTGTCGCTGGAAATTCACAAATGAATATCTGTAAAATACCATTGCTTATTCCCACAGACTTGCACATACACTGAAGGGAATATACATTTAGCTTTATATATATTCTATTCTCAGTATGATAATATTTTTTAATGCATGAGTGAGGAAAGAATGCAAACTTTCTTAAGGTTGAAAAAGACTTATCGAGAAATACGTTCTGCTTTTACAATTTTGATCAATAAATTTTCCAGGTTCCAGCGTCCTGGATGCACTCTACCATAATGTCTGGCGGCCGCCACGGCTCTGGAGTGGACAGTCTCAATACTAAACTTAAAGTAGAAAGACAGACTTGTCAAAAACAAGAATAATTGGACAGGACACGATAAAATGTTTCCAGTGGGTACACAGTCCCCGCACTTGACAGGTGGTTACTCATAGGACCCACACTTGCCTTAGATATTTCGATAGCAAACTGTATGATGTTTAAAGTGGACTGAATAATTTAAATTTTCCACAAATCGCCTTCCTACAAATTCTAGAGGGTTTATTATTTATGTTTTATATATATACATATATATATATATATATATTATATATATAGTAGATATATATATATATATATATATATATATATATATATATATATATATATTATATATATAAACATAAATAATAAACTCTAGAATGTGTAGAAGGCGATTTGTGGGAAAATTTAAATTATATATATAATTTATATATATTAAATATATATATAATTTATAAATAAATTATAAATGGCCTTATTTTATAATAAAAAATATAAATTATGACTTGGCCGGGAAGCGGCCAAGTCACGTAAATACAGAGACTTGAGCTCCACTACAATTTTGTCCCCATTGCCTCAGAGACATTGGTGCTGGGGTAAAAGTGCTGCCAGCTTTTTGAAGGAGTGGGGTCTAAGCTAATCGAAACAACTAGAGGCCCTAGGGCTGCCAGTTTTCTTTTTCAGCGCCTTAGTGTGGCAATCCAGAGAGGAATGCTCACTGCATCCATGGTTCCTGCCCGCCATCTGAGGAGCTGGAGGAGCTATTCAACTTGTGACAAGCAGCCTTATACCTGCATGTAATCAATATTGTAACTTTTTTGTGTAATGACATTTCAAATAAAGTTAGATAAATATACACACATACCAAAAGAATAGGGTAGGAGAAGAGAAATCAAACTGTTCAGTGAGGATCCACAAGGTCTTCTCTGAGTACTCTTTTTTTCTTCTCCGAGG
>WNGS01164858.1:29181185-29198458 GCA_020271785.1 Procambarus virginalis
ACTACGGGCTGCTCCAAGCAACAGCTAGTGGACCAAGCTCTCACAAGTCAAGCCTAGCCTCGGGCTGGGCTTGGGGAAGTAGAAGAACTCTCAAAACCCTATTAAGCAGGAATCAAGCAATATTACATGTGTACACATGGTAATATTACTTGGTGTACATATGATAATATTACTTGATGTAGACATGATAATACCTCATTATCTTCATGGAATAACATTTCATGCTGTGACCAGAAAACATAGATAGGAAAAAGGAGGATTACGATTGCAGGGGATCACAACTCCCGGAAGAAATTGATAAAGTGAAGAGAATTTAGATAGTTTAATGGTAGCTAGGCATTTAGAGCAGCATGAATTCACCATTTAATAATATTACATACAATAGGCAGATAATATTGCTGCTGTGTTGTATACACAAGTTAACCCTTAGAAAATGTAGCTTGTAGTGGAATTTTCCGTCAATAGAAAACGGGAAATCATTGCCACATAGTACTATAAATTCACCAGCTATTCTGTTGGGAATTATTCTTAAATACATTAGTCTTTGGACTTTTACCATCATAAAAACATCTCATTTGAATTAACCTAATTATCAGTATCAAACTAGAGTAAATGTGATCCTTCTATCACTTATTGACATTGGACAAGGAGAGCCAAGGCGTCAGTCGGTGAGGGAGGTCAGGCATTGTTTGTTAAGTCGTTGGTGCAAATTCCGCTCCTATAATTCTCTTGGACGAAGTGTTATGGAGACCAAATTAGTGTTCAACCATCATCAACATGCTGTCAACATAAACAAGGGAAGTGTCTTACCGAAACCCGTTTATCTAATCATTTCTGGCCAGTTAATGTTAGGTAGATAAAGGGCAAACCGGTTAGAACATGAACGATCGACTGAATTCAGGTAATTAAGCCTTGGTCCTCATATATATAATATACAGTGTTTTCTCTGATATAGCTGTCATATATTAGAATTCCGGCTTTACAGCTAGTGCCCTTTGACAGGAACAAGAAGAGGAAGCAAGAATTGATCTTGGTACATCAGTTACTATGGGTGATGGAAGCTAGCCTCTCACGAGGATAATTTGGTGTCTACATCCTAGTTATACCTGGTGGACTAAGCCTGCTGTACAATAAGATAAGGCACCTCCAACTTTATTAATATATGTAGTTTAATACTGCAGTTTGATTGGCTGCATATATATAAATTTAATATACCCCCCTAATGTGTAAGGATCGATTTGTGAGATTATTACAGAAATACAGTCCACTTAAAAACATACCAATTGCTATCGAAATATATAAATTAACGTAATATAAATTCTATATAAATTCATGTAAATTAAATAAATATAAATATCACAGGTCGGTTCCCACATTCGGCTAACAAGCTGTAATGCTTACAAGAGCTAACAAACACTGCATGATGATGATGATCTTGATGATCTAAGCTTTCAAACATATGTGCTTGGAAAGTTACATTACAGATGGTCAGTTATTAAAATAAATGTTTCATAAGTGTACAATGAAGGCAATGTGTTGGTACAGTGACCTGCACGTTCTCTGCCTCCTTCCTCCCTACCAACACCCTCTGACCTATCCTCCCTCTGTCTACTATTGATCTACTATCCTCTACCTCCCTTACTATTTACTTACCCAATTATTCCTCCTTCCTTCCTCATTACCACTTCATCTTCCCTACAACATTCACTTTCCCTTACAACACGCCTCACTATTACAACACCCCCTCACCATTACAACACTCCCTCACCATTACAACACTCCCTCACCATTACAATACTCCCTCACCATTACAACACTCCCTCACCATTACAATACTCCCTCACCATTACAACACTCCCTCACCATTACAACACTCCCTCACCATTACAACACTCCCTCAACATTACAACACTCCCTCACCATTACAACACTCCCTCACCATTACAACACTCACTCACCATTACAACACTCCCTCACCATTACAACACTCACTCACCATTACAACACTCACTCACCATTACAACACTCACTCACCATTACAACACTCCCTCACCATTACAACACTCCCTCACCATTAAAACACTCCCTCACCATTACAACACTCCCTCACCATTACAACACTCCCTCACCATTACAACACTCACTCACCATTACAACACTCCCTCACCATTACAACACTCACTCACCATTACAACACTCCCTCACCATTACAACACTCACTCACCATTACAACACTCCCTCACCATTACAACACTCCCTCACCATTACAACACTCACTCACCATTACAACACCCCCTCACCATTACAACACTCACTCACCATTACAACACTCACTCACCATTACAACACCCCCTCACCATTACAACACCCCCTCACCATTACAACACTCACTCACCATTACAACACCCCCTCACCATTACAACACTCCCTCACCATTACAACACTCCCTCACCATTACAACACCCCCTCACCATTACAACACTCCCTCACCATTACAACACTCACTCACCATTACAACACTCACTCACCATTACAACACTCCCTCACCATTACAACACTCCCTCACCATTACAACACCCCCTCACCATTACAACACTCCCTCACCATTACAACACTCCCTCACCATTACAACACTCACTCACCATTACAACACTCCCTCACCATTACAACACCCTCTCACCATTACAACACTCACTCACCATTACAACACTCACTCACCATTACAACACCCTCTCACCATTACAACACCCTCTCACCATTACAACACTCACTCACCATTACAACACTCACTCACCATTACAACACCCTCTCACCATTACAACACTCACTCACCATTACAACACTCACTCACCATTACAACACTCACTCACCATTACAACACCCTCTCACCATTACAACACCCTCTCACCATTACAACACTCACTCACCATTACAACACTCACCATTACAACACCCTCTCACCATTACAACACTCACTCACCATTACAACACTCACTCACCATTACAACACCCTCTCACCATTACAACACTCACTCACCATTACAACACTCACTCACCATTACAACACCCCCTCACCATTACAACACCCTCTCACCATTACAACACTCACTCACCATTACAACACTCACTCACCATTACAACACCCTCTCACCATTACAACACCCTCTCACCATTACAACACTCACTCACCATTACAACACTCACTCACCATTACAACACTCACTCACCATTACAACACTCACTCACCATTACAACACCCTCTCACCATTACAACACCCTCTCACCATTACAACACTCACTCACCATTACAACACTCACTCACCATTACAACACTCACTCACCATTACAACACTCACTCACCATTACAACACTCACTCACCATTACAACACTCACTCACCATTACAACACTCACTCACCATTACAACACCCTCTCACCATTACAACACTCACTCACCATTACAACACTCACTCACCATTACAACACTCACTCACCATTACAACACTCACTCACCATTACAACACTCACTCACCATTACAACACCCTCTCACCATTACAACACCCTCTCATCATTACAACACTCCCTCACCATTACAACACTCACTCACCATTACAACACTCACTCACCATTACAACACCCTCTCACCATTACAACACCCTCTCACCATTACAACACTCACTCACCATTACAACACCCTCTCACCATTACAACACCCTCTCACCACTACAACACTCACTCACCATTACAACACTCCCTCACCATTACAACACTCACTCACCATTACAACACTCCCTCACCATTACAACACCCTCTCACCATTACAACACTCACTCACCATTACAACACTCACTCACCATTACAACACTCCCTCACCATTACAACACTCACTCAACATTACAACACTCCCTCACCATTACAACACNTAATATATATATATATATATACAATATATATATATATATATATATCTATATATTATATATATATATATATATATATATATATTAATATATATATATATATATATATATATAGATATATATATATATATATTATTATTATTTCGCACTTGGAAGAGTTCAGGGTGAGGCCTAGACTTGCTTCTTGTTCCTGAATTATTCTTATCTCGTCCAAGAGTGAGGCTGGGGAGCCGGCTAGAGTACCATCGTCCAAAAACTAAATATTGAGCTCACTGGACAGGTTATCGGTGACTTCCTTGATGACTAGGCAGAAAAGAAAGGAGCAAGGGGGTCACCCTGTTGGACACTTTCTTGTGATTACTATAAAACCAAGAAAACTGCCAACCTACTCATGAGAAACTCTCCAGACACAAAGCAGAACGCTTTGAAAGAGACCAATGTCGTCTATGCCTTCAATGCCCACTTGGGGACTGTAAGCCCCAAAGAACTCAGTATATAGGCAAGACAACAATATCTCTTTCCAGGCGATTAACGATGCATAAGCAACAGGGCTCTATCAAGGAACATATAATCTCTTCCCACAACCAGTCCATCACCAGAGAAATCTTAACAGAAAACACGGAAATCATCGATAGATACAGCGATAGCAGGCGGCTTGGTATCTGCGAGGCATTACACATTAAGAAGTCAACACCAGCAATCAACAGCCAATTAAAGCACAACTATATTCTACCCACTTCACGACTCCGCTCCAATATAGAAACATCAAGAAATATGGGCCAATAGGCCCAATGCAGTTATTTCTATTCTTCCCTTTAGCTTATACCCCGTTCTGGCTTGTGTTGAAAGTTTGTTTTCACCTCATCCAAAACTATTGTAACATATCACCTCACCGAAATGCAGGTATAAATGAAAGCTGTTTAAACTCTGTTTAGTGTTAGTTGTGTGTGTGTAACCTAAAGTCTTTTAAAATGTAATAAGTTATTACGAAACGCGTTCTAGCGTCGCGTCAGACTAGAAATAAAAATGAATTTTGGAGAACTGATTTTTCAATAATTACCACCGACAGTGAAAAGAAATATAAGAAATATAGAGAAAATTCGTGTTAGAATTATTAATCTTACTTTTTCGGTCATATTTAATAATATATATATATATATATATATATATATATATATATATATATATATATATATATATATATATTATATATATATATATATATATATATATATATATATATATATATATAATATATATATATATATATATATATATATATATATATATATAAAGATTGATCATGCTGCAGCCAGTGTCAACATAATAATGCGCAAAGTATATATATAAATATTTTTTTGCAAAATAAACCCGTGATTTCATAGATATTTCTTCCTTTAATATATATCACAAACTATTATTTGTCGTTATAATAATTAATTTTTTATTACGTATTTACCTCATGCTGCATTTCCAGATTACATTTAAAAAAATTATCTCTATTTGGAACATAAAATTTGATAACTGAAACGAAATATTTACATTTCGAGTATAATGATAAATTATTTATTTAGCTGGATGTAGTGCGTAACTTTTCATGATGAAAATTTATCGGTACAAATTTGCTGTTAAATTTATGTTACTATTACTTTGTGAATAATAACATGTTGGTATGATTAGCGATGACAATATAATGGCTTCAGATTGCTTGCAAAAAATGCATTTATAATCATTCAAGTTGTAGGGGAGAAAAAGCCTACTGACGGTGGGCTACCCTGGGTGCAACCCACAATAGTTGCTTAACTCCCGGGTGCCTATTTACTCATAGGTGAACAGAGGGATCAGGTGTGAGGCCCCCTAGGTCAGCTACTCACCTCCCTCGAGATGCAACACTCAACAGTTGTCTAGCTCCCAGTTATCCATTTACTGTTTAGGTGAACAAAGTCATGTGGTGAAAGAAAACGTGCACAATCGTTTCTCTCCCTCCAGGCGATTAAACTCGTGTTCATCGATTGTGACTAGAGGACGCAGACCACTGTACTGCAGCAATGTTAACGTGAATATTTACTGAACTGCGAATCATAACATTATACACAAAGCGTAAAATACATTTAGTAATATTTAGTAACGCAAGTAGAACAAAAGATATACAAACGTACAGTGCGTATATTGCATTTTCTTATTTATTAAATGGAATATGAATTTATCTACAATTTTGTTAAAATGGAGTATGACTATCTAAAATTTTATGTAATAGAATATGACAACTTGTCTCCAAATTTCCTTAAAATTAAATTTGATTTAATCTGAAAATTTTGTGCAAATCGAATATTGACTGAACTGAAAATTATGTGAACACGTAACCTTGTGATTCGAAGCTTCGGGGAAGTTTTCACGTCCAAACAACAAGTATCAAACAACGTGTTGGAGTTTATCCACCAAACTGAGCTTCTGGAAGGGGAAAAATTTGAAGTTTCTTGGCGAACGAGACATCCTGAGAGCTTGTTAATATAAAAGACGAGAGCCCTTGACGCTAACAGGACAATTCTGGTGACAGTCGCTCTGTTATCTTACACAGACATGGCACCGGACCACATATGATGATAAGCTAAAAATGATAACTTACATTTATTAAGGATAATTTTGTTACATTAATATTTGAGGAAGTAATGTGGCCAACCAGTGGGGGAAGAGGGAGGAGGATGCCTAAATTAATTCGGTAGATAATCAAGTCAAACAGACAGATATACCAATGTTAATTCAGTAGATAATGAAGGTAAACGAATGGGTTTGTCTATATAATTCCAGAAGATAATCAGTTCAAACAGGGGCGTTTGTAAGCATAAAATCAGTAGATAATTCGGCAGTCATTCATATTGATTTATTCAGAATGTATTCCTTATATCTATCAACACAACATGCCAATTTTCATTTGATTTATTTATTCCTTAAAAATATCTGCTGCAATGACTTTATAAAATACTTAAGAACTTAAAAAAATAAATAGTTTTATTAAACTTAAAAGTTTAAATTTAAACGTTTAAGAGACTTAAAATAGTTTCTTTGATTTAGCGGTCAAGAATTGTTTGTATGTCTAGCTTAAAAATAATTGAAATAACTGAATCGTTTTCTTAGCTGCCTGGGTACTGCCTCTTGTGTCCAAGCTTAATCCCTTCCTTAGATGTCTGTCATAACTACCTTTAGGAGACTTTATCCTTCTCTTCTGAACCTCAACCATTAACCATAACTTCATCGGGTAATGTAAATCTTATCCGTGTAAACATTTTGACACGTCACTTCATGAATTATCATGAAGTGTCACGTCGAATTAAATGGGCATTGCAGCATGAGACAATCTATGCTCTGTTTATGAATATTTTGGCATGTTTTTATTTTTTATCTGTATAATATATTTAATTGTGTTGCCACCGTAACAGCTTATTGACCAGCCAGTAAGTTTGGTAAGCCTCTGTATTTGGTGTTGCGTAATTAGGGCCTATCATCCTCTGGAGGGTTATTAAAGCCCCCACTATGGCTTACTGACCAACCAGCAAGTATATATTAAGTCCTGAGCATAGTCTAGAATTAAATTAATTGAAAGTGTATATACTTTGAGACATAGGGTGCGCGTATATATATGTGTGAGTAATATAATTGTTGGAGGAAGAAATATTTATTGTAATAAAATATTTCACGTTTTATTGGATAATATATATAACCTTATTTTACTATATTATGTTTTAATCCTGGATGATGTCTTCCCACCTCTTGCAAGTGAGTCAGAAGAAAGAAGAACACATGCATATGAGTTATATTCATATTTCTGCAATCTTACGAAACACCAGAAAATGACGCTGAATGGTCAATAATCTTATAATCTCAACAGTGCCCCACGGAGAGGTCCAGAGCACATGAGCATCTCACTCACCTCGGTTGAAAACCATTGTATTTTATAGACTCTACTTGCATCCCCAGACAAGATAATCATGATGAATATTTTTACCCTTTGCAAGACTCTAGCTAAAGTGTCTACCAGTACAGCGGGCCTTCCGTTTTATCCGTACATCGCTATCAAATAAATACGTCGATAATGATAACCTGTCAAGTCAAAGGCATAAGCGAGTCTTAGACACAGACAAAATGTCGCAATATCATGGCTCATGTTCCTATTTTAAGTCGGTGAGCATGCTTGCCTTAACTGTGCTTTACCCCTCATATCCTCACGTCCTTTCCCCTCACCTTCCCTCTGGTCACATATTGGCTATCTTCCCCTCTATGGCATGACTGACCAAGGCGCCGTCGCTCTCATTTCTTATGTAAGAGATGTGTTTAATTCTTTAGATCAAGCGCACAGGCTTCCCTTGCGTGGCCGAGTCAACAGTGGGAAATGAGTCTTGGTGTAGATGTCCATTGTCATGGGTCAGGCTCCGGTCTTATATTGTCAGGATGGCTTTTGATCCTCCCTCCCACTCCCTGGTATTGGCCGTCCAGCCCGACCCATCCTGGTATTGTCTGCACTGTCTCTATATTGTTAGCCCTGCCTATGTCCCTTTCTAGAGTTGTCCGCCCTGACTATGTCCATTCCTGGTATTATCCGCCCTGACTATGTCCATTCCTGGTATTGTCAGCCCTGACTATGTCCATTCCTGGTATTGTCAGCCCTGACTATGTCCATTCCTGGTATTATCCGCCCTGACTATGCCCATTCCTGGTATTGTCAGCCCTGACTATGTCCATTCCTGGTATTGTCAGCCTTGGCTATGTCCATTCCTGGTATTGTCCGCCCTGACTATGTCCATTCCTGGTATTGTCCGCCCTGACTATGTCCTCTACTGGATTCGTCAGCCGTGCTTTGTGATGCCCATGACACGCTGGCCGTCACAATACTGTATGGTTTCCGACAAGTTAATTCCTCCTGGTGATTGACAGCGGCAATATGTACACATCACACCTCTGATTCCTGCAATTTTTGTTAATTACCTGAATACGTTGCTTATTGAACAGTACTCAACGACGTATACAACATACGAAGTGTGTGCGTATTCACCTAGTTGTGCTTGCGTCGGTTGAGCTCTTCTCTTTCGGCCCGCCTCTCGATTGTCAATCAATTGTTTCTACTACTACTACTACTAATATTTTTTCCACATCACACATACACACACACACACACACACACACACACACCCCAGGAAGCAGTCCGTGACAGCTAACTAACTCCCAGGTACCTATTTACTGCTAGGTAACAGGGGCATAGGGTGAAAGAAACTCTGCCCATCGTTTCTCACCGGCGACCGGGATCGAACCCGGGACCACAGGACCACGTGTACAGCGTGCTGTCCGCTCGGTCCCCGGTTTCCGGTGTGTGTGTGTGTGTGTGTGTGTGTGTGTGTGTGTGTGTGTGTGTGTGTGTGTGTGTGCTAACTTGTTTGTGTTTACAGGATCGAGCTTTAGATCTTGGCTTCCGCCTTCTACCGACGGTGATATTTGCAATGACTCATAACATATAGTGGTATCATATCGTATTCCGATATCATATATTATTTTGAAATCACGAATGGAGATCATTTCTGCCACCTGTTCCTTTGTTCATTCCATTACCTTCAGCTCTTACGATAGAAGAACCTTTATAACACCTCGAGGGTTCTCAAGCTGTTTCCTCAAGCTTCAGTCCATGTCTGCTTGTTCATTTGGAGCTATATTCCGAGCATCTATTTTATCCACTTGGAATCACTTGAAGTACTTTAAATGTCGCTATGATGTCTCCTCTCTGTCTCCCGTATTTTCAAGCGTCGTTAGGTCTAGCACTTTGTCTTTCATCATACACCATTTCTCGCAACTCTGGTACAAACCTTAGGTGTAAATCTACCTACCTTTACGAGTTTCGTTAAGAGGTTTTAGAAAGAAGCTTCACGATGGAGCAGCATACTCTTAAGCTCTCACTTAAACTCTTATTTAAATTTTCACTTTAACTCCCACTTAAAATTGCACCTAAAGTTTCAATAACATTCTGATGTCTCGGTGTTTTTTTTAAAAAAAAAAGTGAAATATAATTATCATTACTACCCAAATAAAAATAAATATTGTTCTGTATTGCGAGATCGGGAAATAATAAACAATAAATATTCTGGCCCAAGACATGATTCTGAAGAATATCATGTCACTGTAAATGAATCTTAGAGATTATAAAAATGACTTAAGAATGAATTTGACTCAGAAGAATAGATACCCAACACAAAAAAATCAGAATCATTTTTTCCACTATCATTCCTGAAAGGAAAAAAGGCCGGCGGGTTCGAAATAGATGATTCATCAGCCTCTGTCTGTCGTCGTCACGCACGTGTCATCGTCGTTTAAGATCAGCAGCTTTTAAGGGAAAATGTCCTCGCTATTAATCCACATTTTCTTCTTATGTTGAATGAAATCGTTACTGATGAGTCTCAGGATTCTCTTTAATGGCTTCCAGTTCGTTTCTTCTCCACCAATCCCCGCCCCTCCCCCCCCCCCGCCCTTGACCCGTCAAACACACACACACACACACACGTGAGGGGTCACGCAGCTGAGTGGATAGCGCTCTGGGGTCGCAGTCCTTAGGGCCCGGGCTCGAACCCCGGGAGGGACAGAAACAAATTGGTGGGGTTTCTTTCACCCTAGTGTGCCTGTTCACCTAGCAGAAAATATGTATTTTGGAGTTAGACAGCTGCTACTGGCTGCTTCCTGCGAATGTGTGTGTTAGAGAGAAATATGTAGTAGACATAGTAGAGGAAAAATAATGAAATAGAAAGAGGGGATCCAAGACCCAATAGTTCCATTTTGCAGATATAAATAGTAAATACAAATCCTAAATACACACACACACACATACACACAACCTGAAAAGGTTGTGATCCAAGCTAAAAAAAAGGATGAAAAGGCGGGCTTCAGGTGTCAGTGCTCGATCCTGCAGGCACAAATAGGTGAGTACAAATAGTTGAGTGCACACACACACACACACACACACACACACACACACACACACACACACACACACACACACACACACACACACACACACACACACACACACACACACACACACACACACACACACACACACACATAAGCAAGAACGTAGGACAGTTGGACAGGCAGATTTGTAAACCTTATTCTGGAGACATTCATGCTTCAACACGTCAAGCAGGCCACAAGAATGAGGGAAGGGGATGTTCCGTCAGTACTGGATCTAATATTCACCAGGAAAGAAGAAAAGATATTTGACATCCAGTATCTTCCATGATCATGTCCTGTTTGAAATTAAATATGCTTTGCGATATAATCTAGAAGAGAATGGTGACATTGAAAAAGTTGATTAACTCGATTTCAAGAGAAGACATTATAGGAAACTTATATTTTTTTATAATGCGTTTAATTGAACAGACTTGATGCTAGGCAAGAAAATAAATGAGATGTATGCCAAATTTTGCGAAATATACGATGAAGGAACACAAGCATTTATAAAAAAAACAGATGCAGGACCAGAAAACAGGATTGGTTCAACAGAAATTGTTAAAGAGCCAGAGAGGAAAAGAGAAAAAAATGGGTTCAATATTGGAAGAGGCCTAACCCGCAAACATACCAGCATTACAAACAAGCAAGAAACAAACACACAGCGGTGAGAAGAGAGACAGAAAGGATCTTTGAAAAAGGTATAGAGCACAAATGTAAAACAGATCCAGGCCTTTTCTATAAATTCATTAAAACCAAGGTGCATGTAAAGGATAAACTCTAGAGATTGAGAACGGGGAACAGGACTACTGAGAATGAAAAGAAATGTGTGAAATGTTAACTTAACAATTCCAAAGTGTGTTTGTAAAAATGTGGATTTCAGAATGCTGGACCAAATACCAATTCCAGAGCAAGCGATAAAATACGTAGAGGTTTCTGAAGACGAAGTAGAAACAATACTCAAGGTGTTAGGAAGAAATAAAGCAGTTGAACCTGATGGAGTTTCACCTTGGGTGCTGCGAGAATGTACAACAGAGCTGAGCAGTCCACCCCAATTAATATTCCAGACATCCTTGTGTACAAGAATCTTAACCGATATACGGAAATAGGCAAACATAGTACCTATCTATAAAAATGGTAATCGAGAGGAACCTCTAAATTACAGACCCGTATCATTAACAAGCGTGGTAGTGAAAACAACAGAACAAATAGTTAAAGCCAAATGGGTTGGCTTAATAACCCATTTGATTGACCTCCAATGAGAGAAACAAATAACAGACATCCATCTGTTGATAGATCTCCGTCTGTTGATAGATCTCTGTTGATAGCTCTTCATCTGTTGATATACCTCCATCTGTTGATATATATTTATCTGTTGACAAACCTCCGGTTGTTGACTCCACAGAATCAGACACTTACGTAGAAGACCACACAGAAGTTCAGGAATGTTTCTGCGCGTCCCATAATGTTTTGGAACAACATTAAGGCCTCGCAATGTTTCATAATTATTTACATGCATAGAGCATGTCCCAATGTGTATGTTATGTAAATTCACAAATGCTGCCTCAGTGAACATTGCCATTTCAAAAGCTTTTCGAGACTCATCTGAGCGGAAATGTTGCAGCATCACCATATATTTGAATTACAATGGATATGAATTTTATTTTATATATATGTATATATATATATAATATATATATTATATATATATATATTATAATATATATATATATATATATTATATATATATATTTAAATACCTAGAAGGGGTACCACCTCTGGTGCAGGTATAGGGACCCATAGCCTCGGAGAAGAAAATAAAGAGTACTCAGAGAAGACCTTGTGGATCCTCACAATGAACACTTTGATATTTTCTTCTCCTACCACCCCTATTCTTTTCACCCTATATATATACATTATATATATATATATATATATATATATATATATATATATATATATATATATATATATATATATATATATATATATATATATGCAATTGACGATCACTAAACACTGATCATTTGTATGCGGAAAACCACAAAGAAATGGAGAAGAGAGATGAACGTTTCGACTCGCGAAAGTCGTTGTCAACATCAGACTGGTGTTGACAACGACTTTCGCGAGTCGAAACGTTCATCTCTCTTCTCCATTTCTTTGTGGTTTTTCTGCATATATATATATATATATNCCAGAAGTGACTCGAACCCATACTCCCAGGAGCAACGCAACTGGTATGTACAGGGACGCCTTAAACCACTTGACCATCACGACCGGACAAAAGGAAGTGATAGCCGAGGCTATATGAACCACTTCCCCGCCGGCACTCGGATGGTAATCTTGGGCATAGCATTTATCATTTTGCATTGTGTTCCTCACGTGTTGCCCCAAAAAATGAGGTGATTTGATAAAATGCTATGCCCAAGATTACCATCCGAGTGCCAGCGGGGAAGTGGTTCATATAGCCTCGGCTATCACTTCCTTTTGTCCGGTCGTGATGGTCAAGTGGTTTAAGCGTCCCTGTACATACCACTTGCGTTGCTCCTGGGAGTATGGGTTCGAGTCACTTCTGGGGTGTGAGTTTTCAGTTATATTATATATATATATATATATATATATATATATATATATATATATATATATATATATATATATATATATATATATATATATATACATAAGTGATCCCTGAAGGATTCGAACCTAATGAGTGTTCATCCTTATAACCTACAATAACATACAATAAATAAGAATTTCCAGAACCTGAAGGCAACAACAAACATGATTTAATAGTGATTTTGCCTAACACAAGTCTCACTAGTGTGTGTGTGGTGTGTTGTGTGTGTGTGGTGTGTGTGTGTGTGTGTGTGTGTGTGTGTGTGTGTGTGTGTGTGTGTGTGTGGTGTGTGTCTAGGCAAACAGTGTTCCAGGGGGGGCTGGAAACACTGCTGGCTTGAAGCAATTGTTTACCCTGCATGGCTGTCCCCGCTCTATCCCCTTGCCGCCCAACACAAAACAATTTATATTGGCTGGAGTTTAGCTTGCTGACGGCAGTGGCTTTTTTTCTATACTTTGCAATGTAAAACCTTTTCCTTTTGTGTTCTGTTCCTTCTCCTTTCAGCACGGTCACTGTTGCTCCACTCACCATCAATCATTCCCAGTCTTTTAGATTACTCAGAAGTTCACTATATTTTATATTTATATTTTCGTGCATATTTTTCCAAAAACATTTTCTAGCTTTGAGAATGTCTGGAAGTATAGAATGAAACTTAAAATATATATTTTTATTTTCCTGTCAGCTTACAAGTTCACTACATTAACTAATAATCATTTTGAGTCTCTGGATTACGGAGAAGCCGTGATTTAATAATGGCCGCAGAAACCATTTTCCATGTTATTTATAAAAAAATCTTGGATGCTCTTATTCGACCCAATCGAATTAAAATATAAATGCGTTTGGATATATTTAAAATATATAAGGACAGAGATCTGAGATATCTGGTAAAGAAGCTGATATATGTGGATAAGGAGCTAGGAAATTAGGAAAAAGAGCTAGGATATGTGAACAAGAAGCTGGGAAATTTGAACACGGAGCTGGGATATTAGGACAAGGAGCTAGGATATGTGAACAAGAAGCTGGGATATTTGAACACGGAGCTGGGATATTAGCACAAGGAGCTAGGATATGTGAACAAGTAGCTGGGATATGGAAAAAGGAGCTGGGCTATTATGAGAATTAATAAGCTGGATATGTGAAGAAGGAACTGGGTTAAGGAAGATGGGATGGAATATTAACCGACGTGGGGATCTGCACACGTCCCTCTCTCTCTCTCTCTCCCCACCATTCCTACCTTCAGAGACAGAGGAGGCTGGAGAGAGAAAAGGAGACAGACTGGAACATAGAAAGAGATACTGAGAGACACATAGACACATGGACACGCAGACAGAAAGACACAGACAGACGCACAAAGACATAAACGGAGAGATGAGATGTGCTGACATCCCTTCTCTGATGTCGTGTTGGGATTGCCATATGTTTTCCCATATGTTATTGGTATTTCTCAGCATTTTTCAGGCCTTTGTTGACGTGGAATTATGCAGGATCGACCCAAGTTTCGGGTCGACTAGTAGCCCATCGCTGGGTACCTCACCCAGTCAGGTGTGTGGGTCGCCACCCATCATACAACCTGTTCTCGCACTTTCGTATAGTCAATATTGACTTATTAAATACGTGCATATGTGATATACTAATTTTATATGAATATTTTAGTTTACCTTGAAAAGCTAAATAGAAAACACCGACCTTACCTAACCTTCTTAGTATGTTAAGATAAGCATCTTATTGCTTCGTAATCGCAATTATTACTTAACCTATACCTATATATATATATATATATATATATATATATATATATATATATATATATATATATATATATATATTCAACTATAGAACACTTTCCCACCAGGAGACTCGAACCCTAGTCAGCACAGAAGCCTTCCAGCCACAGGCATGACAGGTAACGCATTAACCCACTACACCACGCTCAGACCCTTAAAAGAAGTGGTAATTTTGGGGCATTTCAACACTCCAAAGATCACCACTTCCCAAGAGCACCAGAGCAAGTGAGGGGTCAAATTTACGTTTTTTCATTAAGTCCCTGTTGAATATGGAATACACTGTGTCTATGCTTTATGCCCAACTCGCCTAAACACGCGAGAGTAGTTATTCAACTATAGAACACTTTCCCACCAGGAGACTCGAACCTAGTCAGCACAGAAGCCTTCCAGCCACAGGCATGACAGGTAACGCGTTAACCCACTACACCACGCTCAGACCCTTAAAAGAAGTGGTAATTTTGGGGCATTTCAACACTCCACTCCAAGATCAAGTGGTGATCTTTGGGAAGTGTTGATCTTTGGAGTGTTGAAATGCCCCAAAGTTCTATAGTTGAATAACTACTCTCGCGTGTTTAGGCGAGTTGGGCACATATATATATATATATATATATATATATATATATATATATATATATATATATATATATATATATAAATATATATATATATATATATATATATATATATTTATTTATCTTCTATATATATTATTATTATTTCGCACTTGGTTATTTCGCACTTGGAAGAGTTCAGGGTGAGGCCTAGACTTGCTTCTTGTTCCTGAATTATTCTTATGTCGTCCAAGAGTGAGGCTGGGGAGCCGGCTAGAGTACCATCGTCCAAAAACTAAATATTGAGCTCACTGGACAGGTTATCGGTGACTTCCTTGATGACTAGGCAGAAAAGAAAAGGAGCAAGGGGGTCACCCTGTTGGACACTTTCTTGTGATTACTATAAAACCAAGAAACTGCCACCTACTCATGAGAAACTCTCCAGACACAAAGCAGAACGCTTTGAGAGAGACCAATGTCGTCTATGCCTTCAAATGCCCACTTGGGGACTGTAAGCCTCAAAGAACTCAGTATATAGGCAAGACAACAATATCTCTTTCCAGGCGACTAACGATGCATAAGCAACAGGGCTCTATCAAGGAACATATAATCTCTTCCCACAACCAGACCATCACCAGAGAAGTCTTAACAGAAAACACGGAAATCATCGATAGATACAGCGATAGCAGGCGGCTTGATATCTGCGAGGGTATTAAGACAGGGTACACATTAAGAAGTCAACACCAGCATCAACAGCCAATTAATGCACAATTATATTCTACCCACTTCAAGACTCCGCTCCAATATAGAAGCATCAAGAAATATGGGCCAATAGGCCTCTGCAGTTACTTCCATTCTTCCCTTTAGCTTATACCTCGTTCTGGCTTGTGTTGAAAGTTTGTTTTCACCTCATCCAAAACTATTGTAATATATCACCTCACCGAAATGCAGGTATAAATGAAAGCTGTTTAAACTCTGTTTAGTGTTAGTTGTGTGTGTGTAACCTAAAGTCTTTGAAAATGTAATAAGTTATTCGAAACGCGTTCTAGCGTCGCGTCAGACTAGAAATAAAAATGAACTTTGGAGAACTGATTTTTCAATTACCACCGACAGTGAAAAGAAATATAAGAAGTATAGAGAAAATTCGTGTTAGAATTATTATCTTACTTTTTCGATCATATTTAATAATATATATATATATATATATATATATAATATATATATATATATATATATATGCAAACAAGCCTGAATGGTCCCCAGGACTAGATACAACTGAAAACTCACACCCCAGAAGTGACTCGAACCCATACTCCCAGGAGCAAAGCAACTGGTAACTACAGGGCGCCTTAATCCGCTTGACCATCACGACCGGACATAAGGAAGTGATAGCCTGAGCTATATGAACCACTTCCCC